>OZ024869.1:73246007-73655176 GCA_964017185.1 Rugalucina vietnamica | reverse complement strand
AATATAAAGGCTCTAGCTCAAATATTTTATGAGATAGCTTGCACACAAGATTTTAAAATTTTGTTTTCAAAGGGTCACAACTCAGAAAAGAGGCATAACTTGGACATGACAAAAAATACGGGTCAACTATTTTTTCATGAAGAATCCGTCTATGAAATTTCAAAAACCTAGCATTCACCATTTAAATGTTTCAAATTTCACTGAAAAGTGGAAAAAATAAACAAAACAAAATCAAAATTCAGTAATGTTGTCAAAATTTGGGGTAAAGTTCGGACATGAAAACAAATACGGGTCAACTATTTTTTCATTAGGAATGTGCATATGAAATTTCAAAACCCTAGCATTCACCATTCAAAAGATAACAAACGTACACACACACACACACACACACACACACACACACACACACACACACAGACAAGCCGAAAGCAATATGCCCTTCCAACATTTTCAAAGTTGGGGGCATAAAAAAAAACATTCTCACTAAGCTGAACATATTCTCACTCTTTGACCCAGTATGCCACTTGAGCCGCATCGCGAGAAAATCGGTCTTCGGGATTTCCGACCAGGTCTGATACAAACCAGCCTGTACAGCTACAAAAAGGTACAAGTAGGCAAAGATCAGGAAAAGGCGCAATCAGAAAGGGATTCCCACTCCAAAAACTGAGGTGGGAAAAAACCAAACTAACAATCAGGGGCTCGTTTCACAAAGCATTTTAAGACAAATTTTATCCTAAGTTTGAACTTAGGACTAATTTCGGTATAAGATATGTCTCATCCTTAAGATGTCCTAACTTTAGTCCTAACAAAGGACACAACTTATGATTGAACTTATTTTATAGTAAACTTAAAATGGCGGACGTTTTTATGTAAAGGGAAAACACAACAAAATATTACCAAGACCGGATTCGAACTCGGATCGCCTGGACAGCAGACAACATAGCTTACCACTGAGCCACCGAGTCATATTTTTTATACATTGGTTCAGTATTGATAAAGGCCAAAATTTTATTTTAGTTTGTTTGTTTGAGTTAATGCTTAACGCCACATTCAACAGCTATGTTAAAGCTGAAACGCTGCCTCCTATTCATGAGGCGTTCATACAAAATTAGGATGCCATGGCATCCAAAACGTGCTTCAAATATACTCAGTCAAGCTTATAACGCAACAACGATTTCTTTCTTATGTAATACCAATAAACTTTATTTCCGCTGGATTAGATTGCCGTGCGGTTGACACATCTAACAACATCTGGTTGTAACATTCTGTATTAAGCGTATCAAGAAATTAATCATTTTTCACGACTGACTTCCAGAATCTCTCAGGAGTCGCATGCCACCAAAATAACCGCATTGGCTAATCTCATTCGAGTTCAATGGTCTATACTCTGAAAGCCAAATTGTACCCTATTAAATCATAGGCGATTGCTGAACAGCATATATATATGGAAGACTGTATTACAATTCATTGAAAAGTGAAACATGCCATAATTGTGATGCGTTGTGTTTGGCTCAGTATAAAGTACCAAAGTAAGGCTTATGTGTATGGATGGTTTTACCTAACCACGGTTTCTAGGCAGGCTCAGACATGAACGGTTCATCAGGAATACATGTCCGTGTAATGTTTACCCCCTTGAACCCCACTTTTTTATAGCAAAACTGGGGGTTGCAGGGGTAAACCTTTTTTTTTTCTTATTTTTGCTCAAAAACGTAGATTGTGGGTACTCGTTAGAACCGCCTTGCCGAGGCGGTTCTAACGTGTACCCACAATCTATGTTTTGAGCAAAACATGTCACAGATTTCTGACTGCGCCTTTTCCTGATCTTTGCCTACTTGTACCTTTTTCTACTGAAATCTTTCAATTTTTACAAGTCGGACTCCGAATCGAGAGGTCCTGGGTTCGAGCCCCACAAGCGTCACCGTGTTGTGTCCTTGAGCAAGGCACATCTACTCCCTACAGTACTGGTTAAACCCAGGAAGCGTTGGCTCCGTCCTGACATGACTGAAAAATTGTTGACTGGGACGTTAAGCCTCAACACAAACAAACAAACAATTTTTACAACTTAAAGAATCCGTGTATATTGCATGGGCGTGTTTTTTGTAATGTAACCAGTAGCCTAATCAGATAGCCAGTCAGAAGCGTATAAGCTTTGCTTGGAGTGGTACAAGCGGTACAAGCAGCCCATCTATTATTTCTCAGGGCCCCAATGTGTCATTTTTTTTTATTTTAACTGCAAACATCATGAACTGTATACATAATTGCTAGTATAACTAGACCTAAGTTCAATATGGCGAATTCCCCAAATGATAAACAGATCGGCCGCCCGATGCATCAGGTTTATCATACAGTGTTTAAGGCAAACACTCGAGTTAAAGAGATTTGGTTTCGATTTGCAGACGAAATAGCCTATAGCATTACAATGAAACAGTTGGTAGATCTAAGTGCATGTATTTATATTGAAATAGAAAGAAAAAAAAGAAAAAAGAGAGAAAAATGGATTCGATCTCGGATCGCCTGGTTCATATTATGGCAAAATTACTAATTAAATTACTTGCATAAATCCACTGAGCTAGCACCAATATTAAATCAATTCTTTTATTTAACATACTTGAAACTAACTGTTTGTTGTGTTTGACCTTGAATTGAGATAAATCTTATGAGCAAGTCACAACCTCAATCATAAGACAAGTCTTACCGTTAAGATAGATCACAAGTCACTCTCAGAGTAGTCTCGAGCATAAGATAAGATATGTCATAAGAGAGCTTCGTGAAACGAGCTACAGGCACTTATACCATGAAACATATCTTAAGCCGAATGAGCAGCTATTTTCCCAAAAGGTGGCCACTCAGTTACCTTAACTTAATTAAAAATATGAAAACATACATAAGGCGCCAACAGCACAAAAAAAAATTAAACACCAAGACATAAAACAAAAAGAACCACCACAAAAGTATCGCCTTGGAACGATCAGTAACACAAAGTTACTGGCGGGCTTTAACCGATTTTACAGGATCCTAAAAAAATGTCTAGAAGCTTGAAATTTCAGATTTAGGAAGAAGAGGAATTGTACTATCCGTATAGCGAAAACCAAGGCGCTGATCAGCTTCCCGAAGCTGATCTGCGCCTTTGTTTTCGCATAGGCAAAACTCTTGTTTTCTCATGACGCGGCTCACTTGGGTTTTGCTTGTGAAAGTGACCTCATTTACCGACGAAAAGACATACTGGGTTACGGGGTGGGAATTACATCCCACATGTAAATGAAAAAGCCAATGCTATAAGCTAGCATTTCTTTCATTCAGAAAATGTCGCCTTTTTTCTTGGTCCTAATATGGATTTTCTCAAGATGACTGGTATTTATGGTTCAACAGTAATTGCCGTCGCTTATGGGTTCACTTTGTTCCCCGGTACAATCCTGAAATGAAGTATACAAATGTATACTGACGTCAACAAAAAACGCCTCAGTCAACTTTGGCACGTCATACTGCCAAGATTAACAATTTTAATTATTTTAAATATTTGTCATATATTTTGTTTACCTTTTACGCAGTCGGAAATGCTGAAACGGAATTATTCAGACAGCTGCTTAAAAAGTGACATGCTGTTGAAAACATACACCCCTCACAAATCCCTATTCTGTTCATGAACCAGTTTACCAGGCATCGCTTCTTTCGATTACTGAAAGCCTCTGTTGCAACACCTACACATAAGCCATAGAGTGGGATATCCATACGTGACCATATGTTGTTGAAACACATTTTTTGAAAACCGAATTTCGTTCTCTAGCGTTATTGACTTCAATGCAGCTAATGATCAATGCTTAAATGGTAATCGCTGTCAAAATGATGAAAAAGTTTTCAAAGGCTATCCTGGCATGGCTATTTGACAAAGAATAGTTTCTATTGTTACTTCTCATGCCTTTCATCGTGAACCGAACGTCCTTACGGATAACGTGTATTTGACGTCTAGGGAAATAAGCGTCAGATTCTTGGCTATTCATTTGAAATAATGCGACGACGTTATGAAAATTAACTCAAAGTGTGCATCCAAATATAACGGCATCGTTTTTGAAATGTTTCATCATTAGAATTCGTAAGCATAAAAGACGTCGACGTCAAAACGATTTTGCTACAGAAGCGTCGGCGAAAGAGGTACGGTAACAAAAATTGATAGAGGGAATCTTATGCCGAGGCGAACGATGGTCCCGGACTATGGAGTCGGTTCGAACGCCAGAAACCGAACAATATCAATTTTTCGTTCCGTCTGTTTCTTTTCTTGTGAAAAGTCCCTATGTTATTTTCGTTATTTCAACTTCATGTAGTCCAGTAATTTTATGTTTGAAAATTTTGATGTTCTTAAGGTTGTAAAACGACTTTGCACGGCTTTCCAGAATTTTCACGTCAAAAACGTCTGTACAATGACGTCAGGATGCATTTTTAAAAATGGTGCACCCACGCAAGTTTTGAGAAAAGTACGCATGTTAACCAAATTCGGTTTATGCTATACCATGAGAGAGAACGAAAAAATAAGGAAAATGCAAATTTTGTTCATATTGTTTATCTATTGGCCAAGTTATGCAACATTTTCGATGAGGCGTTTTTTATTGACGTCAGTATAAATAAAAAATCCAATGCTAAAAGCTAGCATTTCTTTCATTTAGAAAATGTTGCCTTTTTCCTTGGTTCTTATATAGATTTTCTCAAGATGACTGGTATTTATGGTTCAACAGTTATTGCCGTCGCATATGGGTTCACTTTGTTCCCCGGTACAACCACCGGTTCGTCGACCTGCCCTGGTAGCAGCAGGGGATGGCGCGGACCTAGGATCGAACTGTTCGCCGGTTTACTCATCCTGCCAGTATTGGTCAGCGCCCAAGGAGTCTGCTTTGATGGCATGGGCTGGACAGCTTTAGCCTTCGAGTCGCATTGTTTCAGCAGGTATCTGGCCAGTAAAGCTAACAGCGCCAATAGGCAGAGACCGCCTCCGGCTGATCCGGCGATTATTGGTATGATGTTGGGTGGTCCTTCATCTGAAAAGTACAATGATAAAAAAATACACACTGAAGGTATGCCTTCATACATGAACATGTAGTTACTGTTTTAGCTCACCTGAGCCGAAGGCTCAAAAGGTGAAATTATAGGATGGCCATGTTCCGGCGTCCGTCCGTCGTCCGTCCGTCAACAATTTCAAATATCTTCTCATCTGAAACCGCTTGGCCAATCAAAGCCAAACTTCATGTGAAGCATCATTAGAAAGGAGGAACGAAAGTTTATATAAATGGTCAAGGTCACATGACCAAGATGGCCACCTTGGCTACAAATAGTCAAAAACCTTTAAACTCTGCTCCAGAACCAGGAGGTCCATGACTTCGAAACTTGGCATGAAGCATTAGGCAATGAAGCTCTACAAAGTTTGTATAAATCATGACCCTGTAATGACCTTGGCCTATTTAACGGCAAGGTCAACATAGGTCGACAATGCATCTGAATGGGGAAATTTATTAAAATGTAATTTGAAGGGCAAAACTTGCAGGAAATAGGCAAATGGACAGAATGTTTATGAAAAGATTTTGGCCTGATGGGGTTGCCTCCCCTGTCCCGGTCTATATACATGCATATGACCATACTATTCAAACATCTTCTTCTCTGAACCCGCTAAGCCAACCAAAGCAAAACTTCTTGCGGAGTATTGTTAGGAAGGGGGAATGAAAGTTTATATAAATGGTCAAGGTCACATCACCAAGAACCGGGGCAGAAGGCTTATGATTTTGAAACTTAGCATGAAGCATCAGGCAATTGAACTCTACAAAGTTTGTATCAATCATGACCCGGGGATGACATTTTACCTATTTTACGACAAAGTCAACTTATAGGTCGCCTATGCATCTGAATAGGGAAAATTGTTAAAATGGGATTTGAAGGGCAAAACTTGTAGAAAATGGGGAAAAGAACTGGAGATGTAAGATTATGAAACGAATTTGGACCCCAGGGGTGGGTCTGCCCCTGCCCCGGGTCATTATACATGCATATAATCATAATAGTCAAAGGTATTCTTGTCTTAAACCGCTTGGCCAATCAAAGTCAAGTTTTGTAGGAAGCATCTGTATGAAGGGGGAACCAATGCAATTATTAAT
The DNA here is from genome assembly GCA_964017185.1 of Rugalucina vietnamica. Taxonomy (NCBI): domain Eukaryota; kingdom Metazoa; phylum Mollusca; class Bivalvia; order Lucinida; family Lucinidae; genus Rugalucina; species Rugalucina vietnamica. The sequence continues at coordinate 73,649,045 of OZ024869.1, read as the reverse complement.
TAATCAGGTCACATGACCAAGATGGCCGCCATGCCCATATATGGTAAAGACCGTTCAAACATCTTTTTCGCAGGAACTGCTAAACCTATTGCAACGAAAATTGAAATGAAGCAATTAAGACTACAGTACTACAATGTGTGTATAAATCATGATCATGTGATGACCTTGACAGATTTTACGGCAAGGGTCATATATGCAGAAAATTGTTAAAATGACACTAAAGGGAAAAACATCCAGGAAATGGACAAGTGGACAGAATATTTATGGAATTGAAAAAGAAAGTAACCCCGGGGGTATTCTGACCCTGTCTGAGGGCTATATACATGTATACGACCTTTATAGTCAAACAATTTTATTGGTATATATCTCAGATCTCAGGTGAGCGTTTGCAGGACCATTGGTCTTCTGGTTTAATCATCAACAGAAACAATAACATATTAAATAACTACAACAACAAAACGAAAAACAACAACAATCTTTGATAAGAGTTATGCACAGACACTAGAAAGGAATTTGTGGTTAAAGCTCTATATGAGTATTACCATTCATTCTGCTATCTACAACAAGTTTTAAGGCTTTTGTACTACATGGATTAGCGGATATGTCATTTAGTCTTACACAAAACAAACAGCGTGATGTTTAATTATATAAAACTTTGGTAATATAATTGTGATCTATTTACTTTTCCTCTAAAAACCGACAAGATTTCCAAGCATTATGTGACTTACCGTCAGACGTCGACTCAGTAGTGGTAGATGTCGACATTGTGGACACACGTGTTGTTGCTGTTGTTGTTATTGTTGTTGTTGTTGCTGCTGTCGTTGTCGTGGGCGTTGCAGTTGCAGATGCAGCTGCTGCTGTTGTTGTAGTTGTAGTAGGGGTTGGTGTAGTAGGCGTTGTTGTAGTAGGTGTTGTAGTTGTTGTGGTAGGCGTTGTTATAGTTGTTGTCGGCGTTGTTGTAGGCGTTGTTGTAGTTGTTGAAATAGGCGTTGTTGCAGAAGGTGTTTTGGTAGTTGTTGTAGTTGTTGTTGTAGGCGTTGTTGTAGTAAGTGTTGTTGTAGTTGTTGTAGTAGGTGCTGTTGTAGTTGTTGTAGTAGGTGTTGTTGTAGTTGTTGAAGTAGTCGTAGCTGTAGTTGTTGTAGTAGGCGTTGTTATAGTAGGCGTTGTTGTATTCCTTGCAGTAGGTGTTGTTGTAGTTGTTGCAGTTGTTGTAGTAGGCGTTGTTGTAGTTGTTGTAGTAGACGTTGTTGTAGTAGGTGTTGTTGAAGGTGCTATAGTAGGTGTTGCTGTAGTTGTTGTTGTAGGCGTGGTTGTAGTTGTTGTAGTAGGTGGTGTTGTTGATGATGTTGTTGAAGGTTTTGTTGTAGTTGTAGTAGGTGTTGTTGTAGTTGTTGTAGGGGTTGTTGTTGATGATGTAGCTGTAGGTTTTGTTGTAGTTGTTGTAGGTGTTGTTGTAGTTGTTGAAGTATGCGTTAGTGTAGTAGGCGTTGTTGTTGTTGTAGAAGGCGTTGTTGTAGTTGTTGCAGTTGTTGTTGTAGTAGATGATGTTGTTGTTGTTGAAGTTGGCGTTGTTGTAGTAGGCGTAGAGGTAGTTTTTGAAGTAGGAATTGTTGTAGTTGTTGTTGAAGGCATTGTTGTTGATGATGTTGTTGTAGGTGTTGTTGTAGTTGTTGTAGTAGGTGTTAATGTAGTCGTTGTAGTAGGTGTTGTTGTAGTTGTTGAAGTCGGTGTTGCTGTAGTTGTTGCAGTTGTTGTTGTAGGCGTTGTTGTTGATGATGTTGTAGTAGGTGTTATTGTAGTTGTTGTAGTATGTGTTGTTGTATTTGTTGTAGGTGTTGTTGTAGTTGTTGAAGTAGGCGTTGTTGTAGTAGGCGTTGATGTAGTTGTTGTAGTAGGCGTTGATGATGTTGTTGCAGATGTTGTTGTAGTTGTTGTAGTAGGTGTTGATTTAGTTGTTGAAGTAGGCGTTGTTGTAGAAGGCGATGTTGTAATTGTTGTAGTAGGCGTTGTTGTTGCAGTTGTTGTTGTAGGCGTTGTTGTTGATGATGGTGTTGTAGGGGTTGTTGTAGTAGGTGTTGTTGTAGTTGTTGTAGGAGGTGGTGTTGTAGTTGTTGAAGTAGTAGTTGTTGTAGTAGGCGTTGTTGTAGTTGTTGCAGTTGTTGTTGTAGGCGTTGTTGTTGATGTTGTTATAGGTGTTGTTGTAGTTGTTGTAGTAGGCGTTGTTGTAGTAGGCGGTGTTGTAGTTGTTGTAGTAGGCGTTGTTGTAGTTGTTGTTGTAGGCGTTGTTGTTGGTGGTGTTGTAGGTGTTGTTGGAGTTGTTGTAGTAGGCGTTGTTGTTCTTGTAGGCGTTGTTGTAGGCGTTGTTGTAGTTGTTGTAGTAGGCGTTGTTGTTGTTGTAGGCGTTGTTGTTGTAGTTGTTGTTGTAGGCATTGTTGTAGTTGTTGTAGTAGACGTTGTTGTAGTTGTTGTAGTAGGCGTTGTTGGAGTCGTTGAAGTTGTTGTTGTAGGCGTTGTTGTTGATGTTGTTGTAGGTGTTGTTGTAGTTGTTGTAGTAGGTGTTGTTGTAGTTGTTGAAGTAGGTGTTGTTGTACTAGGCCGTGTTGTAGTTGTTGTAGTAGGCGTTGTTGCAGTTGTTGTTGTTGTAGGCGTTGTTGTAGTTGTTGTTGCAGTTGTTGTTGTAGGCGTTGTTGTTGTAGTAGGTGTTGTTGTAGTTGTTGAAGTAGGCGTTGTTGAAGTAGGCGGTGTTGAAGTAGGCGTTGTTGTAGTAGACGGTGTTGTAGTTGTTGTAGTAGGCGTTGTTGTAGTTGTTGAAGTAGGCGTTGTTGAAGTAGGCGTTGTTGTAGTTGTTGAAGTAGGCGTTGCTGAAGTAGGCGGTGTTGAAGTAGGCGTTGTTGTAGTAGGCGGTGTTGTAGTTGTTGTAGTAGGCGGCGTTGTAGTTGTTGTAGTAGGCGTTGTTGCAGTTGTTGTTGTAGGCGTTGTCGTTGATGTTGTAGTAGGTGTTGCTGTAGTTGTTGTAGTAGGTGTTGTTGTAGTTGTTGAAGTAGGCGGTGTTGAAGTAGGCAGTGTTGAAGTTGTTGCTGTAGGCGTTGTTGCAGTTGTTGCTGTAGGCGTTGTTGTTGATGTTGTTGTAGGTGTTGTTGTTGTTGTTGTAGTAGGTGTTGTTGTAGTTGTTGAAGTAGGCGTTGTTGAAGTAGGCGGTGTTGAAGTAGGCGTTGTTGTAGTAGGCGGTGTTGTAGTTGTTGTAGTAGGCGTTGTTGTAGTTGTTGAAGTAGGCGTTGTTGTAGTTGTTGTAGTTGCTGTTGTAGGCGTTGTCGTTGATGTTGTTGTTGTAGGTGTTATTGAAGTTGTTGTTGTTGTTGTAGGCGTTGTTGTAGTTGTTGTTGTTGTAGGCGTTGTTGTAGTTGTAAAGGATGCCGTAGTCCATAATACTATGTTGAGAGTCATCGTGCAAGTTGCTATGTGACCACACGAGTCTGGCTCGTTGGTAACTTCCATATTAAAGACGTACATAGTGTCGGAAACAATTGGGTCAAGCGATTTAAATGTATACATATAGCCTGTAAAGAAATTTAAGATTATTATAAACAGTTTGGCTCACGTGGCTTGAGATATTTATAATTTTTGTAATACTGTACATTATGCATCCATTTAACAACTTTAAATGAGTACCAAACGAATAAACTCCTAAAGCATCGCTACTTTCCATTTGAAATTGATTGAGTCATTTGAGGTGACATCACGATAATATGTCCGTGTAATGTTTTTGACCCCCTTAAACCCCACTTTTATATTTTTAAAATGAGGTGTAAGGGCTATGCATACCTTTTGTTCTTATTTCGACATATATTGTGAGTACTCGATAGAACCGCTTCGCCGAGACAATTCTAACGTGTAGGCCTACCCACAACAAACGTTATGAGCACAAACAACTAAACATAGAAAAATAATTCTACTGAAAATTATCATGTTTTGTAGCTTTAAAAATCTCTATAAATTGCATGGGCTAGTTTTCGTAATATTTATGCTGATTTTAAACAATATCAGATGAAAATGATGGCGAGTATTCTAGTGGGACGGGGGGATGGAATCACTTGACTCAGTGTTATGCTAATAAAATCAAACTTATCTAAAGACTCGTTAACAAATTAAAGATTGTGTATGCTTTATAGTTTAAAGTCATTTATGCCTGGCGTCCCTTTTATGGGACATAGGCAAACAGAATAGCCCCAGATGTGACGCCGCAGAACGCGGCGTCCCATCTGGGGCTATCCTGTTTGCTTATAGGAATTTCATCTAAAAATTGAATAAAAATTAAAAATCACTCCGATCACCCCTAAAATGAAAGTGGACTCATCCAAGTGATAATGATGGGAAAATCCATTCGTCATATATGGGTTAATTAACGTCAACAATGTTTAATCACGTGGAGAGGAGGCTAATGCTTCCTGGGTACATATGGAGGTTCACGTGTTTCGCTCAATCATTGGAACTGGGAAGTGCAGGACACTATACGGCCGAGGTAGGTATCGAACCAAGGACCTCTCGCTTCAGAGTCCAGACCTCTACCACTACACCACGGCGCTTCCCTCGAGAATAGAGACAAAACTACACACCGTCGCCGGAATCTAAAAACATGAATTCACTCATAAAGCCGGTATCGCCGCCTGCAATGGTGTAATAAAGGTTGGAGAAATTCTGGCCGGCAAAATAGCCGCTGGGTGGAGGTACCTCGACTTGGAACACCAAACCACCTGCTCGAAAGTCCGATGTTATAGTCTTCGTATCGTCAATACATGTTGGCGGTTGGAAGCATCCAGCTGTATGTGTTATACAAAATACACACATTATTAATAAATAGGGGCGGGGGTATCCAAAATATGCAATGTTTTGTTATTGTTGTTGTTTTTCTGGTGCATATTGTTGGAATTAAATTCACTTTAAATTATTTAACAATCTTAATGAAGTTCAAATGTATTACATGTAGCACCGACTTAGATTAATTTAGGCGATTATGTAACGTGGGAAGTTTATAAAGTACACATGTACATGTACATCTTATACAAAGTATAGTACATAAAACTTTCACAATCATGTTTACATTTCGTCGGAGGTGGTAATTTGTATAACAAATTGAAGAGCTGTCACAGGACAGCGTAACTCGCCTGACTTGTGTTTGTGCACTAAATCTATTGAAATATATGACCTATGACCTTGACCTCAGTGTCACTCAGATGGGTCATGATGGTACAACTCAAAACTTTAGACCACTACATGTGTTTACCACCATGCAAAGAATCAACTTGATCCATCATCATATTCAAGATATATAGACTTATAAAAATTTTAACCCCCAACACTTTAAACATAAAATGTCTAAGTTCGTGACTTTGACCTCAAGGTCACTTAGGTGGGTCAAGATGGTACAGCACAAAAATTAAGAATAAGGGGGGACGAGTTGACCAGGATTCCAATGTGGTTGTAAACAAAGATGAATTAAAAGTTTTTCCATCTTAGAAAAGGTTCTACTGACAGAAGCGTGATTTTAGAGATGTCATAAACTTGAACATAATGTGATTATCGATCGAATTTAATAATATTTAACAGCAAGCAAAGTATCAACTAGATCCGACCATCTGTTCAAGCAATATACAATTCTTAAAACTTTAACCAAAAATATACCATAAAATGTTTACGTCCGTGACCTTGACCTCAAGGTCGCCAAGGTGGATTGTGATGGTACAGCATAAAGCTGTAATGATAAATAACAGCAGGCAAAGTATTAACTTGATCCATCATTATGTTCAAGAGATATAGACTTATAAAAACTTTAACAAAAAACATTTAAGCAACGCCGAGGTCGGGGTGACTGCAATTTAGCTCTTTCTGTACTTTTGTACAGGCCAGCTAAAATGGTCATATTTCATACAGCCCATGCATTGTAATGAAACTCGTCTTACCTAGTTCTATATTGAGAATTCCACAAACCAGATTTCTTCGATCATTCGTACAGATTTCCATATGGAATACTTGACTGACCTGTCCCGCTAGATTCGCTTCAACAATAACATCGCCAGCAGCTGATTTAAAAACAACATCAGGATAACATGTCCGTGTAAGAGGATATAATAATTATTATATAAGCTATTACAGCTTGCTTTCCAATCCAAATGCTCAATATAATATGCTTGTAACATATATATGTATTAATGGACAAATAAATATTTTTTAAACCAACATGTCCGTGTATTGAATACCCCCCCCCCCCCCACTAAACCCCACTTTTATATAGCAAAAATGGAGAATGCATGGGTAAAACCTATTTTTTTCTTATTTTTGCTCCAAAACATAGATTGTGGGTAATCGTTAGAACAGCTTCGCCGAGGCGGTTCTATTGTGTACCCGCAATCTATGTTTTGAGCAAATATAAGAAAAATATCTTTTTTTTTTTCTAATGAAATTTTCAATTTTTACTACTGAAAACAATTCTCTGTATATTACATGGGCGAGTTTTCGTAATGAAAAACCAGAGGACCAATGGTCCTGTAAACGCTCACTAACCCCAGAACAGGGTGAGAGCAAACCCTGGAGTCAATTTCTTTTTCAAATCATTAAAATTCAGTCCATTTGCCAATTTATTGCAAGTCCTGCCCTTCAAATGACATTTTAACAATGCATGGGCAACCTAACTTGACCTTGCCGATAAATAGGTCAAGGTCATCCAAGGGTCATGATTTATAAAAAAAACTTTGTAGAGCTCCATTGTCTGATGCTTCATGCCAAGTTTCAAAATCATAGGCCTTCTGGTTCTGGAGAAGAAGATTTTTAAATGTGTTTGCTATTGATAGCAATGGCGGCCATCTTGGTCATGTGCAGATGATGTTTGAATATTATGGTCTTGTACATATATATAGCCCCAGGGCAGGGGCAGACAACCCCATGGTGACATTTTTTTTTTCATAAACATAAACATTCTGTCCATTTCCTGCAAGTTTTGCCCTTCAAATCAAATTTTAACAATTTTCTCCAATCAAGTGCATGGGCGACCTATGTTGACCTTGCCGTAAAATAGGTCATGGCGGCCATCTTGGTCATGTGACCCTAGACCATTTATACAAACTTTCGTTCCCTCTTCCTAAGGATGCTCCACATGAAGTTTGGCTTTGATTGGCCAAGCGGTTTCAGAGGAGAAGATGTTTGAAAAGTGTGGACGACGACAACGACGGACGTCGGAGCATGGGTATACTATAAGCTCACCCGTGAGCCTTCGGCTCAGGCGAGCTAAAAAGGAATCACTATCATCCGTGACGCGAGGAAACCGGTCTTCGGGATTTCCGAATATGTCCGACACAAACCGGCATGTACAATCTCAGAAAAGGACCAGAAGCTTGAAAATTCGGATTTAAGAAGAAGCGACGTCTTGTACGTAATATCCGGATATTGATTATAATTGTAAACAAGGGGCTGAACATTTGTGCAGTTACCGCACAACCGCTCTGCGCCTTTCTTCCCATATCATGACGCGGCTCTAATTAAAAACGGAAAAAATTAAATGAGTATATGGGATTGAAAAACTGGAAAAGATGGGCAAAATTCCATTAAGAGTAGCTGTCCTAGTAGCTTCCTAAATCCAGTATTATTTTAATATGACACATACATGTATAAACGGTAAGAATTTGTCCTAAAATTGATGACCCATCTTCATCAAGTAAAGTCTTTCCTATAATATAGGAACTTCCTAAATCCTATCCTCAGCAATTTTAAAGTGACACATATAGAAGAAAGATTTGTCCTAAATGCGTCGATACAACTGGGTCTAGAATGTTATTAATTTATTATTTTTTGTTGTTGTTTTGTTTGTTTGTATTGAGACTTAACGTCCCTGTCAACAATTTTTCAGTCATGTCGGGACGGAGCCAACGCTTCCCAGGCTTTACATGCAAATCGATGCTGTCCGATTGAGTCAACTGGCCACACCCTTGTATTAACTTGATTACCCTTGCCTTGTAAACCAGGGGCCAAGGGTTCGATCTCGGGCTTCTCCAGTCCTTCGGATTGAGAGTTTAAACCGAGGTCCCATGACAATTTTCCAGGACAAACAGCTGACGAGGACATACCGTGACGAGGCTGGAGACTATGCTGTGCCAAATGTGTTAAGTCCAAGGGACCTAGTCTTCAGACCTGACTTACGGATAAAAACTGTACACACACATTTAACACAATAAAGGAAAATAAACAAATCAAACGTCCAAAAATTACATATTGTTAAACTTAAAGAAAACGGGAAGGAAATATTAAAAAAGGAAAACACCACAACACACGCTTTATAGAAACGTTAGCGCAATGTATCTAACAAAACAGTAGGAAAATAGCTATGTACGTACTTTTTCCTTTCTTGCTTTCTAGTGCCACGGAGAAAAGGCCCGCATTTCCGAGATACGAGTCTTCTGGCCCGGAAAGGAGCGAGAATTCCAGGTCGTCACCTTCGGGGTCACTCGCTGTCACAGAGAAGATATGGTCCCTTCTCTTATTGGCGGTGGTCACTTGTACAGTGGCTGAAACAAGCATCATACATTACGACAACAGGCACACGCAATATATAGAGATTTTTTTCAGCTGTAAAAAATGAAAACTTCAGCAGGAAAGTGTTGATTTTTTTTTTCAAAATCTTGATCGCGAGTATTCGTTAGATCGTTAGAACCGCCTCGGCAATCTATGTTTTCGATCAAATATAAAACCAAAGGACCATTGGTCCTGAGAACTCTCACCTGAAGCCTGATCTTGGAGCATTTAGTCATCATGAAATGACCTTGACCTTCAATACTCAAAAATCTATATGGACTTGTTGTAAGTTGTCTGCATCTGCCAAGTTTTAGGTCTCAAGCTGCAATAGTTTCCAAAAATTCATTGTTTTAACCTTTTTTCCATGTAAAAGCTTATGTTTCCAAAATCGACCTTGCTGTAAAATATGTCAAGGTCATCATTTGAGCAAACTTTTATGGGCTGGAGTCCCCGGTGCGACGCCTTATCCTATCTCCTGGATAATATTTATATTAGATTTGGGACCAAGTTATACAGACAAATTGTTGGATAGCCGATGGGTACGAATTGCGCACCTCTCGTAGCTGATTTATTTTTATACTGCTACGAAAGAGATTTCATGGATTCTCGTAACCATGATAATCAAGCTGATGTTATCGAGGCTTTTAATTCGACTTCTAGGTACCTCGATGACATTTTGAACATTGACAACCCTTATTTTGAAGGTATGGTCAATCAAATTTATCCACCTGAACTACAGTTGAACAAAGCCAATATCACAGATACCCAGATACCAAAGCCCCATTTTTAGATTTACATCTTTCTGTTGCAAATGGATTTGTTTCTCCTAAAATTTATGATAAGCGCGATGACTTTGATATAGTAAATTTTCCGTTTTTGGATGGTGACGTTCGTCGTCGTGCTTCTTACGGTGTATACATTTCTCAACTTATTAGGTTTGCTAGAGTCTGCAATCATGTTACGGACTTCAACGCTCGAAATAAATGTTTAACGGCCAAACTTCTCCAACAGGGTTATCGGTATCATAAACTTCGAAAAACAATTTTCTAAATTTTATCGTAGACACTATGAATTGATTTCCAAATACAATGTTGGGTTAAAGAAGCTTTTAGGTGAGGGCCTTTCGGAACCAGAATTTTATGGTGACTTGGTTTGCAAATTTTGGAAACTTATAGGAAGGAATGATTCTTCTGAACTGAACAGAAAAATCGTTACACGTTACAGGCGTATAGGTTATAACTTGAATATTATGCGACAGTCTGTATGCTTAGTTTTTAATCCAATCATGGTTGATAACTATGCTGCCTTCTATGCTGCCGGTGAGTCGGGCGTCAGACTCTATAATGGCCCCGATTTAAAGCTATTCATTTTAGTTGGTTGGGGCCGGAGCTTTTTGTCTGTTACTTGGCCCACTGGTTTTCTTTTGCCCCGGAGTTAGTAAGTTATTCGGCGCCCAGGGATCTCCATCGTCGAGCAGCTTACTGAATCTGTTGAGTCCTCGTTTATGATTCATCAGCATGTTAATCGTGATTTATCTGTTTGTTCTTGATGATTCATTGACTAGTTAGAGATTCACCACGAGGACCGAAGAACTAAATGTTATGAACGACTGCAGAAGCTGAGGGTGAGGTTATGGCCATGTAAAATCGATTTGAGCCCGCCAGTTATTTTATATTACTGATCGTTCCAAGGCGATACTTCTGTGGTGGTTCTTACGTTTTATGCATTGGTGTTTTGAATTTTTTTGTGCTGTTGGCACCTTATGTATGTTTTTATATTTTTAGTTAAGTTTAGGTAACTGAGTGGCCACCTATTGGAAAAATAGCTGCCCATTCGGCTTACGATATGTTTTCATGGTATAAGTACTTGATTGTTAATTTAGTCTTTTCCCATCTCGGTTTTTGGAGTGGGAATCTTTTTCTGATTGCGCCTTTTCCTGATCTTTGCCTACTTTACCTTCTTGCAATAGTTTCCAAAATATCCATTGTTTACGCCTTTTCCCATATAAAAGCCTATGTTTCAAAACATGACCTTGCCGAAAAATAGGTCAAGGCCATCACAGGGTTATCATTTGATAAAACTATAATGGGCTGGGGTCCCCCATGCTACATTCTAAGAATCGTGGAAATCGGCCCACCGGTTCTGGAGAAGATTTTGAAGGGTTTTTACCATACATGGGCGTGGCGGCCAACTTGGTGTTGTGACCAAGATATCGCGAACAAAATTTTAATGCCACTACCCAAGGAGGCTCCAAATAAAATTTGAACGTGATCGGCCAAACGGTTTCAGAAAAGAATATCTTTGAAAAAGCGGACGTACGACGGACGAACGCCGGATCATGGCTATATTATATGCTCACCTTATGAACCTAACGGCTCAGGTGAGCTAAAAATAGGTATACCCCTGTATACCACAGGTTTGTCATATAAAAGTGGTGTTAAGTTGTATAATAGTTTATTTCTATAATCACTCTTTGTTCAAATTTTCGGCCTCTTGGCCTATATCAAGAACAAATCGCATCCTGAAATAAGGGTTTTCCACCAATTTGGAAAGTTATAGAGACTTAACGTCAATGGTGACGTGACGTCATTTCCATACATCAAAACCTGGCGGCCTGAGCCCTAGACGCAAAATAAAGTCACGACAAATTGACAAAAAGGTAAGAAACTCTCATTTCAATATGGACATCCATAACCCAAATAAATAAATAAATAATAGACAGGCCTGATGGGTCTATATGATATATACCGTATGCGTTCTAATTAGCGTAACAGTGCCTGTAATTTTTCAAAATATCTTTAAATTAATGATACAAACTATCTCTTTTACTAGCACACGTTACAAACGAAAACAGCAATTAAAACGGCTGAGTTATAATATTAATGATGATGCCATTTGAATGAGCAAGTCGTTGCAAAATAGTGTTTGAACATTTAAGGTTAAGTTTTAATGCGGGTATTAAATACGGTTACGTATTAATTTGTCAAATTTGTGTAAAATACCAATATTTTATTTGAGTAGTGTACGCTTATGTACATTTTTGGTCGGAAACTAGCAGGGTGTGCGCTTAATCTGAATCTGCCAGGTACTCCAAACACCTCTAAAAGAGTATTACATGGAGTGCGTGCGCAAATGGCGGTTCCAAAAACACCAAAACAAAAATTTATGTCATTTAACTAAAATTTGTATTTAATAATGGGAAATGTGAAATTTTGAATGTAATGTCTTAAATTAATATGGTTTTCTTAGATGGTAGAATTGTTTGCTGTGTTTGATGAATGATGAAGATGAATAATGATAGATGCATGAAAATAAGATGAATGATACTTGAGGAGCCCTGCTCGGAATGAGCCGAGGTCAGCGCTGTTACAGATGTCAGGTGAGAGCGTGATCCAAACCTTGTCAGTCCGTGGAAAGAAAGAATATCTGTGTGTGTTTATGTTTGATCTTCGAAATGAGTATATATGTGTCTCAGAGCTGGTTGGATTGATACTGACTAGCTCTTGTTTGATTTTATAAAACATAGTCAAGGCTGAAATTTGTCTACGTTCCTTGAGGATTGGAAGATTTAGCTTAGATAGCATGTTGGTAACGCTGCAGGTATAGCTGAGGTCATTGAATATATATAACGAACGGCCCTGTGTTGAATCATTTCGATTTTGTCTATATTTTTATTCTGCCAAGGGTCCCAAACAGAGGCCGCATATTCAACTACGGGGCGGACATAGGTTTTGTATACTGACTCTGACTCTGACATAATGGAGCATATGTGCTAATTAGTACGTATACGGTAGTAACAAACGAACGAGCGAATAATACACTTTTTAAGTTTCAGCACACATTCAATAAATACTTGCTGTACAATAAAATCTCAGCCGATTAAAGTTAAGTTGCTCATCAACAAGCTTACATGTATTTCATACAGTCATAGGAGACCTGTTATAGAGTTGCTACTATGACCATTCCGTTAGACAATGTATTAAAATAATTCAAAATGCTTTGGCCAGCCCATAGGTGCCCTGACAAATAGATGGTATGCTTGTGCCTCCAGGCAAAGCTTATGAACTACCAACATGTCGCCTGATTACTGGCAAAGCGCTCAGAAGGTCTGAACCTGCCCAGGAAAGTGGTTCAAGTCAAACCATCTATACATACAAGCCTTCGTTGTATACTTTGGGTCGTTATATTTTATGAAGCACATTTTGGGTATCATGACACTCTAATGTTGGACATGTCCCATAAAATGACGACAACGACCCGAAATGGTCATAGCTATTGATTAGGATGATAAGCCACAAATCAATCCAACAAACAAAGTAGAATTATCACAACTACGATTGCACTGGTCAATTTAACTGTCGTGCTACTGGTCTTAAATGACGCCTACCATGGACAACCTCTTGTCGCATTTAAACTATAGATCTTTCAATCGCTTGCACGGGCGTATGAAACATTTTTGCACGACACACCACAATTTCAGCTCCTTACCATCCAGATTTATAGTCGGTGGTGGATTTTGTTCGACCTGGACCGTCAAAATCTCGTACCCAAAAGCATTCTCATAGTGTCCCTCTGTGTAGCACGTGACGTTCAGTTCGTATGTGCTGTGTTGTAGGTATTCTAGGCAACCGTTACCAAGGCTGCCACAAGGGGTACACGTGGAACATATTCCACAACCAGAGCAACTGCTCTTGCGAATTGAGACTGTCCCAGCTGTAAAATTGCACAAAAATATAACACAATGACTGAAATTCAAGTGGTTATGTTTGATTCACTATAACCAATCACCGATTGTAAAATAAATTTGGTCTTTGTAAGTTTTGTACAGCTCGTTCAAATGCGGGACGTAAATGCAGTGCTGATGTGGCTCGTCGTTTTGGTTTTGATTTCAGTTTCAGCGATGTCAGTTTGTTGGACACGGCCATGTCATATTAGATTCGGGTAAACCAAACTGAACGGCTATACCCTGGAAATATTCCGTCGGATAAAACAATGACCCTATTGTACCATGCTATTTTGTTGGTTTGTTATTATTAGCTTTGGTTTAAGGACGGATGTCTGTTGTTCATTGAACGTTCCTGGTCATTGCTTATTTCATACGTTTTATAAGTAAGCCCTGTTTCTTTTTGCCTAGGCGTAACTTAGGAGGTATTGGAAATACAGGCCGTATAATAAGTACATGTATATGCCAAATTAGACACATGCGTTAGTGTATCTTTGTCGACCCAGATACCCACCCAAATGGTGATGGGCACGTAGAAATTTCAGACGGAATTAAACTTGCTCACTGTAGTATATCTACACAGGCATTTTGCGTTTAAGCCTTCAGCAACTGTTACAGAATAACTTTCTGATTTTCTGGAAATAAGTCTTAGGAAATCCTTCCTGGTGGCCTCCCGTTCGTGATAGGCCTTGACAAAAATCATTTCTGTTTACACTGACAAACTTAAAACAACAAAAACTTCACGTATACGGTCTCGTCAGAAAGTTCCAGTCTCACCACTAGCAGACTTAATTTCACGACAAAACCGGACAATTTTGACGAGACCGTACCCATTTTTAGTTTTAAAAGCATTCATTCCGCAAAACTGTCATGCTTTTTACGACTTATGATGGTTATTTGATGGTAATTAGCTAAAATAAAAATGAAAGCCTTGATTCGCTCAAATTTTCACAAGATAGTAATGGAGCTTTTAATGAGTTTACACGTGTGGAACGACGCCCAAAGCCAAGACTGTCGATGTAGATATACTACTGTATTGCTTACCGTCAAAATAAAATAAAGCTGGGTCTGGATTAGATGCTATGGTACACAGTGTACAAGGTTCTGTATAATCTGTTATGATAGGACATTCCTGACCACCGACCCTCGGGCATATCCAGTTCGCCGTAGAGTAGGTGCAATTAGCTTGTATTGGCAGTAACTCTATCGAACTGTCATCATCTTCATGAACAGTTACGGTCGCTGGGAGGTTGTAAAACACAACGCTTTCTTTTGAAGTAGTAGACGTAGTTGAAGTCGTTGTTGTAGTCATTGTTGTAGGCGTTGTTGTAGTTGTTGTTGTAGTAGGCGTTGTTGTAGTAGGAGTTGTTGTTGTTGTTGTTGTTGTTGTTGTCGTAGGAATTGTTGTTGCAGGCGTGGTTGTAGTCGTTAATGTATTTGTTGTTGTAGGTTTGCTTGTTATTGTTGTTGTAGGCGTTGTTGTAGTTGCTCTTGTAGGCGTTGTCGTAGTTGTTGTTGTAGGAGTTGCTGTTGTTGTTATTGCTGTAGTACGCATTGTTGTAGTTGATGTTGTAGGCGTTGTTGTAGACGTTGTTGTAGTTGTTGTTGTAGGCGTTGGTGTAGTCGTTGTTGTAGTTGTTGTTGTAGGAGTTGTAGTTGTTGTTGTAGGCGTTGTTGTAGTTGTTGTTGTAGCAGTTGTTGTAGTTGTTGTAGTAGGCGTTGTTGTAGTTGTAGTCGGCGTTGGTGCAAGACCACCTGTTTATAAAGTTTTGATTTGAATAAGTGCTTTACGTCCCAATCAACAGCCAAGGTCATGTCGGGACGTTGCCTCCACTTTATGGGGCTTTTACCCAAAATGAGGATGTCATGACATCCAACAAGTGCTTGAAATATCCATCCAACCAAGCCAAAAAGGCTTATAGGTATGGAGGGTTTGACCTGAAACTACTTTTCCTGGGCAAGCTCAGACCTGAGCGGATAACCAGTAATCAGATAGTCAGTCAGTAGCAAAGAAGCTTTGCCTGGAGACACAAGCAGTCCATCTTTTTGTTTAGGCCCCAATGGGCGGGGGCCCTGTTTATAAAGTTAGACACTAGGGTAATTCTTCACTCTATTTCAAATTTTTGGCAAAATTAGATATCTTAGAAATTTGGTACGAGTTTGGGCCAAAGCTGGAGCCTTATACCAGTATGTTGAATAATTTTCCAGTCAATAAGTCATTATTCAAGTCAAATAGCACTAAAAAGCACGAGTAACATTTATGGACCTTCAGACGTTTACTCTCAATGACGACAAAACATTATATTCTTGTACCTACATTTTCGTACATTGTTTTTAGACTCTATGCTAATCCTACCGTACTGTAATTTCCGAATTGTTCTCGTAATGTTTATTTAACTAATGTTCTTTTTTTGAAATTCGACCATCGATATTGCATCAGTTATGATGATTTCCAGATTTCTGCACTGTATTCTGAAGGTACATGTATTCAACGAAGCTGATAGAACATTTGGAACGTTTTTGCGGAACAAATTGTTTAACCACAGGTATTGAAAACAAAAGCCCAAAAATAATTCTAATATCGTCTGGATTTCCCTATACATATCTCACATTTATAATTTTATACAGACTCTGAAAAAGTGCTCTTATGGCAATTGATTTTCCAACACCAGCACCGCCAGTCAAGAATGCATAGATCGGTGCATCTTTATCTAACGATTAAAGAATTCCCTTTGTCTCAAGTTAAGATTTCTAAGAAGTGTCAATTACTAAATATCATCTTGTACCATAATGCCAATTGTTTCAACGGGTGATAGCACATTTGAGTAGTATTCAACATAATTATGCATGCTCGGAGGCAGACTCATTTATATCGAATATTGTAACTTCATAATATCACAACACAAACACAACGGCGACGACCTATGTCAGTAACAACACAAAACACAACAATACATGCCTATATACACCATAGAACAAGAAGCACAAACGTTTAGAGACCTAAATCATTTGCCGCAAAACAATCATAGCATAAAATACATATTGGAAATCATATGATGCAGAATTATACCAGAAATTGATATCAACAATATAGGCAGCAAAATCAAGACATAGACATGAAAAGGTACTTACTAAAATGTATGGATAGTGGTTTACAGTATTGATCCCGTCTATTTCTGAGACAGATGTACAAAATCATGCTTTGAGTATACTCCAAACTTGGATCAGCATTAACATACACTTCCCCGGTACCTGAAATCAAATAAGCATCATCATCAGAATAACATGTCCGTGCAATAAATACCCCCTTAAGCATGACTTTTATATACATGTAGTTCAACTGTGGTTAACAGGGGTACACATTTTTTATGTTTTAGTCCAAAACATAGATTGTGGGTACTCGTTAGAACCGCCTCAGCAATCAAAGTTTTGAGCAAAAATGTTTCAAATATATCAATTGTTTTCCATTTAAAATCCTCATTTTTTTTCAGTTTTAAATTTGTTTGTATCTTTCATGGGTGTGTGTTCAGTGAATGATTTGAAACATGAGCCTAAGAGGGAAAACAACACTGGCCCGTCACCAACCCGCCTGTACAATCACAGAAGCCGGTTAGAAGCTTTACATTTCGGGTGTTAGAAGACTGTACTATCTTTGTTGTGTAAACAATGATGCTGATCAGCTGCGCAATTACTGTGCACAGCTGATCTTCGTCTTTGTTTTTGCCTATGCATATTGTTGAATTTCTTATTCCGCAGTTCATTTATTATGCAAAATCAAATACTAATTAAGATGGCAACATCGTCCCGGCTTGACCTAAGCTGTACAGTAATCTGAGTTGTTTGTTTGTTTATTTATTTATTTATTTATTTATTTATTTATTTATTTTCAAACACAAATACAAATACAAATAATTTTATTCAGCAATTAAGCAATACACATTGCTTCTAGCCTACACAAATAACATGTTGTAGTGTAAAGAACATAGAAATACATATATACATACATAGACATGAATATAAACAGAGAGCTATTTATGAATATGAAAAGAAAATAACGTTTAAAACACAACTGTTGCTTAACGTCCCAGTTGACGGCCATGGCCATGTCGGGACGGTTATCATCATTAATAGAGCCGCCTGTGGTTTCCGAACAGGTCTGACACAAACCGGCCTGTACAAGCACAGAAAAGAGCTAGAAGCTTGAAATTTTGGATTTAAATAGAAGAGGAATTGTACTATCCGAGACGCGAAAACAAAGGCGCTGATCAGCTTCGCGGTTACCGCGAAGCTGATCTGCGTCTTTGTTTTCGCCTATGCAGATTGTTGGTTTTCCCATGAGGCGGCTCAATAGGACTACTTCCCAACATTGGGAAATGAATATGCTATAGCTAGATACATAACAAAAAAGAAGAAACGTCTACGGCTTTTTATATAATATGGATAGTTCGCTCATTGATTAATCGGTCGTATATGTCATGTTTTCCTTTTAGCAAAAATCTAATACATTAATAACCCATAAAGTATTACTGCTTTCATTTACGTGAAAAATGTAAAAAGGCTTACTACTATCCAGCATAAAGAGGTTCTCTGTTCCCAAGATATACGAGGGTGGTACGGGATTTTCCAAGAACATCTCGAGGGTGCTATCACCGTCGTCAAGGTATAGTACGGTATACAAGACCTGACCGACGCTCAAATCGCTCCCTACTGGGAAGATCATATCTAAAAAAGAAATCAAAACGCATATTAATTCAAGACGTCAGACAACAGCTAAGGTCATATGGAAATGGGACAAAAATATTGGAGGCACGGGTGTATAGGCGATGACACTATGATGATTTTCTTTAGCTTAAGTCATTAAAGTCATAGACAAACACCACTCCTTGGTGTAATTTTACAATGAAAATTAAATGAGCATTTCTTGTTCGCAGTCAAGTTTCACATTTTAAGCATTTCTCCATTTTTGTGGCTAAACATAGCATGTATTGTCAAACGTTGAATAAAGACTATACGAAAATCTCGGAACAATGGATCCCGTATCGTAATTGGTGAACGTGTTTGTGTCCAACCTAACAGCTTTTGTCTAATGGAGACAAGACTTCGGTATAAAGTCTCGTGTGATGTTTTTTTAATCCCTGACGAATGTATTCTCCCATCGTTATCATTTGGGTGAGTCCACTTTCATTTTTAGGAGTGTTAGGAGTGATTATTGTTTTTTCTCATTTTTCGATGAAAATTCTCTCTAAGCAAACAGAATAGCCCCAGATGGGACGCCGCGTTCTGTGGCGTCACATCTGGGGCTATTCTGTTTGCCTATGTCCCTATGTCTCACTACTGTGAGACAGGTGAAGATCTGCTTGCGGGCGTGCCTGTTGGTTTATCTCAAAGTTCTAAAAGTTCTATCGTTTTCGCCTATCCTACTGATCGGCCGTTTCATGTGACAGAGTTGAAATAGTTTTAATGTACATAAGACTGAACAAAAAAACTTTTCTTACTCGGTAAGTTATACGGTACCGGCAATGCATTCTGTATAACATTCAGCGTAAAGATCTGTGTGTCTATAGAACCGAATGAAGTCGAGCAAGTGATGCTTATGTTATACAAACTCTGAGTGACGTAGTTCATACATCCTGTGCCGGCGGGGCAGACAGGACCACAACCAGGGTCCGAACACGCCCTCTTGTAGAGACGGTAAACTGAAAAACACAAAAGTTTAAAGGATATTGATAGGTGAATGTTTCGCCTAGAAACGAACGAAAAAAAAAGATTAATACTAATGATTTTTCTTATTCCAATTTATTTTTCAAAATAACTTAGAACGCAAATCACTATGACCTTGGAAATATGTAGCCCAGGCTTAACATCGATTGAAAATGAAGACACAGGAATGAACTTGGCAATGTACTCAACTTTATCATTTTGGTCAATTTTTTTTGTTTTTTTTTTTTTTTTTTTTTGTTTTTTTTTTTTTGTTTTTTTTTTTTTTTTGTTAAATAAAATATTAGTTAAATAAAATATTATTTTACGATGTCACATTGAGGGAAAAATTTAGTGAAAATTGACAGATAAATTCAGATGACCAATCAATCCGTCAATAAATAATTCAGTATAATCAATAAAGCAGTCACTCACACAATCATTACATCAATCAATTAGGCTCTTAATTATTTAGCCTCTTGATAAATTAGTTAAATAATCTTTGTCTATTAACTCATATAAGCATGGACATAGGCAAACAGTATAGCCCCAGATGTGACGCCGCAGATCGCAGCTTCCCATCTGGGGCTATTCTGTTTGCATAACGAAAATTCATCGAAAAATGGGATAAAACTTTTAAAATCACTTTAAAATCACTTCTAATTACCCTAAAATGAAAGTGGATTCTTCCAAATGATAATGATGGGAAAATTCATTCGACAAATAGGGTTAATCATTCACTCAATTATGAGATCAATTAGTCAATAAATCAGTTAAGAAATCAAAACGTAAGTTAATCAATCAATTCATCAAACAATGAAATGATTAATCAATCAATCGATTAGTAAAAAACCGATCAGTCAATCAATCATTTAATGAAATAACTCACCATCATAAGATGCATCGGTTTGTCTCTTTTTCAACTCAACTGTATCTTCTCCCTCGTAGAGTGAGATAGAACCTGGAATCACCGGTAACGTTATAAGACTAACCATTACAAAAACACAGTACTTTTTCAGCTAATTTCCTGTTGATATTATAAGAATCTTACATGAGTGTCAGGGATGGATATACAAATCTGTCCTGAGGGTCACTTTTGCATCACGAATGCCAAAATGTGACCCGAGAGACAGATTTGTCTATCCATACCTTACACGCATGATATATTCATTTTCTCGCATGCCTTAATGCGGCGATGCTTGATTATTTAAATGTACATTGAAAAAAAAGCACACTGCAATCGCGTTTTTGACGTCCTTGTGACATGTGCGCTTAACGACGTTACGTGACGTCCTACACAACCTTACGTGACGTCCTACACAACCAATGTTAAAAAGGAACACGTGCACGCAGGTGCACCAGGGTTGAGATAACAAGGGTGAGATAAATAGAATCCATCATGGGTGTACAGTGTAGATATGAAAATCCCAGCCCTAGAGTCCACCCGGTATAGTGGGAAACGAGGCTCGCCGAGTGGACCCGAGGGTTGGGATTTTCTTTTCTCCACTAAGAACCAATGATGGATTCTTTTTCTTTCATACTTCGTTTAAATTCCTTTTAGCGGTAAAGTATCTGGTACCGTGTTTTAAACCTACCTCTGATGACGGTGTGTACATTACGGAATTGACGTCAAATGTAAATAAATCGTCAAAGTCACAATCGTGATTATTGATGCAATTAAGGATTGAAATTCAGATTTTAGCTTTCACTGGATGATGAAAAACATTATGCTGTTTTAATGTCTGTGAAGCCCGAAGGGCTTCTCGGAGACATTAAAACAGCTAATGTTTTTCATCATACAGTGAAAGCTAAAATCTGAATTTCAATACTTATATTTACATTTTATATTATCAATCAAGTATCAGATTTTTAATTGCGCATATCACCGTTCAGTTTCATGTTATTTGACATTAAATCCAACTTAACGTAATTTTGGAACAGCCAAAACGTCAAATTTTCGCGCCTAACGTCATGGCGATACGTGATCAACGTCACGACAACAAGAGTAAACAAACAACGTCACAGGATGGGTTTTGACGTCGCCCCGCCCATAGGCGTGGCCTCTAGATCACGTGACTTAATGTTTTTCATTGGGAAATGAAGAACATCAAGAAAGATACTTTCGTCTTGGGCGATTGCAATAAAAATGTAAATATCGTGGAATGTTAATGTGTGCTATTGTGAAGTTACGTATGCGTCGGCGAGATCGTTACGAATGCGACGTTTCAGATCCTCTGCTCTTGGACGGTAAGTGTCATATGTTTTGCTCTTGTGAAAATAGAAAAAGCCGTGTTTACAAAATCGGCTTTTCACGAGAGCAAAACATGTGATACTTACTGCCCAAGGGCAGAGGATGTGGAACGTCGTATTCGTAACGATCTCGCCTACGCATACGAAGCTTCATAATAGCATGCATTAACATTCCACGTCGCATCAATTATCACGATTAACAGTCGGGTCCCCGTGACATAGAGACGTGTAGTATATCAGGTCAGTGTGTCTCGGACCTTGTCGTAAACTCTGAAGACAATTTTTGTCATGTTGCGCCTAAACTGCGTGTATATAGAACTTGCATGCGTTCGGGGTTTCATTACTTGATCACATGTGTACCATTTGTGCCAATACCATTAACAGTTTTTTTCCATTTGCATCAAATTTCAAGCTTCTAGCCGGCGCCTGTGATTGTACAGGCTGGTTTGTGTCGGGCTTGGTGGAAACCCAGATTTTTGGTTTTCACATGGCGTGGCTCATTACTCACCTACGGGATCGACCGGTGCTTCCCGTTTGTATAGGTAGTAATAATCAGGGGGTGGCTCCGAGTCTAGGACATAGCCACCATAATAGTTTGGTTGACTGTTATCTGGAAGGTTTCAAGCGATTAATGCGACAAATTACAAAAATCTGTTTGTAGCCATTTTGTTGTAAATTAATCTGAAATTGTAAGCCTGTACATGTGTCTGTGTGTTTACGCTGGACATTGATTCCTGAAGACACGTTTTATCGTGACACAGACCATTTTCCACTACGCAAACTGTGCATTAGGCCATTTTCATTTCGCAGACTGTGTATCACCGAATGAACTATTTTCACATTTTATTTTTAAAACATATTAATTACATGCATAGGCTCTACATGTAATTTTCACATCTACTGATACATGTAAATATATTTATAAGCCAAGCATGTAAAAATACTATAAGAGCCGCGTCATGAGAAAACCGGATTTTTGCCTATGCTAAAACAAAGGCGCAGATCAGCTTCGCAGTAACTGCGAAGTTAATTAGTGCCTCTTGTTTTCGCGACACGGATACAATTTCTCTTCTTCTTAAATCCGAAACTTCAAGCTTCTAGCCTCCTTCTCTGACTGTACAGGCCGGTTTGTGTCTGACCTGGTCGGAAGTCAAAATTGTTGGTTTTCTCATGCATAGACTCATATATACTTCGTACTTACATAGTTCAAACAAGCTCAAGTCTGTATCGGCTCCCAATTCACACATTACATAAGTATTTAAAACTTCATTGACGGTCATATCCAAAACGTAAACGTAAGCTAGCAATTCCATTGTATCGACATCTTCCTCTATGGAAGTTTCGTTCCCGGGGTCAAATGCTACTTTTATAGGCAATGTCTGTAAACTCTCGAACTAAAATCAATTTTTACGAAAAACGATCATAGAATATACATATTTTTACAGTTATAAATAAATAAATATAAATAAATAAATAAATAAATAAATAAATAAATAAATACAACAAAAACGTACATAATTCCTTTCTACTACAAATAAACGTCCATCTTTTTAATGTTGTATCGTAAAACCATCAAATCTTATATTTTTCCCAGACTCGTATCACTCGTTTAAGTATCAGTCACACCAGGCGAACGGACGTCCAACGGGTTAAGTCCGTTGGTGTCCGTTGGTGTCCGTTGGCATCCGTTCCTTATCCGGTGAACCCGTTCCGTGTCCGTTGATGTCCGTTTTACCCGTTGGTGTCCGTTGACAAGTTTTGTGCATGTTCAAAACTTGGAACGGGTTCCAACGGGTTAGACCGGATAAATGAATCCGTTGGGCGTCCGTTGGTTGTCCGTTAGCTGTGCGTTGGTATCCGGTTTGCCCGGTACTTATCCGTTCTACATTCGGTAGTCATCCGGTAGATACCCGTTCGCGTCAGGCCGAAAGTGGTGGCCAACGGACTACTAACGGACATGTAACGGTTAAAACGGTCTGGAACGGACGGGGACCGTTTGCTAAACGGACAACAACGGACAGGGAACGTTCAAGTAACGAATATAAGCTCTGTTTCATGTGATCGGACCAAAAAACCTCAATCTTAAAAGATGTGACTTGCCCAATCCTACACTCATTTTATTTCTATCACTTTGTGTGTTAGGACATTCAGGAATATAGAATATTAGTTGAATAAAATATTAGTGCAATGGACTGTCGTGTAAGAGCCGGCCTTGAGTGCCAAGCAGCGCTGATCCAGGCTGAGATAGACCTGCTTGGGGTCAGTATTGATGAGCATGAACTGGCCAGTCAGGGTAAGAGGGGAGGGCACTACGGCCTTCTTTCGCCCTCGTCCCTTTCCCTTTGTATGTGTTCTTTTCGACTTGCCTTTTGGTGGCATCGTGACGTTCTGAGCACAATTTTTCTTGCCTGAGTATTTATACCCGTTTCATCCGTCACTTGACCGTTTAAACACGTTCGTTAACCGTTAGACGACCGTTTTGCCCGTTTCTCGTGCGGTTCATGTTCGTTCTGTCCGGTATACATCCGTTCCTCATCCGGTAATATCCGTTAGTTAAACGTTTCTTGTCCGTTCTGTCCGTTGGTTAACCGTTCCTTGTCCGTTACAAATGCGGTTCTCGTCCGGTTTACACGTTCCTGAAATCTTCCGCGATGGTCTTCACCGCCCTCGAGACGACTTTTGGGAACGGATATCAACGGACAAGTATTTTTTGCATATTTTCTGTCCGTTCGGCATCCGTTCGGCATCCGTTGGAACCCGTTCTCTGGTCTGACTGATCCTTTAGGGGCACGTTTAATGCGAAAACCGATGTTTCGAATATGTGAAAAGAAAGGCACTACACGGCTAATCAGCACAACATTTTCTCAATTCAGTATAACTCTAAGGGAGCTGATCCGATCTGCTTCAAAACATAGTGCATAAACTCTTTTGATGCTTCAATTAAAATTTCATTGTAATTGGCCAACAGCTCTCATAGATATTCAAGTTGAGTTTTTAAGTATGAATGAACGCACTGGCAGATGAACGGACGGATGTCATACACATGTACAGCTCCGTTTCATTAATAACATACCCCTGCAATGTCGCAAAATAAATTGACCCCGCACCCTACATTGCATGGCCCATTGCTGGATGGTTATTAGTCTGGCCTGGATGAAACTTCTACAATTTGTGTATACATTTATGTGTGTTAAACTGGTAGTTTGTTTATATTGATCGTGAGCAGTCCGATTGGACAGGAAGCTGCTTTCGGCGTGTACCAAAATTCTGGTAGATTTAATGTCAAGTTTTCAACTTTCGGCGATTGGTATTATGTAAGTACTGCGAATATTGCCAGTTTCTGACATGAATGTTGTTCATTGGCATCTATTGTAGATACCTTAAAACATCGCTAAAGTACTGAAGTAGAAATGGAATATCTAACTATACCTATTACCCTGTATAATGCTACCATGCAAATGCATGTTTTCAGCACATAAATTGTCTGAAAGTTTATCAAATTTAAAAACTGGACATCTGAGAATATCATTAACAGTTGACATGATTATTTAAAGAGAGTTACGATAGCCTTGTATCTAATGCAATGTGTACCTGCCTATGACAATGTTTTAAGTTATGTAATGACATTCTTAAACATATATTTATTAAGGACATTTGATGGTTTTTGAATACAATTGATTGAAATAGTGTGACTGGCGATTTTAACAAGACGGCTTATATTAGTAATCATCCAAGAGAAACTTCAACGAATCAAATATTAAACGCGCGAGAGCACACTAAGATGGAAGTAGACATTAAGAGCAGTTTTGCTTCCTTGAAATATGTCTGTAATGAAGGAACTAGCGTCTATTTAATCATTATTTCTGAACTTTATATGTATTGCGAATGCGGTGCAAGTTTAATGTATATCAAATAGATGTCAATAAATAACATTCAGGTCAGAAACTGGCAGTATTCACAGTACTTACATAATACCAATCGCCGAAAGTTGAAAACTTGACATTAATTCTGTCGGAATTTTGGTACATGCCGAAAACAGCTTTCTGTCCAATCGGACTGCTCACGATCAATATAAACAAACTACCAGTTTAACACACATAAATGTATACACAAATTGTAGAAGTTTCATCCAGGCCAGACTAATAACCACCCAGCAATGAGCCATGCAATGCAGGGTGCGGGGTCAATTTATTTTGCGACATTGCAGGGGTATGTTATTAATGAAACGGAGCTGTAGACTGCAACACGATGCCAAATGAGCCGCGACGTTAGAAAACCGGTCTTCGGGGTTTCCGACCAGGTCCGACACAAACCGGCCTGTGCAGCTACAGAACCAGGCTGGAAGCTTTAAATTTTGGATTTAAGTAGAAGAGTAATTATACTATCCGTGTAGCGAAAACAAAGACGCTGATCAGCTTCGCAGTTACTACGAAGCTGATCTGCGTCTTTGTTTTCGCAAAGGCAAAAATCCGGTTTTCTCATGACGCGGCTCAAATAAACCCCGCCATCGTTCTGTTGGGGTATCGTGATGAATTAGATAGGAGCTTACTGTGAATGTATCAGCATAGCCTTAGCAGATTGCTGCCAAGTGTCATGATGGCATTTTGTGTTTGCAGGTTACACAAATTACTCCTCGAGAGAGCAGTTTGTGTAGGGAGCAATTTGTGGCTCTATATGGGTCATTATCAAAAAATGGAGCAATCCAGAAAGGCAAAACGAAAAAAATTAATTGTCCATTTTTTCTTTTTTAATGGGATAGTTTTAGTAACAGGAGCATATAGAATATAGAAATAAAATATGTCGAGTTTAACTGAATAAATAGTGCACCAGCATTAATTAATTGTATGGTACCCTTGAAAAAATATCAGTGCTGTCACGAACAAACTTCTTGCGTAAAATGCTCATTTGATAAGATTTCCCCAATCTGTAAGTGGGGGCATACATAACTTGTCACGAACAATAGTTGACACAAACCTTAAATACGTTCAATTAATTAACGCGGAAGAGATATTCAGTGAAAATGCACATACTGTGATTTGTTCTGTTTCTGAAACGCTTTATTATTGTAGACATTATCTTGTAGGATTAAACCAAAAATAAGCTCTGCTAAACGTTTACTATTTCAGTATAGTATCATTACATACCAAAAGCAATTACTTTTATATGATGCGTTTTGAGTATTTTAAATAATTATGACCGTGACAGCACTGATATCGTGACAGCGCTGATGCTGTCGTGACAGCACTGATAATTATCCGATCGCGCTTTTTTCATTCCAATGTGTGCGGAAATGATTAATTTCTGACCATTACCGATGAGCTTAGGGGCAGTGACTCACTTAAGGTCGCAACCAACGAAGCCTCGGCTGATGCTCTAACCAGGGACACCTTTGCGTAGATCCGATGCTTTAACAAAGGACGTTGGCTTCACACAAACGAAACGCGATGTAACACGTAAATCGCAGTAGAAGCGCTATTCAGCTTATCATTTTAAGCTGCAGCATGAGAAAATGTGTCTTTGGGGCTTTCGACCAGGTCTGAGACAACCAGGATTGTTCACGACAAAAGACCGCATTAAATTTGGGACCCTATCACGAGTTTTAGGGAGCTTGGTAGCAGGGCCATTTTGTTTTCAGGGAGCTTGTGAGAACTGGTAAACAAAGGGAATTGGGGATTACTAGAAGGGAACACTCTTGGTTTTAGGAAGCTGGGAGCAAGGAAATTATTTTAGGGAGCTATTTTTTTTAGTGAGCTTGGAGCTAATACCCCCTTGGACGAGCCTCGTATTTAGGTTAACTTGCAGCTGAGCTGCACATTTGCTTTCACATATATCCCATTAGATCCCTCTTTTATGTGAGATATACAGAGTAAAATGGGGTATACAATGTTACTTCTTTTTGTTTCTTAATTTTGACCCTAGGCGGTAATCAGATATATATTTTTTCTTCAATTTTTAAAGCTAAAAAATCTCTGTATATTGCATGGGTAACTCATTTTCGTAATGGTATGCAACATACAAACACACTGAAAGACATATGCGTCAGAGACGATTAAAATTTTCGTATTTTCATGTACCATAGACCCCTAATATGTATATTGCCGGATCCCTTTTTTCGAGGTGTATGAATTTGGTAGGTTTTACGGCACAAGCATTACCCCGAGTTGCCCCTTCCACCCCTCGAGGAAAGGGATGGCGTTTTGATTTTTCCGTATAAAGTGGGGGCTTAAAATTTCTTTTTCACTGAAAAGGGGTAATCTAATTTGGAATGGATTGCGCAAAATGGGCATTTATCACGCAACATACACAAACGGTTTCAAAATCATTATGGGAGTACCAGCCCCGGGGCTAATTGGAAGCATTTTGAATTTGTAGTTTTGTATCACCCACACACACACATCAAATGATTTTCAAAGCGATATAAATTGGCCACTTCTGGCTGCTGCTGGTGTTAGTAGCTGAGACCCTCTCGTGAAAGGAGACCTAACTCTTGTCAGCCTAGGAAATTACCTGAATCCACACCTGCTGACAGAAGTCAACTCAGTGCTGTCACATCAGTACTGTCACGACCGTGGCAGCACTGACCGTGACAGTACTGAGTTTCACACAGAAATTTAATTCTAATGACTAACAACAGAATGCAGGATGAAAACTTTGCATGTCTATTCTTACTGCTCCTAAGTTGAAATTCAGTCATGGCTTTAAAATGTATGTGATATTTACAATAAGCGGCAAACTGCGCGTGATAGGACTGATGCTTGAAAAATTCCCACTCCAATTCTGACATGTCTTTATGGTATAGCAACGGAGTAATGCGATTTGTTCAAAAGTTTTTTACCGTAACTTCTTCAGCTTGGTGTCTTCTACAAAACGCGACTGTTTTGATCCGAAAAAATGATTCGTAACTATGGTCAAAATCGATTTTCAATAACTGTGACAGCACTGATACGTTTTCCAGGGACAACACTATATATGTGCCCCCACCCTCAAATAGCACTTTATATATCATAAGATTTTTGAATTTGACTTCAATAACATTCTATGTAATAGATGGTCACAAAAAATGTGATTTCTGTCAAGCTTCTTTTGCAATGGAAACAAATAAAACTACTTATCCTGACCCAGGGACACGGTAAAAATCCATAAAATAGCACTTCTATCATCTCTTTTTTGCAAATAACGTACTCGGAAACGTGAAATCGCGTGTGGTTCTAGTAAAGCACCGCGGAAACTAATATTATACGTGGAAAAAGCAAACCTCGGACATCGCGCTTGCGAGAAAACCATCATGGACAAGGATTACTCCATTTTTTGATAATGACCCATATATAGTATGCAAAAACAAAGACACAGATCAGCTGTGCTATAACTGCACAATCAGCTGTGCTGTAACTGCACAGCTGATCACGGATACACGGATAGTACAATCCCTCTTCTCCCTGAATCCGAAATTTTATCATCTAGTCATCTTCTGTAGCTTCACCTGGTCGGAAACCGAAATTGTTGGTTTTCTAATGCGAAGGATTATTTGTGATTTTACATACCATACCACCTCCGCCGCCATCTCCAATCGTAACAAATGAGTCCGTAACCGTTGTCGTAGTCGATCCAGCTGTATGGGTGATACAAAATACACAAATGAGCCGCCTCGTGGGAGAACCAACAATGTGGTTTCCGAACAGGTCCGACACAAACCGGCCTGTACAAGCATAGAAAAGAGCTAGAAGTTTGAAATTTTGGATTTAAGTAGAAGAGTAGCGAAAACAAAGGCGCTGATCAGCTTCGCGGTTACCGCGAAGCTGATCTGCGCCTTTGTTTTCGCATATGCAGATTGTTGGTTTTCCCATGGGGCGGCTCAAATTATTAATAAAAAACATCCAGCTGTATGTGCTGTGTTATAAAATAAATACAATTATTATTATTATTATTATTATTATTATTATTATTATTATTATTATTATACCCCGCCACTTAAAAAAGTGCGGGGTATTATGTTATACCCTCCAAAAAAATTTGCGTTCGAGTGTCCGTCCGTCCGTCTGTCTGTCTGTCCGTCCGTCCGTCCGTCTGTCCGTCTGTCCGTCCGTCAGCATTTCGTTTCCGGGCTCTATCTTGAGCAGTTAAAGACCGATTTTCTTCAAACTTTGTATAGGAGTTCATATCAGGAAGGAGTGGTTTGGGATTGAAGATGGGTAAATTTCGTCAAATATGTACAGAGTTATGGCCCTTGATTTATGTTAAAATTTCGTTTCCGGGCTCTATCTTGAGTATTTATTGACCGATTTTCTTCAAACTTTGTATAGGAGTTCATACTATGAAGGAGTGGTCTGGGATTGAAGATGGGTAAATTTCGTCAAATAAGTACAGAGTTATGGCCCTTGAGTTACGTTAAAATTTTGTTTCCGGGCTCTATCTTGAGCATTTATTGACCGATTTTCTTCAAACTTTGTATAGGAGTTCATACAAGGAAGGAGTGGTCTGGGATTGAAGATGGGTAAATTTCGTCAAATATGTACAGAGTTATGGCCCTTGATTTACGTTAAAAATTTTTTTCCTGGCTCTATCTTGAGCATTTATTGACCGATTTTCTTCAAACTTTGTATAGGAGTTCATACCAGGAAGGAGTGATTTGGAATTGAAGGTGGTTAAATTTTGTCAAATAAGTACAGAGTTATGGCCCTTGATTTACGTTAAAATTTTGTTTCCGGACTCTGTCTTGAGCATTTATTGACCGATTTTCTTCAAACTTTGCATAGGAGTTCATATCAGGAAGGAGTGGTTTGGGATTGAAAATGAATAAATTACGTTAAATAAGTACAGAGTTATGGCCCATGATTTACATTAAAATTTCATTTCCTGCCTCTGTTTTGTGCATTTATCAACCAATTTTCTTCAAACTTTGTATAAAAGTTCAAATCAGGAAGTAGTGGTTTGGGATTGAAGATGGGTAAATTTTATCAAAGTATACAGAGTTATGGTCCTTCATTTATGACAAAATTTTGTTCTGCTCTTTATCTTGAGAATTTATTGACAAACACTTTTGCTAAATCAAATTTGCGTGGCGGGGTATCATGCATGCCTGCAGCGCTTTTATTATTATTATTATTATTATTATTATTATTATTATTATTATTATTATTATGTAGGTGATTTAATAGTCAATTTGATCCATCAAGCAATAACAAAAACCAGAGGACATTGGTCCTGGGAACGCTCACCTGAAGCCTGATCTTATAGCATTTAGTTATCATGAAATGACCTTGACCTTGAATAATCTCATACCTTTACTGGCTTCATTAGTTGTTTGCATCCGCCCAGTTTCCAGGTCACAGACTGCAATAGTTTCCAAAATATTCATTATTTTCACTTTTTCCCATGTAAAAGCCAGTTTCCAAAATTGACCTTGCCATAAAATAGGCCAAGGTCATCATTGGGTCATCATTTGTACAAACTATAATGGGTTTAGATCCCTGATGCTACTTATTAAGCTTCGTGAAAATCCGCCCAGCCGTTCTGGAGAAGAAGATTTTTGAGCATTTAAGAGCGTGGTGGCCATGTTGAGCATTCAAACCAGATTTTGCCACCAAAATTTTGTTTCCCCTAAGCATGGAGGCTCCACATAAAATTTCACTTTCATAGACCCAGTGATTTCTGAGAAAACCATAATCTTAATTTTGATTTTTAAATGACCTTGGGTCAAGGTCATGAAATGACAATGACCTTCATTAATAACATACCTCCATTCGTTATCTGCATCTAGCAACTTTCAAGTCTCAGGCTGCAACAGTTTCAAAAATATCCATTGTTTTCACCTCTTCCCATGTAAAAGCCTATGTTTCCAAAATTGACCTTGCTGTAAAATAGGGCAAAGTCAGCCCAAGGTTATCATTTTATCAAATTATGATGGCCTGGAGTCCCCAATACTACATACCAAGTTTCGTAGAAATCGGCCCACCGTTTCTGGAGAAGATTTTCGAAGGTTTTTACCATATATCGGCGTAGCAGCCATCCTGGTCATGTGACCAAGATATCAATGCCACTACCCAAGAAGGTTTCACATAAAATTTCAACTTGATCGACCAAGCGGTTAGAAATTGTGGACGACGGACGGACGCTGGATGGACGGACGGACGCCGGATCATGGCCGTTCTATAAGCTCACCTTGTGAGCTTTCGGCTCATTTGAGCTACAAATAATACGCATATATATATATGTAAAGGGAATGTGTTTTTCTTTCTTTCAGACAGTCTCCCCTGCTTGAATTACGAAACCTTTTCACCACACTGTTATTTATTTATCTATCTATTTATTAATTTATTTATTTATTTATTACCACCATGAATGTTTTTTCTGCACTGTCATATTTGCTCATATGTTACTGATGTGTTATCTGAATTTTCAATGAAAGGTATGTTTGTTTTTGTGTGAGTTTGTATTATTATTTCGGGGGTGGGGGTTACAAAAAAAAATGCAATACATTTGTTCTGGCGCAGCCCGAATGCATAATATCTAGATGAATAAAAGCGATTATGTAATGTGAATTCTCTTAAAAGTACACATGTACATATACATCTTCTACAATGTTTGTTGCATTGGTGTATACGGGTATTTAGTCGGAGGTGATAAGCTTAACAAAAAAAAAATAATCATAATTCATGTACTCCTTGTAATGCTTTCATCGTACAATGTAATGAAACTCGTCTTACCCAGTTCTATATTGAGAATTCCACAAATCAGATTTCTTCGATCATTCGTACAGATTTCCATATGGAATACTTGACTGAACTGTCCCGCTAGATCCGCTTCAACAATAACATCGCCAGCAGCTGATTTAAAATAAAGTTATCATTTTATTAGCCGTGACGCGTGTTCGCCAGGAAACCGGTCTTATGGATTTCACAAACCGGCATGTACAGTCTCAGAAAAGGGCTAGAAGCTTGAAATTTCGGATTTCAGAAGAATTTGCCCTACATTATAAGGTTTGGTGAAATTTCGGCTCAACTTCACCAAGCTGAGTTTGTCCTAGTAACTTCCTAAGTCCTATCCTCAACACATATATGACGAAGATATGTCCTTTATGCTTTGGCCCAGATTGTCCTTTATGCTTTGACGCATCTGGGCCCAGCATGTGTTACATATTATTTTTATTATTATTATTATTATTATTATTATTATTATTATTATTATTATTATTATTATTATAAGTAGTAGTAGTAGTAGTAGTGGTAATTTCCCTATGAACTCATTGACGTCATTTTCAAATGGTCGATGCAAACCCGACTTTCCTTTGTATTGACAAAATAAACAAAATGCTAATGCGACTGGCAGCGGTCATTTTACGTTCAAGTCGACGCTGCCATACCCTTGTATCAAAGTAAATAAATCAATCGTCCAAAATGCATGTACATTTTGTTAATTGTTAATAAGAAAACGGGATGAACTTAATACGATGAAAACCACAACAAAAGCATTATAGAGATGTTTCTCAAAATGCATGTGCATACTTTTTCCTTTCTTGCTTTCCAGTGCCACGGAGAAAAGGCCCGCATTTCCGAGAATCGAGTCTTCTGGCCCGGAAAGGAGTGAGAATTCGAGGTCATCACCTTCGGGGTCACTCGCTGTCACAGAGAAGATATGGTCTCTTCTCCTATTGGCGGTGGTCACTTGTACAGTGGCTGAAACAACATCATAGCACTGCATTAACCCATTCAATGAATGACGAATTGATTCGTCCATCCCTATCAATTGGATGAGTCCATTTTAATGTTAAGTGGCATCAGGAGTGATTTTACATTTTCATATAAATTGTTAATGAAAATCCTCTTTCCAAACAGAATAGCGGCGTCACTGTTTGCCTATGTCCCATCAAAAGACGACTGGCTTATATGGGTTAAAAAAACAACGGTCTTGTAATAAAGATTTTTATTTGTTTGAATTGAAGATGTCGGGACGTTACCTCCATTTTATTGGACTTTTACCCAAAATTAGGACGTCATAGCACACAACTAAACTAATAAGGCTTATATATGTATGGGTGGTTTGACTTGAACCACTTTTCGTGGGCAGGCTCAGACCCGAGCGGTTAAACAGTTGTCAGATGATCAGTCAGTAGCGTAAAAGCTTTGCCTGGAGGCATGTAGTGTTTTTTTCATTCGACTTGATCGCTAAAGGTCCTGTACAGTACTCAGTCTTGTCGTACTGTGCCCAAATATCTATTTCCTTAGGCCCTAATGTGTGGGGACCCATATTCTCACCCGATCACTCTGAAGGTAATGTTAAGAGGTTATCCAGTAGGATGAAAGAAATCAAATGATATGCATATGAACATAATGAAATATAAACATTAATTGTACATTTGTACATGGATTTTGATATATGTATGGCATATGATACACAAATAATCTGATAATAATGTATTGTACTGGAAAAAATCAAACCTGCTTTGCTTTTATGATGTATTCTATACCCTTCAATGGAAAAAAAAACTATGAAAAATAAACAATATGATTTCATAAAAGTAAACATTAAAGTTTAAATTCAGGTCTATACTGTCCAAGTGAAGACCCATAACACAAGCTTTGTTCCCATAGACAATTCGAACACTACATTTGTGATTTATTCTGACAGTTTTGCTGAATGGATTCTGTAATCATATAGGGTAGGCTTATATTCCATTGTTTTGTTTTCCCTATTCTCGGAATAGTTTCAGGATGAATAAAAACGTGTTTAATACTTTTGTTCTCACTTTAATAGCAGAACCAATGTATGATTAATCACGCCTTCAGAGAGGACAGGCCTGATGGGCCTATATAATATATACCGTATTCGTTCAAATAATCGCACAGTGCGCTTAAGTTTTCTTTAAGTTCAGATTACAAAATATCTTTCTAATTTGCACAAACTTCAAACGAAAACAGCACTTTTTAAAAACTGCTTAATCATAATATCATTGATTATGTAATTTAAATACTTAAATGTTTTAATATTTAAGGTTAAGTTTTATGCGCGCTTATGTGCATGTGTCTTTTTTTTAAACAATCATGGTGTGTGCTTATTGGAGCACGTGTGCTAATTAGAACGTTTTCGGTAGTAACAAACGAACGAACGAATATACATTTTTCAAGTTTCAGCAAAATGTATGCAAGAAATACTTGTTGTACCATTAAATGTCATCCGGTTAAAGATCATTCGCTCATCAACACGCCTAATCCATAAGCAATCAAATAAGGTCACCTTAAGTTTGAAAACACGTCCATGCAATCTGTATAGTAAAGATGTTTTTGAAATGCGAACAATGTCGGCGTCCGCCGCATATGCGTACGCATTTATCACTGTGGATATGCAAAAATTGAAAATTTTCTGTAGATAAATTTTGACATTGTTCTTATTTTTGATCAAAACATAGAGGCGGTTCTAACGAGTAACCACATTCTATGTTTTGAATCAAAAATAAGAAAAAATAAGTATGCCCCTGTAAACCCAAGTTTTGTTATATAAAAGTGGGGTATGAAGATATACTTTTCATGGACATGTTTTCATGATCATGTACAGAACCGCTGTTATGACCCTTCCGTTAAACGATTTATCATAAATAATTCTAAATTATTGGGCCGAGCCCATAGGTCCCCTGAGAAATAGATGGTCTGCTTGTACCTCTAGACAAAGCTTATTAACTACCGACTGGTCGCCTGATTATTGGTAAACCGCTCAGAAGTTCTGATCATGAGCCTGTCCAGGAAAAGAGATTCAAGTCAGTCCATCCATACCTCAGTACAAGCCGTTTACTTTGGACGTTATATTTTAATAAGCACATTTTGGGTGTCATGACGCCATAAAGTTGGGTAGAAGTTCCATGTAATGGAGGCAACGTCGCGACATGGCCATAGCTGTTGACTGGACGATAAACCACAATTCTTGCATAGATATCTATGCACATAGCTGTTTGAAGCCGTTTTTGATTGGTCGAAAGCCGTGTTCAAACCGCAAAACCCATGTTCAGATCATGAAATTCACGTGCCGTTTGAACATGGGTTTTGGCCGACGTCATTGGTCAAAGTGACGTGACGTCATATATTTCATAGAAACAAATTGGCCGACGTTGAAGAAGCTCCGCGGTTTTTGGAGCGTTTTACGTCGTTAATGTTATTTTCAAGCGATTTTAAGTGGATTAGAGTGAAAATGCAAGAAAAGCGATCAACCATGATTTGTTTCAGTGTTCAAACATTCGCTGGATCACTCGGAAGGTGTTTGAACACGCGGCCTGCGGCCTTGTGTTCAAACACCTTCCTCGTGATCCATCGAATGTTTGAACACTGAAAACCATGGTTGATCCCTATAATCATACATGTACCTCTAAACAAATCAAAATTCACCAAGTATGATTGCGCTGGTGAATGTTCGTGTTACTTACATGACGCCTACCGTAGACAATCTCTTGTCGCATTTATACTTTCAATCTTTTGCACGAGCGTATGTAAAATTTGTGTACGACACAAGAGAACTCCTTACCGTCAAGATTAATAGTCGGTGGTGGATTTTGTTCGACCTGGACCGTCAAAATCTCGAACCCAAAATCATTTTCATAGTATCCCTCTGTGTAGCACGTGACGTTCAGTTCGTAAATGCTGTGTTGTAGGTATTCTAGGCAACCGTTACCAAGGCTGCCACAAGGGGTACACGTGGAACATATTCCACAACCAGAGCAACTGCTCTTGTGAATCGCCCCACCTGTAATTTTACACAAAAATGTTTCAACTGAAATTAAAGCCCGCATCCGCATCGTGGATTCTTATCATTTTAAGCGGAAAAAAAAAACATTTTTGGGTAAAAAATCGTGTTTTTTACCAAACGTCACAGATATCTGCAATTTTTCCAAAGTGTTTTTTAGACATACAATTATCCTCAATTCGATCATCATAACAGTTTTGCTGTTAAATGAACCAGCAAGAGGGAGTGAATGACAGAACTGGATAGGGTAGGCAGGAGTGATAACTTCAATTTCAGGGGGTTTTCATCGTTTCTACTAGTCTGCGAGATGCACTCGCAGGCAACGCGAAAAAAGATGGAATGTTTGCACGGTGATGGTTCTGCTATATATCTATAGCAAAATTTTGGATGTTAGATTGCCAGTATGTCCTGTGATCAAAAATAAAGTATTGATACTTATCAATGTTTGAGTAGTATATCATTAAACCGGAGGTGCAGTATTCGACTGTGCCTGATCGTTCAAAGACGCGATCATGATTTATTTCAGTTGAGGCTCCACAGTATCGTTAATATATTTCAAGCGAATTAGAGGACGGGCTGTAATTAATGTTGTCAGAACTCGTAGCCCAACCCCTTTGAGTCTGACAATAAAATATGTTTAAACAGTAAATGCTGTCTTTCACAGTCAGATGTCATTTTTGGAATATGCCCGGCATACTCCAAAAATTGACGTCTGACTGTAGATGACAGCATATGAATGTCATATTTTGATTCGGCTAAGCCAAGCTGAATCATGCCAATGCTCTGAAAATATTCCATCGTTTTATAAAATGCTCCAAACGGCCCCCATGGCAGCGCTGTTTCTTAATCACTCGATCATCTCACCACTGTGTCTGGTCGCTCTGGCCACATGTTCTGCTTGCGGGCGTGCCAGGTGGTTTTTCTCGGGATTCTCCCGTTTTCGCCCCACCTACCGATTGGCCCGTCTCATATGAGCTGAAATAATCTTGAAAGGGACGTAAATCTGAATTAAAACAAAAATAAAAAAATTAAAATACTCCTATTGTACATGTACCTTGCCTATTCGTTGCTTTGAATATTATTTCCGGCATTGCTTTCAAGGAAGGCTGTCTGTTGTAAATCGCGTTAGTTCCTGGCCATTGATAATTTTATGTTACTTCCCGGCCATTGCTTCTTTCATACTAACTTTATTGAAAAATAAGTTTCTTTTTGTCTGAGCATAACTCGAGAGGAAGTGGAAAAAATACATAGCCTTAAAATAACTGAACATATGCTAAATTACACTTACCTACATATATTTTTGTTGACCCACACACCCATCCGACGTGAGACTTTCAGGCGGGATTTAACTTGCTTACCGTCAAAGTAGAATAAAGCTGGGTCTGGATTAGATGCTATGGTACACAGTGTACACGGCTCTGTATAGTTTGTTATGATAGGACATTCCACATCACCGATCCTCGGACACCTATAGTTCGCCGTAGAGTAGGTGCAATCAGCTGTTATGGGCAGTAATTCTAACGAACCGTCATAATCTTCATGTACGGTTACGGTCGCTGGGAGGTTGTGAAAAACAACACCCTCTGAAATCAGAACATGTCTTTGGGGTTCCCATTCAGGTCCGACACAAACCGGGCTGTACAGTCACAGAAGAAGGCTAGAAGCTTCCAACTGTGGATTAAAGTACGCGAAATGTACTGTTTAGAATAAACAAAAATAAAGGCGCTGATCAGCTGTGCAGTTACTGCACTTTTTTATTGTTTTTTATTTTTCATTACATCCTCCAAGCAAACAGAAGGCACCAGATGGGACACCGAGGTCCTTGGCAATACTGTCTGCCTGTGTCCATTCAAGAGGGCACCAAAACGTAAATGGATTCACTACAACCCATAATCATTTTCTTGACTATATTGCTTTGCGTGTAAATGTAAAGAATAAAGATACCACAATCATTCATAAAGTTGGCTTCCTTTAAGGTTATAAAATTTTGCGAGTAGTAAGTACATATTGGGTGCAAACATTGACCAGATGATTGTTTCCAAGGGGTTGTTCCCAGTACTGGAATACTACACTGATTTTAGACCTTTCTTACAAAATATGTGTTTTAACTCTGGGACATGCACTATACATCTTGTTAATTTGGAATACGCAATTTTTAGAATATGATTTACATATAAGCCGCCGCATTGGAAAACCAACAATCTGCATAGGCGAAAACAAAGACGCGAAGCTGATCAGCGCCTTTGTTTTCGCTACATGGATAGAACAATCCCTCTTCTTCTTAAATCCGAAATTTAAAACTTCTAGCCTGCTTCTGTGACTGTACAGCCCTGTTTGTGTCGGACCTGGTCGCAACCCAAATTGTTGGTTTTGTCACGCACAGACTCAATTATTATAAGTACGTATGCATGATAAAGTATGACCGAAAGCACAACATAATTTGACAAAATATTATTTTTTTAATTTTGAAAATCATGGAAACAAACCTGCGATTGTCAAGAAAACGGTCAAAACATAAATGACAACGAAATCTATTCTCAAGAATCGTTCATCCATTTGTATCATTTGTAAGTCATGGCGTCTTTCCTTTAGCGAGAATTTCTATAAATTAAGTGGTCGTAGTAAAGACATCACGTAGATAATAAGCATGTTAATGCACTTGTCAAAAGCAAAAAAAAAAAACGCGGGCTACAACCGGTAACTTGCTCATTTAGAATCATTCCCAGCTTTTCATAGAAAATCTGGTGATAGTAGATGTATGTCACTTTTTCTTATTTTTGGTGATACATGTATTAATTGAAGGGACTCTTCATTTAAGAACCGCCTCTGAATTTAATGTTTTTTTTTCTGCATGCAAGATATATGTATGGTACATGTATATGTTTCGTGAAAAATCAAGAAGTGTTTACATGATTTCTCTCTGAAAATTACCTATTTTATCATATGTAAAATGCCACTATATTATACAGCCATATTACCGTAATAAACAGATCGTTGCTGACCAATAGAATTTTGTCAAAACTAAAAGATCTATGTTAAAGATTTGACTGATAAACAGGAAATTTCAAAATTCAAAAATATTAACAATTATCTTTCATTAGTATAACATTTTCATACTAAATTAAGTTTCACTGACAGCAATTGCAGGCACTGACAGCCTAAAGACCTGGCTCAAAAATCAGACCACATGGTAAACCATGGACCCGCCACGGTCAAACCAATATGTCATTCAAATTTGTTATTTACTCCACTAATTTATTGATATAAGTCACACCTTTCTTTCTAAAGTAAAAATGAGACAAGCGTGGGACAATTTGTTTTATCTTTTCATCTGACATTAAAAAGATTGCATTACGAAAACTTGCCTATGCAATAAACAGAGAGTTTTTGAGCTTTAAAAATTGAAACTTTTCAGCTGAAAATTTTTGATATTTTTCTTATTTTTGCTCAAAACATAGATTGTGGGTACACGTTAGAACCGCCTCGGTGAGGCGGTTCTAACGAGTACCCACAAATCTATGTTTTGGAGCAAAAATAAGAAAAATAGGTATACCCCTGCATACCCCAGTTTTACTATATAAAGGTGGGGTATAAAAGGGTAGATATTACATGGACATGTTTTCTTGATGGATTACATCAGGCACGGCTAACAAACCTTTAAATGCGTAACCGCCGGTTAAGAAAGAAAATCCGATTCACGCCCTTCCGGTTCCGCATATGAAGGCCAAGAAAAGGTAAACAAAACATACACTACTAGGATCGATTGATCATAACATTTTAGTACAGAAATATATCGATTATCTATGAATGCTATTTTGTCACTTATTTACTATTGTAACTCAGCACCAAAGTAACTCGCAAAATAATTTGATGGCCTTTGAGTTATTTATTCCCTTCTTCGAACCTGGTGTTCCAACAAGGCCAAAGTCGGCGAAATACAACTAAAAATTGGACAATTTGCTGGTAAATATCAAATTTTAGTGATTGTTCCACGACAAATTTACACATATGTATTAACTAAATTGCATCTGATGTCTGTGACAGTATTTCGTTGTGTTAGTGCCCGTCATTATCGATTTGAAGGGAAGGAAAAGATGGATACGCATTTAATCATTAAAATATGAAGGATATATTTCAAGATACGTTTGAAAACCTCAACCTGTTCAAGTTATGGTATTTATTTCCCTGTAAAGCGTTTTGAAAGACATAAAACCAAGAAAAAATAAATCAAAGTTTACAGAATGCTGTAAAATCGTCTTCATGAACAGGAATATCATGCATGTGAACTATTGTATTACATGTATTGCATAGACAGTTTGTATTATTTTATCTCAAACATTTTCACTGCAAATATCACAAACACACCAAATTTGAGTAAGCAACTATTCAGAAAGGACGAGAGAATGTGACAATAATCTTCAGCGTAAAACAATTAACAAAAACAAAAACTTTCATACATGTGTTCTATAATGACTATATTGCTATCATTCTAATGATTAAATTCGTAACCGAAATGTTGACACAGCTTTTAACCACATATGCATAGAATGCATTGACCAGAGGCAACGAAACTGTCACCAGACCTCACACAATGTTAAAATCATCTGCGCACTGTATTTCTTTCCGTTTATATGGACGTAATGAGCGGAAATCTAAAAATATCCCTGCGACTGACCCACATTTTCGTCGTGAACAATGCAATTCCAACATGTGTTTTGGGGTAGGGAATAAAAATCATGATTATAAAGAAATATTTCTGGAAATCCTTTGGGGTCCAAATATAGCAATGTCTAACTAATAAAATAGCATTGAGAGAATTATAATATTTGTCTTCGAATCGAAATATTTTACTCGGAAACACGAGCTGCAAAAGTCTGTTTACCTTTTGTTGGTCATCTGATGCGAAACCGGAAAGACATGAATCGGATTTCTTTTCTTAACCACGGTTACGCATTTAAAGGTTTGTTAGCCGTGATCAGGATAGCATGTTCGTGAAATGTATACCCCTTTACACCAGTCCTACTTTTTTTATTTCAAACATAAATTGTGGGTACACTGTACACGTACTCACTGAGGCAATTCTAACATGTACCCACGATCTAAATTTTGAGCAAAAAAATAAGGAAAATGTCATACATCTTCAAATGAAATTTCTCAGTTTTTGCAGTTGTAAAATCTCTGTTATATTCATGGGCATGTTTTCGTTATGGTTTGATAGATTACCATTCACCTAGGTAGAGTTCTCAAAGGTAAACACAGAAAATACAACAAGATTCGGTTCATTCTATTTCCCATATTTTACATTTACTCATGGGCTCATGCAAGATTTCTGATTCACAATATGCATATAATATTGTCATTAAAGGCTTAGCTGCTGTAGGAGGCACCCCTGATTATTCGATTTATGACCCCATCATGGAAACATCTCCGTATGAAAGCTACCATAGATTTGCACCTTACATATAGCAAAAATGAGGGAAATCAGGGGTAAGTTTGGAATAATCGATTTTTAATATAAATCCATAAAATCATATATTGTGGGTATTTGTTATTATCAAATTGATTATGTGATCATAAAAGATACTCAAAACACATGGTTTTATAGACAACAAGTGTAACACATGCAAAATTACAATCAAAATTGGGAGCGCGGTGGCGAGTGGTAGAGCGTCGGACTCCGAACCGAGAGGTCCTGGGTTCGATCCCCACAAGCGTCACCGTGTTGTGTCCTTGAGCAAGACACATTAATTTCCTACAGTACTGGTTAAGCCCAGGAAGCGATGGCTGGAACGTTAAGCCTCAACACAAACAAACAAACAAACAAACAAACAATCAAAATTAGCTGAATTACAGAATAATTTGTGCAAACGGAGATGTTTCCGTAATGCCATGGACCAGAAATCAAAGGACTGCCATAATGATTGTCTCACCTCTGCGTGGGATAATAAAGAGGCATCTAAAGGATTATACCTGTAGTACTTTATGGTCAATGCATAACAAGTGCAATAAAACTTCCTTCCTCATCAAACAATATTGATTCTCCTGTTTTGGCCCCTACCTGTATTCTGATAAATTGCCAAGCCACTAGGTTTTCT
This sequence comes from Rugalucina vietnamica, assembly GCA_964017185.1. Lineage (NCBI taxonomy): Eukaryota > Metazoa > Mollusca > Bivalvia > Lucinida > Lucinidae > Rugalucina > Rugalucina vietnamica. The sequence continues at coordinate 73,606,997 of OZ024869.1, read as the reverse complement.
AGTGTCCTGTCCCTTATCACACACTCAGTAGACAGGAATATGGCTTTTATGATCGAAGTACCGAAAATGTCATCTTTATTTCTAGATGTTTTGGCATTCGTCTTTCAGTTATGAAGAAGACAATCTAAATTCTTAAAATAATAGTTGTTTATCTGTGTATTGGTGAGTTCTGACAAGACCCGTTTTAGCTTAAAACTGTCGGTTGCAAGTAGAGCAAATCAATGTCGAAGAATCTGGTCATGTCCCAAGTACGAAAACTTGCCCACTGATATATGTAGGGATTTTTCAGCTGTAAAAAATAAAAATTTGATTGGAAAAAATGATATGTTTACTATTTTTGCTCAAAACATTGATTGCGGGTACAAGTTAGAACCGCCTCGCCGAGTCCCCATAATCAATGTTTTGGAGCAAAAAATAAGAAAAATGGGTATGCCCCTGTATACCACAGTTTTATTATACAATAGTGGAGTTTAAGGAATATGTATTACATGGACAAGATGTCCTGATGCCATCGACTCTTGCTTTTCACTTTCAGCTTCATAGCTTCTCTTTTCTTCATAATAAACTGCGCCTATATCGATGAGATAGCGCCATTTTGATCAATCCTTACATGTTTAAATCCTTCAGTGGGGCTTTGAAAGGGTTTTGCAGTACTTCTTCTGGCCACCTTGGAAGCGTTTTCCCTGCTGTTATTCTCCGATGGACGTCGCTAATCTGGACCCAGTTGTTCAAAGCATCGTTAGCTTAACGATATCGTTAAGCCATAAATTTGTTAAGCAAATATCAGTACACTGTTATTTTTTGTTGAAAAAATAACAGTGTATTTGTAATATTAACGTTTGAAATTTTAACGAAACGTTAACTAACGATGTTGTTAGTTTTGAACAACTGGGCCCAGGTACTCTTATAACATGGCCAGTCCCATCTAATTTGACTGACTGCATTCTAAATTGTACCCGTGCCTTCTTCAAGGCATATTTGAGCCATCTCGTGGGAAAACCAACAATGTGGTTTCCGAACAGGTCTGACACAAACCGGCCTGTACAAGCATAGAAAAGAGCTAGAAGCTTGAAATTTCGGATTTAAGTAAAAGAGGAACTGTAGTATCCGAGTAGAGAAAACAAAGGCGCTGATCAGCTTCGCAGTTACTGCGAAGCTGATCTGCGCCTTTGTTTTCGCCTAGGCAGATTGTTGGTTTTCTCATGAGGCGGCTCAATTATGTGTCATGTGAATCGACAGTTTTCGCAATAAAATTAATCGGATGAATTGACCATGTCTCTTTGCCTGGTGTTGGTATACTCTCCAGGCCCTGATGTTAAAAAACTTTTTTTTCATGCTCAACTCAAATGAGACTAAATTTTATCAACAATTTTTGGGCAGTTTAACATTTAAAAGCTGGATAACTTTCAGGCGTCGATGATTTAGAACCAAAATTCCAATTCATTTAGATTATTTCAAGATTGATGGACAATTGAAATAGTTAGGGGAAACAGGACTTCGTAACTCATAGCACAGCCTTATAGGTTTTCAGCATGGTGTCAAGCTTGATTCTATTTCGCTCCAAAACATTTGAACCGAGTCCTCAAAATGTTGTAATTATGACTAGACATTGACCTCATCATCAATATACATGTAAATAATCTGGCGAGGGTGCTCCTAGGTCGGCAAATTTATCAACATCAACAACTCTTAATTGTGTTCATTATAGCGATGGTTCGTTCATTCTAATGCGAAATAAAGGTAAAAATGAGATCCTTAAAATGAAAAATATTTTGTGTAAGATCATAGCATAGTAGTCAGTTGATTATGAAACTTGATCCATTACCCTTGAAACGAGATGGTATTCATATCCATGCCATTTGCACAGAGGAGCTCGTCTAGCACATCTGTTTGTACCTTAGTTTAATCTTGCAATCTCCTGGTTGGAAAACATCAGGAAAACATATCCGTGCAATGAATACCCCCTTAAACCCCACTTTTATATAGCAAAAATGGGGTATGCAGGGGTATACCTATTTTTCTTATTTTTGCTCCAAAACATAGATTGTGGGTACTCGTTAGAACCGCCTCGGCGAGGCGGTTCTAACGTGTACCCACAATCTATGTTTTGAGCAAAAATAAGAAAAATATCAAAAATTTTCTGATGAAATTTTCAATTTTCACAGTATAAAAAAATCTCTGTACATTGCATGGGCAAGTTTTCGTAATGATCAGTATCACGAGTATCATTGTCCTGACTGAAATATGCCTACCTGGGAAACACTCTCCAGAGCAGTGTGCATTCATTACGAAAACTTGCCCATGCAATAAATAGAGATTTTTTTAGCTCTAAAAATGGAAAATTTTCAGCTGAAAATGTTTGATATTTTTCTTATTTTTGCTCAAAACATAGATTGTGGGTACACGTTAGAACCGCCTCGCCGAGGCGGTTCTAACGAGTACCCACAATCTATGTTTTGGAGCAAAAATAAGAAAAATAGGTATACCCCTGCATACCCCAGTTTTGCTATATAAACGTGGGGTTCAAGGGGGTATACATTACACGGACATGTTTTCCTGATTGAAGTTGAGTTTACAACAGTTATAGATTGACATTCTGAACTCCCTGCAAATATTCCAGAGCGAAATGGTCTGAAACTTAGTGCCATGCTGAAAGTCTACAAAGTTACGTTGTTGTACTACCAACCCTCTTGTACTCATGTTAGATCTGCGAAAATACCAACGTTTGTAATGTGAAGAAACTTAATCATTTTAGCTTTCTACAAAAGCTGTTAACAAAATCAAGTGGCAAGACAAGATTCCATATACTGAAGCAGACAGGCAAACCAAACCAAGCAAGGCATACATACTGGCAGTTTAGTTGTACTAAACATGTTGCACCTATGTCTGATGAGGAACGTCGAAACATTACGAAAACTTGCCCATGCAACATAGAGAGATATTTTCAGCAGAAAAAAAAAAAATGAAAATTACACCTGAATATTGTTGATATTTTTCTTATTTTTGCTCAAAACATAGATTGTGGGTACACGTTAGAACCGCCTCGGCTCAAGCACAGAAAAGAGCTAGAAGCTTGAAATTTCAGATTTGAGTAGAAGAGGAATTATACTATCCGAGTGGTGAAAACAAAGGCGCTGATCAGCTTCGCGGTTACCGCGAAGCTGATCTGCATCTTTGTTTTCGCCTATGCAGACTGTTGGTTTTCCCATGAGGCGGCTCAAATGCTACAATTTGCGTGTGCATGCTTTGCAGCCTTACCTTCTTCAGAGCACATTGATCAATAAAATTGTTATGTCACTCGAAATTTGCGAATCAAGTTAATTTAAATGGAGTTTTCCATATGAGACATTTGTTCACGCAGTTCTGACACTGACCTCACCTTCAAACTTCACTGCAACGTTCACTGCTCTGGAAAGAATACTTCACAGGTGGACACTTTTATCAGTATCTTTTATCAGTCATGGTTGTTTCATTGAATTTCTTGCTGGTTGTCGGATAGCGTCCTAGTTATTTCCTTTCGCCCTGATTGAAAGGACATGGTAGCCACATATTAGGACCCATAACCTCTTGCCTGCGAAAGACTGGATTTCTTTCTTCGTTGCTGCGGGCTGCCTTCTTGGATACCGAAGCAGTTACAATGGTCTTGGCGTGTCATGTGCAGATCGCGTTTATATTGTCTTTATGTAGACCAATTCGAATGGCGGTATAAATGGAGGGGCGATGTCTTGATCTGCCGTCGATGGTGTGTGGTTCTGTGGTAAAACAACTTCGTGCAGTTGATGTATTCGCGCTGTCGTAAAACCTCGGATCCAATCATTACGAAAACATGTCCATGCAATGTACAGAGATTTTTTCAGCTGTAAAAATTGAAAATTTTGTTGGATTTTAATATGATATTTTTAATATATTTCTTCAAAACATTGATTGGGGTACACGTTAGAACCGCCTAGCCGAGGCGGTTCTAGCGAGTACCCACAATCTATGTTTTGGATAAAAAATAAGAAAAATAGGTATACCCCTGCAAACCCCATTTTTACTATATAAAAGTGGGGTTCAAGGGGGTATTTATTCCACGGACATGTTTTCCTGATAAATCAGGTTATTTTGTACCCTAGATAACACGGCGGATTCTGCAATGTAAAGCTACGCATATATATATATATATATATATATATATATATATATATATATATATATATATATATATATATATATATATATATATATATATATATATATATATATATATATATATATATATATATATATATATATATAGAAATCTGATATTCACTTACAATGTATTCTTCTACTGTATCAATGGAAGGTTTCGATTTACACTTGTGATGCTATTAACTTAGATTTGTATGCAAATTTGTTTTGTAAATTATGAATTGCTTATTTCCAGTGCCAATAGAACAAATAATGTCGCATGCAATCGTTTTGAAATTTATTCATCACTAAACAGGTAGCAAAACAAAAAGAACAATAGTGTCCATTAGCATTTTAGAAATATCCAGAGAGATCATGGTTTTGAGGAGTGTGCGACCAGTTCACGACAAAAATCAGACAACCCAATGCGTTAGTAAATATTCTGCACTATTGAGAGAGCGAATCATCAACCGCTGATATACCAGTACCGTAGCAAAACAACATGTATCTAATCCCCGATTTGATTTTTGCCTATACAAAATGCAAATTTCCCATCATGCCGCCAGTAAACAGAGACCATGGAGACGCCAGCTTCCTATTATCATAATGCATTCTGAAAGTTCTTGCTCGGAATAGGTATTGTGAGGTAGGCTATAACATAATATATAATCTGGAAAGTTAAAAATATTTATTCATTTATTAATATATACAGTATTTTTGTATGTAAGTATCTATCATTTACTGATTTATGTATTTATTTATTTATTTATTTATTTATTTATTTATTTATTTGTCTGCGAACAATTCCTTGGCTGTATTTATATATTTGTCCGATCACTTGGTGGCTTGAATTCTAACAGTTTAATGGTTGGTACGCATTTTTGGCGTTTGTATCTTTGTTGCTCTATATAATCAAAGAAATCAAAGAAAGATGATTTCTTGTACAAAATTGACCTGAACGCACTTGACAACATAGGAGAACGTATTTCGCGCTTACGAACCAACAAAAATATTATACAAAATGATGTCGACTGTCTAGTTGAATCATTTAACAATGTGTTACAACAAGCAGCAGCAGAAAGTTTCGGTACATACAAACATTTTGACAATGACAAGTCTAGTTCTCCTACAAAGCCACCAACATGGTTTGATCGTAAGTGTGCGAAAACCCGGAAAAAATTCCACTCGGCAAAGTATCAATATAAACTCAGAAAAACATTTGAAAATAAAGAAAGGTTAAAAACAACAAGTAAAATATACAAAAATACTGTCAAACTGTCACATAGAAAATTTCAGCAGAACAATATCATAAATTTAAAAAACTTAAAAAACAGCAACCCCAGGAAATACTGGAAGTTTCTTAACGGCAAAAAGAAAAATTCAGTCGAGGCAGATTCTGAAGACCTCTACAAGTTTTTCAAAGATGTAAATTTTGATGAAAACATAGAAAATTGTGCCTCAAATACAACATCAACGCAAACATTAAATGAACAGATCAATGTTCCATTCACTGAAAATGAAATACGCAACGCCATAAAAGGTTTGAAAAATAATAAAGCAAACGGAATTGATATGATACTGAATGAACACCTTAAGATACTATCTCACATAATCAGTCCGATATTAGTTGGCTTGTTCAATCTTGTTTTTGATACTGGAATCGTTCCAGAAACCTGGACATTAGGAATGATACAACCCATATTTAAGAATAAAGGGAGCGCCCGGGATCCAAGCAATTATAGGCCTATAACATTAATCAGCTGTTTAGGCAAAGTGTTTACTCAAATCTTAAATAACCGTATCTAAAAATATGTTGATGAAGAGGAAACGATAAGTGAATGTCAATCTGGCTTTAGAAAGAAGCGCAGTACAGTGGATAATATGTTTATTTTACATAACCTAATTGAACTAGTATGTAAAAGCAAAAAAAGTATATACTGTACATTTATTGATTTAAAGCAAGCTTTTGACAGGGTCTGGCGAGAAGGCTTGTGGGAAAAAATATCCAATTATAACATAAATGGCAAGTGCCTGAGAATTATACAAAGCATTTATAGCAACATCAAATCATGTGTCATTGTAAATGGTAACAAAACCGATTTCTTTTTAAGTAACATAGGTGTCAGACAAGGAGAGAATCTTTCTCCATTACTATTTAATTTATTCTTGAATGACGTTGAAGATTATCTCAGAGTCAATGGTGCTCAGGGTATTTTTTGTTCCTCGCATGACAAGGATGAAACAATAGTAACATTCCTAAAAATGTTTGTATTACTATACGCAGATGATACGGTAATTCTTAGTGATTCTGCGGAAAGTTTACAAAATGCATTGAATATTTATGCACAATATTGTGAAACTTGGAAACTGACAGTGAACCTGGATAAATCTAAAGTAATGATATTTTCAAAAGGAACAAACGACTTGCATACATTTTCTTTAAATGGTACAAATCTAGAAATTGTTTCGGAGTACAAATATTTAGGGGTCTATTTTTCTAAGAATAATTCATTCCATAGCACAAAAAAGCACATCGCTGAGCAAGGTACTAAAGCATTATATAGTTTACTTAGTAAAGCAAGAACATTACAATTGCCGGTAAATATTCAAATTGATCTCTTCGATAAATTAGTTAAACCTATTCTTTTATATGGCTGCGAAGTTTGGGGTTTTGGAAACAATGATGTGATAGAACGTGTCCAACTAAAGTTCCTAAAATATATCTTAAACGCAAAAAACAGCACACCAAATTACATAGTTTATGGAGAAACAGGAGTATTCCCCTTGCAACTAGATATAAACGCAAGAATAATTTCATATTGGGCAAAGATAAATTCACCTGAAAGCCTTGGACGATTGTCAAACCATATTTACAGTATAACTCACAGTATATATAAATTTAGTAAAATTACAAACAGATCACATTATTTCAAATGGATTCATAACGTTAAGAACATACTTTGCAATTATAGTTATAGTGGAATTTGGGATTCGCACACGTTTGACAATAAAACATGGTTAACAAAGGCAGTAAAACAAAAAAGTAAAGATACGTTTTTAAACGAATGGTACGCTGACGTAGAATCGGATACAAATTACAGAATCTTTAAGCATAAATTCGAGTTTGAACCTTATTTAACACAAGTGTCTAATAATTTAAAATTTTACTTTACATCCTATAGAACAAGAAACCACAGGTTACCAATAGAAACTGGAAGGTGGTCAAAAATACGTGTAGCACATAAAGACAGGAAATGTAATTTATGTAAAAACGAGATAGGCGATGAGTATCACTATCTTCTTGTCTGTGATTCATTAACAGAGCATAGAAAACAATACATCAGTAGGGCTATTATCCAGCGGCCAAACATTATGAAATATGAATCCCTAATGAATACCAACAATAAAAAACTTCTTGCTTCTATATCCAAATTCATTAAGGTTATTTATACAGTTATAAAAGAAAGTGTAACAGAACGATAAAAAAATAAATGAAACCAATTAAATGTAGCATCAAACTTAGAAATCTTACGCATTCAAGCATTGTATTGATCTAGGGTTTAATTTGTTATTGATATACATGTAAGCACAAGTTACTCATTATTTATATACATGTATTAGCACGCGCTGTCTAAGATTTTTGTGAAAACACAGCGTCTTAAGATACTGACATATTCATATCCTAGTAAATAACGGTTGCTTTAAGATCAAAATATAAAATGATTTTGTACAAGAATACACCTCGATCTGTCTCGATAAAGCGTGGCGAGGAGCAAAGTTCCAGTAGCGCGATGCTACTGCAGCGTTGCTGCATCGCCATGCGTTATGATCGTCGTTGCGATCGGCGAGTATTCTTAAACTTATTATTGAACATACCTTGTTTGTGTTATATGTCCTTTACAATATGAATATTCTCAAGACCGAACCTTGACAAACTCATGCTCAGTGAAATGTCTGCTGACCGAACACAATACAGCACGTGGAAAACGTGTAAGACAAGATTGGACACAAACCGGTTATTTATACGTGCATAGCAGTCGGCAAATAGGCGACTCGGTGAGCAAAATGTTGCACTCGCTCCCCAATAGGTTAGACGTGCGAACGACACACATGGCAGTACCTTATAGCGGTAGCTCTCGGACGGTAACAAGTAGTGCTATTTGAGATTATGTATCTTAATTATTTAATGTCTTTAAAATACTCATATTAATTTTGTATGTTGTCCTAATGTATATACTCAAGAACCGACAAAGAGGTCTGTTTTTGAATCATGTATACTTTCAAATTCATAAAAAGTCTATTATATGACCAAGTATGTGATGTGAGTAATTCAGGTCTTAAGTCTACATTTACAAATGAGGAAGGTTCGGAAACAAGTAATATTGCCAGGATGAAATTTGGACTATTGCTTAGATAATATTAGCTGATGAGACTTGTTTCATTGTGTCATCAAACAACACCCTCCTGGCTATAAGTAAGTAAGTCAGAAACACGATTCGTTATCATTCTCTAAGCATGCAATTACAAGTAAAACATTAGCGGGAAGTGATCAAGCGGGGCCCCGACGGTGAATAGCCGCCCACGGTCAGCTTGCGTGGAGTCCAGATGAAGTCACAAAGTTCAGCTGGTCTCGACGCAGGTTACTGTGGAGGGGTCGCGACGCCGGGACCCGGCACGGTCGTTCCCGATGCAGTATTTCGTACCACTAAATGTTTTAGACCATTATCATTACACTCTATGCCTCTGTTTCATATATGTATTTATCATGCCTCATGTTGCCATGTATGTGGACTGAGAGAAATAAAGATTTGATTTGATTGATTTGATCTATATAAAACATAAGTTTTTATATATACTGAAAATCAAAAATCTTGCACCACCCTGTGTTTTTTGTTATTTTTATATGATTAAGTGAATTATTTTTATTATGTGGGATTAATTCCAATATCAAATCTTTGACTTTGCAGCAAATTCAATAAAGTGGATGACAATGCAAAATTTTGGGGCAAAAAATTCAAAATTGCAATTTTTGGGAAAAAATGATTACCAATGAAAATTTTAAATGATTTTTCATTGTACATGTGATCTGAATCATGACAGTAGCAGAAGAACAACAAAACATTTTGAATTTTACGGAATTTGGAGTTTTTACAAAATTTTGAAAAATGGCATTTTCGGAAAATTAATAGGTGGTTTTGAAAATTTCATTTAAATAGCAATAAAACAAACAAAAATGCATTTTAGGCTACGGCAGGTAAGTACATACCCCATTTGACTCTTTTGTCAAGTTTCATAAATAGAAGTCATGCCCTTTTGTTGTATTTCTGGTTTGCATGCAGGAATTTTTAATTTTGATTTTACAACTGCTATTTAGTATTTTTTGGGGTTTTATGTGCCATTGTACTGCTTTGTCATTGAACAACTTATCCTATACATTCATTTTTGGGGACCAAACAAACAGTCCCAGCAAAGCAGCGTAAAGTTGGTACTTTATTTGGTACAGTTTTAAAACAAAAGCAAAGTGCACCAAAATGAAGCACTAAATTTTCGCTGTCTGCTTGGGACAATTTGCTTTGTTCCTATCAATTTATTGTTTTGGACAAGTTGTTCTATCCTCACTCATAACAATGGCACATAAAAATTAAAACAATAAGGAAATGGTAGCTGTAAAATCAAAATTATAAATTATTACATACAGACCGAAAGTACAGCAAACTGAAATGACTTTTGTTTATGAAACTTGTCAAAAGGGTCAAATGGGGTACGTGCTAACCTACCGTAGCCTAAGGAAGCATGTTTGTTTGTTTTCTTTGCAGTTTAAATGAAATTTTCAAAACCACCGGTTAATTTTCCGATAATGCCATTTTTCAAAATTTTGTAAAAACTTCAAATTCTCTAAAATTCATAATGTTTTGTTGCTTTCCTGCTACTGTCATGATCCAGGTCTCGAGGTTATAAAACTTTTTTCAAGCTCAGCTCAGCTGAGCATGAAATTTCAACTGCTCATAAATGTTGAAATAGAAAAACAATGTGGAAAATTCAGGTTCAAAACTAAAAAACTAGTAATTTATCCTGCTCATAAATGTTAAAATGCCAACAATTGTTGGCATTTTAACATTTATTAGCTGGATAAATTTTAGTCTCAGCTGAGCTGAGCATGAAAAATGTTTTATAACCTCGGAGCCAGTTCACATGTGCAATGAAAAATCATTGAAAATTTCATTGAAAATTTCATTGAAAATCATTTTTCCAAACAAAATCCAATTTTACAAATTTTGCCCCAAAATTTTTGCATAGTCATCCACACTACTGAACTTGCTGCAAAGTCAAAGATTTGACATTGGAATTAACCAAAAATAATGTTGGAGATAAAAATAGTTCTACTTTATCATAAAAAATAACAAAAACACGGTGGTGCAAGATTTTTGAATTTCAGTATATTTTAGCTATACACTTGTAGCTATCATCAGGGGCGATTCCAAATGAACCCGTACAAAATTAAAGCAATAATAGTATAGGTCTGCAAGTAAGTAACGAATATTTTACTGACCAACTTACTTAATTTCTTACAAAAAAGTCGACAATATATCAAATTGGCCATGGGTGGCAAAATATGAAAGTTACATTTAGGCTAAGTTTCCTAAAACCTAGGGAATATATTTCACCATATGCGAAAAAACAGCTCCGTAAGCAAGCAGAGGACCATCGGTCCACAAAGACTCATCTAACCTCAGGTCGACCGACCTTGGTTTAAAATAGGCCAAGTTTATCTCAGGGTCAGGATTTATATAGACTTTTGACAGCCAAGTTTCAAGACCATATAGCATGGTTCTAAAGGATAGTGTTCAAAGGATTTATTTTCTTATAAATGGGAATGGCAGCCATCTTTGTCATGTGAACTGGACCATTTTTTTTTTATTTTATCCAAACTTTCGCATCCCTTGCTCCTGAAGTTTCAATTGGTCGAGTGGTTGCAGAGTAGATCTTGGGCGGACGACGGAGGGACCATTGATATACTATAAGCTCTACTTTAACTCAGATAGGCTAACAATCGGAGAAGGGATATAGTGGAGCAAATATGGTTCAAAAAGTAGCTTAGAAATAGGAGTAGGTGGTCTACGGAGTACCACATTTGTTTCTATATACCAAATTGTTCGTCTTGGTCTGTAGTTTTGAAATCCAGCGTTTGCCACCTTGGCAAACCTTGCATAACTCCAGTATTCAAGATGGCGTCCAAGATGGCTGCCGTTTCATAAAACCAACCCCTATTCCAAAAAATGCATCATATTTTTCATATTTTGCATTGTAATGGTATTTTAATGCCCCATTTCATGTAAGAATGATATATTTGTATATTTCAAGTAAAAAACCTGACAATTTAGGTAAAACAGTTGTAAAAATCATGTTTAAATTCACAAATGCACGTGACCATGGTTTTTCACCTAGGAATGTTTGTTTAATGGCTCATTATTTATGATCAGATAGTTATGGCTGCTTTTTTACTCCTTTTCTATCAAATCTAATATCTGTAAAGATTTTAGAGAAACAGAAATTGTTTCTATATATAAGCTTCATGCTTAAAAACAGGTTTTAGACATCCAACCCAACACGACAAAAACAACAGAAAGTACATATTTTCTTATAAAAATATGCTCTTCAATCTTATTTGTTTTTGATTCTATATACCATAGTGTTTGTCTCAGTCTCAGTTTGTAGCATATATAAAATCCAGTGTTTGCCACCTCAGTAAAGCACAGGATAGCTCCAGTATTGAAGATGGCATCCAAGAAGGCCGCCAAAATATAGAATTTTGAAAAATGAGCCAAATATGTCCCTTGATGTTCATTAAGTAATAAAAAGCTAAAATCAAGTTGTAAAACACATAGAACATTTTCTTAAAGTTATCTTCATGTGTGTTTTTCCTTGTTAAAACAAAATTATTCAGACACCATAACCTTTTTATAACATTATTGTTGGGGTTCAAACCAATCTCTATGTTAACTATATTCAATTTGTGTTATAACGAGAGTAAAGTATATAAGGTAGTATAAAATGACCATTTGGAGTCCAGCTATGATCAGTGCTATATCCAAAACTATGTTTCTTGAACTGAGTTATAGGAAGGTCCAGATGTATTTATTCTAGAAATGAGTGGAATTTTCTCGCCCGGCAAGAAAAAGAGCAACAAAGAAAGCTTATTTTCTTGTACATCATAAGCTCTGCAATCTTATTACAAATGTAATTCACAAATTCGGGTTCTGCAATTAATATAACTTTAGTGCAGTATTAATCTTACAATAAATACAACCTTGGTGCAGACATGGATGTACGATATGGCACTATATAAAACAAAATAATACCAAACCATGTTTTGTTTCGACACAATAATCATATGTAGGTTCTAATTCCTCATTAACTGATTATGCTTTGAGTAGTTATGTACGAGGTTTATGCAAACTGTGGTGCCATAAGAACTGTAAATCCACTTATCAGAGCATTAAAGCAAAAACAGTTGAGAGGTAAAGCCAAAAACATAAGAAATGATTAGACTAACCCTAGAAGTACCATATCATCTACAAAGTATTTTGATTGGAAGAATAATTGCTTATTTGTGGCGAGATTTGTGATCTGTTAGAAATGAAAGTAAAGTAAGTGCATGCGCAGTTGGTGATTGTAGCATTGATGTATTTATAAGAGTTGTTGACGCAACAGGGAAAGGCAATGACTTTAAAGTGCAATACATACATGTACTAATGGACCTTCCAAATGGTGCTTTAGTTGCTGCTGGAGCAATATATTGTGCAGTAAAAAGAGTTGTTTGCTCAATGGCACATTAGAATATAACATTCGGCACTGAGCATGCTAAGGATAATTCTGTTTCATTTAAATATGCAGATACAGGTTCAAAGCTAAAAGCTGAGATTGAAAGTTCAATAATGAACGAATGTCAAGTTGTAGAGTTATCCAATTAATAGACAAATTTAAACACCTGGAGTTAGAAATCTGGGTTATATAACAAAGAATGTTATAAAACAGTCCATATAAAGAGCCTTTTTATTTAATTATGGTCAGAATTATCATTTACGTAGTTATCCACTTAACAGACAAATTTAAATAACTGGAGTTGGAAAGCTGGGTTATATGACATAGAATCTTATAAAACAAACAATATAGAGAAGGTACAAGTAGGACATGATCAGGAAAATGCGCAATCAGAAAGAAATTTCCACTTCGAAAGCCGAGGTGAGAAAAACTAAATTGACAATTAGGTACTTATAAAAAGAGCCTTTTTATTAAGTTATGGTCCAAATTATCATTTACATATTGAGATTGATTTGGTACGTGTAGCTGAAGCACTGAATATGTTTGATCAACTATGAAAATTAAACCAAAGCATTTCAGCTGATGATACACACAGGCTTCTTGTAAATAATAGCAGAAGATGCGATAAATCATAAACCTATCGGTATGTTTATAAATGGTATTCTTAGAAACATTGAAATTGTAATGGATCAATCTGCCACCATTGCAAGCCTTACAAGATATTTTACTGTACTAGACAAATGGTCGGCTTCAAGTGTGAGCAATGAAAGATTTGGCTAATGCTTCAGACATATCGGCTGAGCTTCAGTAGACTTGCACCGCTTTAAGTTGCTTGTAATATTACAAAAGCAGCGATTTCTATTGCATACCCAAAACATGTAGGTATTGTTGTACATGATCAAATCTGGAGTAGACTCTTTGGTTTAACAAATAGCTTATCTTCGATATACAATTACATACCCTGAAATGAGGCGAGTTTTATCATCAACACACAAGTTAACACTCCCTCAGTGGAACCGTCCCCTCTGAAATTACGTCAGAAATCAGGGGGTATGCTTATACTGGGAGTTACCAATAACTTTGACAATAACTAAAAGGCAGTAGATGTAAACTAACCAGACATGCAATGACCTCTATCGTTCTGATTGTGCCATTTCCTGATTTTTATTTTCATTTAGCTTTGTTATCACATTATGCAGGGTCCTGAAACGAATATAGATCTGCACCATCTAGGTGAAGATTTAGAACACTCGGAGGATCATAGGTGGTCTAAGTTCGTAACAAAAACAGTTTGTCTTTAAACTCACTGTGCGCAGAGAAGGCAATATTGTTGATGGCTAAAAAGCTACCTCGACCAGATAACAGTTTCGGGTTTCATTGCCTGAGGTGTTTCTATCAACTGCATATTTGGCGGAATTGGTTGCACTATGTTCAAGAACTGAAATCACCATCAGACTTTAGATTTGAATTGGACAATGAATGATAAAATAAAATGCTTAGTATTATTGGTAACACTATCAGTTGCAGCTCCAGAGCTATTGAATGACTCTGTATGCTAATGTAAAGAAATGAGTGATGAATACTACACAAGCTCTATGTGTCGACAACCATACACTGTGATATATAAATGTCAGAAATTAATGTACATGTAGTTATATACACAAATGTGCATACTATCTTTTCAGGCATGTTGACAGAGGAAAATTACAGTGATTCAGATTATTAAAAGGAATTTAAGTTGCATCTGTTCAAACATACTCCAGCCCTTACCCCATTCATTTCTAGATGTGTATGCATAATGTAATATTGACAAAGAAATATATACATGAAAATAATTTTAAAAGTTTTTTTTTTTTAAAAGTGCTTTAGCTTAATTTTTTAACTGTTTTGTTAGTAAACAAAGGTTAAAGGACACATGCGGCTTATTTTTCGAAATGTTATATTTTGATGGCCTTCTTGGATGCCCTTTTGAAAACCGAGTTATGCTGGGTTTACAGAGGTGGCCAACCCTGGATTTAAAAGCTTCAAACCTTCAAAAAGCTTGCAAGACAAAATATTTGGTATATAGAATCAATAACAATCACGATTCAAGAGCCTATAATGTATAGGAAAATATGTATTTTTTGTTCTTTTTTGCCTTGTCAGTGAAACCTTACTCCATTCATATCTAGAATATATATGCATAATGTAGTTTTAACAATGGAAAACACATGAAAATAACAATAATAAGATAACTCTAAGTGTTTATAGCTCAATTTAAGCATATTTGTTTCTAAACAAAAGTCAAGGGACATATGTGTCTCATTTTTACAGAATTGTAAATTTTGACAGCCTTCTTGGATGCCATCTTGAATACTGGAGCTATCTTGTGTTTTACAGAGGTGGCAGACACTGTATTTTTATACTATAAACCAAGACCAACACAAACACTATGGTATATAGAATCAATAACAAATTAAATTTTAGAGCGTATTTTGTATAGGAAAATATGTACTTTTTGTTGTTTTTTCCGTGTTGGGTTGGATGTCTTAAACCTGTTTTAAAGCATGAATATTATATATAGAAACAATTTCTGTTTCTATACAATCTTTAAAAACATTATATTTGATAGAAAAGAAGTAAAATAGCAGCCATAACTATCTGATCATAAATAATGAGCCATTAAACAAACATTCCGAGGTAAAAAGCCTTGGGCACGTGCATTTGTGAATTTAAATATGATTTTTACAACTGTTTTACCTAAACTGCCAGGTTTTTTACTTGAAATAGACAAATACATCATTCTTACATGAAATGGGGCATTAAAATACCATTACAATGCAAACACATGAAAATTATGATGCATTTTTATATAGGGGTTGATTTTAAGAAATGGCAGCCAGCTTGGACGCCATCTTGAATACTGGAGTTATGCAAGGTTTGCCAAGGTGGCAAACGCTGGATTTTAAAACTACAGACCAATTCGAACATTTTGGTATATAGAAACAAATGTGGTACTCCATAGACCACCCCCTTGAAAGATAGCCCATGATATTTGCTCCACTAATAACTATAAACTATTTGTAACCTTTCGACGGTCAGTTTCAAACTTAGTGTAATATTGATCGTCGCTGAACATTGTTATACGAGTACTTTGAGCTTTTAATTGAGCCGCATCGTGAGAAAACCGGATTTTTGCCTAGGCGAAAACAAAGGCGCAGATCAGCTTCGCGGTAACCGCGAAGCTGATCAGCGCCTTTGTTTTCGCTACACGGATAGTACAATTTCTCTTCTTCTTAAATCCGAAATTTCAAGCTTCTAGCTCTTTTCTGAGCTTGTACAGGCCGGTTTGTGTCGGACCTGGTCGGAAACCACGAAGACCGGTTTTCTTGCGTCGCGGCTCTTATTATTTTAAGCATGTATTGACTATTAAAATAGTTTTTGGAATACGCATTTGTCTATTCTATATCTGATTCTTACCTATATATGATTAATATATCAATTTGAATAGAGATTTTATTTGTTCAATAAAAGCAGCATTCAGAATCCATTTACTATTTAAACTTTCAATATTTGTAAGTATTGTTCGAAAGAATTAGATTCATAACAATCAATAATAGAAAGAACACAAAAGATAATCGGCAGTGAACAAAAATTGATACTGTCAACCAAGACCTTGTACACATTCAATTAGAAAAAAGTAAAAACGGCGAAATAAAATGTAATTACATGAAAGCTCTCCGTCTTATGTTTTTTCAGACAAGGGTTCCTGAACTATCGGTATAGCTGAGAAAAATGCTACTATGCTGAGTACTATGCAGAGTGTCCGTGAAAATGAAAACTAGCTCATGTAGATATTGCCTAAGTTGTGAAAAGTGAAAATTTTTAGTAGATTTTTCCCTATTTTTGCTAAAAACATACACGTTGATTGTGGGTATACATTAGAACTGCCTCGCCATACAGTCATACATGGCTTTGACCCCAAATTATCGGTATCACTTCAACTACGACCCGTATTTTTGCAGACTGGCTTCAGAGTGATCAGCATGGGCAGTATTACATAAAACCCCTCCCTCATCACGATGAGTGTAGTCGAGTACATCGCAAACCTTCTCTTGATGCTGCTGGCTGCGTACAAAGTCTCAGGTAAAAACAAATGAGCCACCTCCTGGGAAAACCAACAATGTGGTTTCCGACCAGGTCCGACACAAACCGGCCTGTACAGTCACAGAAAAGAGCTAGAAGCTTGAAATTTTGGAGTTAAGAAGAGGAGGAATTGTACTATCCGAGTAGCGAAAACAAAGGCGCTGATCAGCTTCGCGGTTACCGCGAAGCTGATCTGCGTCTTTGTTTTCGCATATGCAGATTGTTGGTTTTCCCATGAGGCGGCTCAAATCTCAATACTCAGAGGCGAATCCAGGATTTCTTAGAAGGGGGTTTAAATCTAATAAAAGTGGTTCATTTTCCAGTTTAATTTAGTTTTACTAAGGTTTTCTCGCGATTTGAATTTTGCCATGAAAATAATTATATAATTTGGTCTCAGAGCCTCCAGAACCCCATCTAGTGCTGTAACAGAAAAATAACGTTACATAAACTGCTAATCATACAGGCTTACGTCTTTTGTACATCATAGGCTTTATTTCAGCATGTCCTTGTTCGTAGTCTATCTTGCGTTTGATAGTGGAATTGTTGTTTGTTCACTGTTAGCCATATATTTTATCTGTTTTACCATTTTTCTTTTCCAGGACAAGACAGGGTGTATGAAGCAACAATTACACCAGATTTTCTTTATTCTCCGGGATACGACGTGGGACTGAACTATGGAAAGTACGCTAAGGTTTCACTTTCAGTTGCGTTTGTTTATTGCAAAAGTGTGTACAATATGATGCGCTTTAAATATCTATCCGTGCTTTAAACTTTATTTATTTATTTCATGTAGTTCGATTAGTACCTAACTGTAAGGTTTTCGGAAGATTTCATAGGTTTCCCGCCCAAAGTTTGAGTGTTTCTTGCAGCTTCTGTGTGATTTGTATAGACAATATGTTGCATTCTCCGTAAAATTCAACATTTGATCAATGCAACAACATGGTGGAAACCGCTTGATGTTACAGACATTCAGCATAAATCTATGTCAAAGGGGGAGGGGTCGGATTTTTTCAAAAAAATATTTTGTCAGAAAACATATTTGCTTAAATAGATTATCAAGGAAATGTTGCAATATGCTTATTGTAACCCGAATGTTTGGGTATAAACTATTTATCCACGAATAACAGGTAAAACATCTTCATTAGATTTATAACTGTAAACAGCATTGTCCATCACTTATGCAAAAACATGTACCTTAACTTGAATATGCTATGCAAAATAAATTAAGCAACTTTTACTTTGAACAGTGACTCCAAATGTTTTGTAGACATTAGGGAAGTTCTTCTGACAATGGCTTGCATGTATCAAATTATGGTGGAACCAGTCTTTGTGTGATGCTGAAGTGACATTTGATTTTAAGCTCACGGAGGCATGTCTCAAGTAAAACATAAACCATCAAAAATTGATATACCTATTTTGCACACTATATCTATATGGAATTGTAAGTGTACACTTTGTGTATACGTGTAGGAGAAAGTCCGAGTAAGTATCCATTCCTGAAAAATAATGGATCCGAGGCCCCGAAGGGGCCGAGGATTCATTATTTTTCAGGAATGGACACTTACGAGGACTTTCTCCGACTTAAAATACACCATACACTGTCGCCTTTGTTTCGTTATAACAAGCGATTTTAATCTTTAGACAGCAAGCCGGTTGACCAGACCTTGCACAACATATTTCCGCTTAATTTTCTTTTCTCGCGACATGATATGTTGGTCAAACTATCCCACGGACATAACGAGGAAACTAACTGTGAACGATGTTAACACTTTCTCGTGCATCCATGTACAAATAGAGCATTCACAGTAGTTTCCCTTTTTATACGTCGTTAAACGTAGTGTCTATGTTCAATACCATTTAATTATGATTTTGTTTAAATACATAATGTGTGTTAATCGACGAGACAGCGTACATGGATCTGTTAAGGGCTAATCTCCATGCTCGAAAGACAGAGGACCATTATAATGCCCGGCTGTTTTGGGGGGAAACAGCTGGTCATAAATAATTGTGTGAAGTCTGTTCCTACTGCCAGGTTTCTCATTCACCTCACACTAACCCTAACCTTCTAACAATGAAACCAGGGAGCAAGAACCTTTTTCATACAGAAATATGCGATGATTCGTTGGATATAACGTTTTGGGGAATTTATAATACCGACTATTTCATCGCAAAGGATTTCAAATACTAGGAAGAAATTGTATTTAATGTTAGGTAGATTCTAAACCATTTGCTAGAAAAACTTCCAATCAGCCTGCACAAAATTTAATGTCTTTGAACATAGCGAACACATTATTTTGGGGTGCAGCAAAGGGAAAATGAACACTTCATTGGTGACCATGACTTTTGTGCTCACACGAGCTCATGCGAAAAATAATGGACACTAAACTGTCCATTCCCGAAAAATAATGGACAGTTTTTATAAAAGGATGACGTCATGGGTGTATTTTAACTGTTATAATAGGACAGTCAGTCTGTTCATTCAGGTAGAACTTACATATATAGTATATTTCCATAGCCTTGATGAATTACAAATAATGGACCTGAGCCCATTAATCGGTTTTGGGGCTTTTTGACAGCATTTCCCCCCTTGCCCAAACATGGCATTTGGATATAATATGTCATTTACAAAATTACAGTTGTGTTCAAACTATTTTGGTTGGGCAAGGGGGGGGGACATTTTCCTATTTCCTATATGATGCTATAAGAAATTCAAAGATTTTGTCCAATTTTAAAGAAGTCACTGCTTGAGTTACACAAAACATTACATGCCTAAATACAATAGAAATTACTTTTTCGACTGCAATAAACGTCATTTCAGTGCCTGGAACGTGAGATATTGAAATTTTCTTGGGCATTTCACAAAACAAATCTTACGAAAACCTTTGTACACTTTGTATTTTAGGGTTAGGCCTTGATTTAGATTGCAACAGTTCCTGATCATTGCTTTTAAAATATCAACCTTTCACAAGTGATCCGTACATACGAATTTAATCATAAATGTTCTAGCTGGGATCAAATCAAAATCAACACAGTTATTTTCTTTCTATAACATGTTTCGGGATTATACTCCCTTCATCAGATGGAAATGACAGCAAAAACGCCAAAATTAGGTGAATTTAGCAGGAAGTGATGTAAAAACGCCAAAATGACGTTGACGTTATTGGAAATAAAAAGTTGAATTATATTTTGTACAGCACTTTAGCATTTAGACCTTTAGGATATAAAGTATCTAGTTTGTGAATCCAATACGTCTCTTTGAGCAGTCTGTTCATGTTATTAGAAACATAATCAATTGGCATAAAAGAAAAATCTTCAATTGAATGTCCATTAGAATTGAAGTGAATCGCAACATTTGTTGAGAAACTTGGATCACTCATATTTCTATTGTCAAATTTATGACTGTTCATAAATGTTCTCGCAGAGATGCAATAGAAACAAAAACAAGCAATGTACTTTTTTGTTACTTTTGACAGTTACTGTGTTTACGCTTTAACACAATGCATTATTACCCAGAATACATTGAAGTTACAGTTTTGGTGTCTTCAAGAGCAATTCTTTCTTTTCAGTAACATGTCGTTTGACTACCGCATATCTACGAATTATTTCAACCATTCTGTATCTATGACTGTGATAGACTGCGAGATGGAGTCGGATAAAAATGGTGACTGCTTCTACGACACTTTAACACTCTATGATGGTAAGGAATGGCGATTTACTGTACCAATAGTTGGCCGACGGCTTAAAGGTTGGATCTGTACCACAAATCCTACGATGAATGTTTCGTGCTCCAGTCCGCCCCGTGTAGATAGCTCCGATAATTGCGATTGAATTGATTCAACAGCGCGGACTCATCAGTGTGTATTTTAAAAGTCAAGCTGGGTAGGGCTCGTCATCTTGCGTTTCATACGTATTGTTGTTATTTAATTTCATGTGGTATCCAGTATAGTACTTTTCTTTCCTGTATGTTGTCTGACTTTATCAATTTCTGGGATAGCTATTCTTACTTCGTTTATATAAGTATGTGTTGCCCTCTGTTTGGAAATGTATACCTCTAAGTTAGTTTTTTTTTTCTAGAATAATTACTCTTTTTGTTTTAGATATTTTCTCATTCCAGGTCCATGGGACAATCTACTATTTTTGCTGACTTTTATTTTAAAATCCAGGTTATAACTCAAGTGACCCGAAACTGGATGCGTTCTGTTGTGCGGACCCCTCTAACCTTCCTACATGGAAGAGCACAGGCTCAGAGGTTTATCTTATCTTTCAAAGTGACGGTACTAATATTGGAAGAGGATTTAAGGTAATTGATGCAAAGTGTCTTTACAAGTATTTAGAAAGACATGAAATAAAACTAAGAATTTCCAGCAGTTAGGACAAGGACACATAATTTGGTACACCCTTTCATAATATAAGCTAATTGGACAATTGCTTGAAATCATCTAAAGAAAAATTGAAATGGTAACCTTTTGATATTCACGATAACTGTTTTCTTTTGACTGTTTTCTGTTGACACCAATCATCGCCTTTATCTACACCAGTTTAGCATTTTTATTGCCTTTATTAGCTCACCTGAGCCTTCACCTGAGCCGAAGGCTCACAGGTGCGCTTATAGTATACCCATGCTCCGGCATCCGTCGTCCGTCCGTCCGTCGTTCACAATTTCAAAGATCATCTCTGAAACCGCTGGGCCAATCAAAGCCAATCTTCATGTGGAGCATCCTTAGGAAGGGGGAACAAAAAATTGTATAAATGGTCCATGTCACATGACCAAGATGGCCGCCATGGCTATAAATAGCAAAAACCTTTAAAAATCTTCTTCTACAGAACCAGAAGGCCTATGATTTTGAAACTTGGCATGAAACATCAGGTAATGGAGCTCTACAAAGTATATATAAATCATGACCCTGGGATGACTGACTTTGACCTTTTTTACGGCAAGGTCAACTTAGGTCGCCCATGCATTTGGATGGGAAAAAAATAGGAAAATGTCAACAAATAGCAAAAAAACTTGCTAGAAATGAGCAAATGGACAGAATATTCATGTTTATGAAAATATTTTGGGCCCAGAGGGTTGTCTGCCCCTGCCTCGAGGCTATATATACATGTGTATGACCATAATATTCAAACATCTTCTCTGAAAACGCTTGGCCAATCAAAGCCAAGCTTTATGTGGAGCATTCTTAGGAAGAGTGAATGAAAGTTTGTATAAATGGTCCATATCACATGACCAAGATGACCGCCATGGCTATAAATAGCAAAAACCTTTAGAAATCTTCTTCTCCAGAACCAGAAGGCCTATAATTTTGAAACTTGGCATGAAGCATCAGGCAAAGGAGCTCTACAAAGTTTGTATAAATCATGACCCTGGGATGACCTTGACCTTTTTTACGGCAAGGTCAACTTAGGCCGCCCATGCATTTGAATGGGAACAAATAGGAAAACGTCAATTAATGGCAAAACAACTTGCTAGGAATGAGCAAATGGACACAATATTTATGTTTATGAAAATAATTTGGTCCCAGAGGGTTGTCTGCCCCTGCCTCGAGGCTATATATATACATGTGTATGACCATAATATTCCATTATCTTCTTCTCTGAAAACGCTTGGCCAATCAAAGCCAAACTTTATTTGGAGCATTCTTAGGAAGAGTGAATGAAAGTTTGTATAAATGGTCAAGGCCACATGACCAAGCTGGCCGCCATGGCTATAAATAGAAAAAACATTTAAAAATCTTCTTCTCCAGAACCAGAAGGCCTATGATTTTGAAACTTGGCATCAAGCATCAAGCAATGGAGCTATACAAAGTTTGTATAAATCATGGCCTTGGGATGACCTGACCTTTCTTACAGCAAGGTCAACTTAGGCCGCCCATGCATTTGAACGGGAAAAAATAGGAAAATGTCAATTAATGGCAAAAAAATTGCTAGGAATGAGCAAATGGACAGAATATTCATGTTTATGAAAATATTTTGGGCCCAGAGGGTTGTCTGCCCCTGCCTCGAGGCTATATACATGTGTATGACCATAATATTCAAACATCTTCTTCTTCTCTGAAACCACTTGGCCAATCAAAGCCAAACTTTATGAAGAGCATTCTTCGGAAGAGTGAACGAATGTTTGTATAAATGGTCGAGGTCACATGACCAAGATGGCCACCATGGCTATAAATAGCAAAAACCTTTAAAAATCTTCTTCTCTAGAACCAGAAGGCCTATGATTTTGAAACTTGGCACGAAGCATCAGGCAATGGAGCTCTACAAAGTTAATATAAGTCTGACCCTGGGATGACCTTGACCTTTTTTACGGCAAGGTCAACTTAGGTTGCCCACGCATTTGAATGGGGGAAATCGTTACAATATCATTTGAAGGACAAAACATGCAGTAAATTGGCAAATGGACTGAATCTTTATGATTGACTCCAGAGGTTGCTCTGACCCTGCCCTGGGGTTATATACATGTATATTACCATTCTAGTCAAACAAGTTTATTGGTATATATCTGAGGTCTCAGGTGAGCGTTTACAGGACCATTGGTCCTCTGGTTTACCATTCTCTTCTGACACCACTTAACCCAGATTTTGTTTGTGTCTGAAGGACCCACCACCTCTTACCACAACAACAACTACAAGCACCACTACCACAACAACACCCTCTACCACAACAACAACAACTACAGGCACCACCACAGCAACAACACCTTCTACCTCAACCAGCACCACAACCATCACTTCGTGCACAACAACAACCACTAACTTTTAAAAATCGTCTGATTCTTCTCTTTTCACTACTTCTACAACTGCCATGACAAAATTAACTAGAACCACCATAACAACAACGAAGTACGCCACCTTAACTAATACCACACCAAAACGACCCCTACAACCTCAGCAAGAAACACAAATAACTTTTAAACACCCTCTAATTCTTCTCTTTCACATTTCGTTTATGTTTAATCGACCCACCCCACAACACCCTATACATCCACTACCACAACAAATCCTACTACCATAACAAAAAGTATATCTACTAGTACTACAACTACGCCTCTTTTAAACATCTTGTAATCCTCTAACACTTCTTTTGCAGATTTCTTTTGTATCTGATGGACCCACAACCACCACATCTACAACGACCACGACAACAACAACTACAAGTACCACCACAACAACGACGCCCACTACCACAACCAGCACCACAACAACCCCTTCGACAACAACTAGTACTAGTGCGACTACTACTACGCCGACTACGACAACAACTAGTACCACTAGTACGACGGCGCCCCCACCGACCACGACAACACAAGCCGCTGTGACCACCACAACAGCAGCGCAAAATAAAGAATCAGGTAATGGCGTTTGAAGCTATAATTACACAGTACGTTGTGAACGAGAAATTTTAACAGAAAAAAATACCATTTTACAATTTTCCATACAAACATATGATATATGAATTTCTGCTTGCAGATGAATGTTCCCTTTTCATTTATAAATATTATTATTTATACTTTTGTTTATTAATAATTAATAATCACCTGTATTAAGATATAAATAGGATGAATATAAGCAGAGTATGTACGACTTGAAGTTGACGGACCCTATAAACGAAATTAAAAGGGTGAAAAATAACTGTAGGGCTTAAACATACAAACAGTTTCAGAATATGTTATAGCATATACATGTATCTTTACATTGCAGGTCAAAGTGGAAATAATAACATGGTGTATATCATAGTAGGCGTTTGCGCCGGAGTGGCCTTGATAGTGATAATCATAGTAATAATAGTCTGTCTACTCCTGAAATCGAAGACTAGGCCCGTCACCCCTTTTGACTCAAAGCTAGCCTTTTGGCGGACAGGAACAAAGACTCGCCCTGTGACCGCGGTGCAGCCACCGATACCGCCTAAGTTTCCCCAACCTCCGGGTCATGTGGAGACAAACGTGTTTGATATGGAGTTGCCAGATGGGCGTGGCAATCTGTTGCCACCACTGAGTTCACAGCTAGAGACAAAAAGCTTCGAGGCTAAAACATTTGAAAGCTAATTCTCCAAACCATGTGGTGTTTAAGATTTCCAGCTATAGTGTTGATTGTGGTCAAGCCGGCCATACTATATGTTTAACAGTAAAGTATATTCGTAAGACAAAGGATGTGATAACGAATTGCTTATAATTGAGCCGCCTCGTGGGAAAACCAACAATGTGGTTTCCGAAGAGGTCCGACACAAACCGACCTGTACAAGCACAGAAAAGAGCTAGAAGCTTGAAATTTCGGATTTAAGTAGAAGAGGAATTGTACTATCTGAGTAGCGAAAACAAAGGCGCTGATCAGCTTCGCGGTACCGCGAAGCTGATCTGCGTCTTTGTTTTCGCCTATGCAGATTGTTGGTTTTCCCATGAGGCGGCTCATATATTGCCTTCATGTTTTGTGTAATGGGTTAACGGACTTATATGTTTCTTTTTAAAGGATATGTAATCGTTAGAGTATGGAGGTGAGGTCAATACGAAAATTATAGACCCGGGCACGTGAACTTAAAGCCGACCGAGCGCAGCGAGGGAGGCTTTAAGTTCACGTGCCCGGGTCTATAATTTTCGTATTGACCGATACCGACATACTCTAACTGACTTATATACTGGCTCCTTTGTTTTGCTATAACAAATGCTACACAGCGAGCCGATTGACCAAACCTTGCGCAGTATGCTTAGACCAATTATATTCTGTTAAAGCGTGTTTTCTCGCGACATGACTATCGGCCAAAATCCCACGGACTAACGGTGAACGATATTTTCTTTCCTCGTGCAGCCATGTCCAAAAATAACTTTCGCAGTAGCTTCCCCTTAAAACGTCGTCGAGGTTATTTATTGATCAAGATTTAATGCAAATAATTCAATACCATTTAAGTATGATTTTTGTATATCTATATATTGTGCGTAAAATGATTTGAAAGTGTAGATCACTTCTACTTGGATCTGTCATAGGCTAATCCCCATGCTGAAATGACAGAGGACCATTTACTGAATGCCCGGCTGTTTATGGGGGAAACAGCTGGTCAAAACTAACTTTGTGAAGTTTGTTCCCACTTCCATGGTTTCTCATTAACCTCACACTAACCCTAACCTTCTACACTACCAATGAAACCATGGGGCGAGGAATATTTTCACACAGAAATGTATGTGCAACGGTACGTTTAAAATACCGTTTTGGGAAATTATGAATTATTCAAATAATACATATTTGCCTCATCTCAAAGAATTTCGGATACTCAGTAGGAAAACAATTTGTATTTGCCTTTAGCATGATTTGCTGGGAAAACGTACAAACAGCATACATGAACACAGCGAAAGCATTTTTTGCGGTGCAGCTGAACCGTTACATAAACTTACTGTTGTGTCTAATATATAACAGCGTACATCTAGGGGAGGTTTATAAGTTTCCCGCCAGATATTATCAACCGGTTGATAATAAAAAGCGCGAAACTTATCAACCTCTCTCCTAAACTTCCTTTGTTTAGCAGGTCAATACGTTTGTTATAGACCTGTTCGAAACAAAGGAGCCAGTATATAAGCTTTGTTATGTGTTGTACCTATATATCTCGTGTATAACAATGTTTCTTACAATATATTAAACTCCATTAGAAACATGGAATTTACTGATTTGGCATTTAGTATTATGTATGATTTTGGATTTTAAATAGAAGGAACTCTAGTTTACACGGTTTACATCTTTACATCTAGTTTACATCTTTAGTCAAGTTATTACTGAATTGGCTATTCATTTTGAACAGCTAGTCATTGACTTTTTCATTATTTTAAAATTTTCTGTTTACTGTCAGTAATGTTTAAGATACTAATTTATCGATGTACAAGGTACATGTTCTCCGTAAAATAAACTCAATGACTCCTCCAAAAGAAAGTGAAAAAAAAAACATAGTTTATATAAATCAAAATAAAAATCAACAAAATCAACAACATAAATCCGAAAATCTACTGAGTTGTACGTATCCTCCAAATAAATGAGCCTGTGCGTGAGAGAGCCAACAATTTGGGTTCCGACCAGGTCCGACACAAACCGGCCTGTGCAGCAACAGTAGATGGCTAGAAGCTTGAAATTTCGGATTTAGGAAGAAGAGGAATTGTACTATCCGTGTAGCGAAAACAAAGGCGCTGATCAGCTTCGCGGTTACCGCGAAGCTGGTCTGCGCCTTTGTTTTCGCATATGCAAATTGTTGGTTTTCTCATGACGCGGCTCAATTATAGTTTCATGTGTATTTTATGGATGTACAAATTGCGTTATTCTTCACAGTCAGTTCAACGTTACTAAAACGGCATGCATGGGTTTTTACAGTACTGCAGCCAGGTCTCTAAGTGCCCGGTGTCTACTTGCATAAGAGCAGAATAGGTTGTTGCCTGAAATTAAACAAAAACCTAATTATACATGAGCCTGTGCATGAGAAAACCAACTATTTGCATATGCAAAAAACAAAGACGCAGATCAGTTTCGCAGTAACTGCGAAGCTGATCAGCGCCTTTGTTTTCGCTACACGGATAGTACAATTCCTCCTCTGCCTATAACCAAAATTTCAAGGTTCTAGCTTTCTTCTGTGACTGTACAGGCCGGTTTGTGTCGGACCTTGTCGGAAAGCCAAAGTGTTGGTTTTCTCGTGCACAGGCTCACATGTAGTCATTTGAGTCCTTAACTGGTAACGCAAATGTACATTTTGGGAAAGTCGCACAAATGTATTGTTCTCTCTTCATAAATGTATATTTGTCTTTTCCGAATACAATCTTCAGAACAACGACAGACTGATTTCGAATAACCTGGAAACTAAGTCAACATCAGTCGAGTTGGTATTCAATCGAAAAAGAAAGACTAGTTACCAAATTTAGAACTGGTTTGGAAGACAAAACGTCAAATAGTCCAGCTATTCCAATATTCTGAAAGAAATACGAAATCGATGCACTTGACACGGAAAAGTCATTCGCAAATTTGGAATAAGCAAAACTTAATAAAAGCAGTTAGCAGAGCGGCAGTTTGATATTTAAAATTCATAATAAACAGTCACACCTGTTGCACAGGCCAGAAATTCAAAAACAAGTATAACAGTTAACTTGCTGGCTAACCCTTGGCACACACATAGCTATGAGTTCCATGCGCATAATTTCATTTAAAAAGATTTAACAATACTGTTTCCTTTCTGGTAAAATTACTAAATATCGATGTACATGGTACCTTCTGTGTCTTAGATTGCATACACCTATTAGCTGGCCCTCGCCTGTCGTCTATAAACATTGGATTCTTCCAGTGATCGTAGTTGGTTTCGAGGATATACCACCCACCCGCCGTCTTGTCTGTCATCTTCCAGATATCCGTACCTGCCACCTCCTTGTTTCTTGTGATCACACTGGCCTGTGATAATTAACCCATATTTGACGAATGGATTCTCCCATCATTATCATTTGGCTGAGTCCATTTTCATTTTTAAGGACGTTAGGAATGACTTTGAATTTTATTCTTTTTCCTTTATTTTTTTCGACGAAATTCCTCCAAGCAAACAGAAAAGCCCCAGATGGGACGCCGTGTTTTGCGGCGTCACATCTGGGGCTACGCTGTTTGCCTATGTCCCATAAAAAGGACGTCAGGCTTATATGAGTTAAGATACATTTATATTTGAGATATAATTTATTATTATGTTTGCGATTACATGTAGTTTGGTGTTTTCTGTGGTGGCTCTATTTGCTTTATGTTATGGTGCAGAGTTTTCGCCTTTTATGTGCACGTCCATGAACATGTATATTTAGTTAAGTTCGGGCAACTGAGTAACCACCTTTCGGGAAATAGCTGCTCACTCGGCTTACATTTATGTTCTCTTTGCATCAGTTCATGATTGTCAATTTTGGTTTCCCACCACGGTTTAGGGTTGGAATTTGGTTCCGATCGTCAAGTTCTTGATCACCTTGATCACTGATTACGTTTCCCTTTTAATGTATGTCATTTGAGCCGTCTCGTGGGAAAACCAACAATGCGGTTTCCGAACAGGTCCAACACAAATCGGCCTGTACAAACACAGAAAAGAGCTAGAAGCTTGAAATTTCGGATTTTAGTAGAAGAGGAATTGTACTATCCGATTCACGAAAACAAAGGCGCTGATCAGCTTCGCGGTTACCGCGAAGCTGATTAACCGCGAAGCTGATCTGCGTCTTTGTTTTCGCCTATGCAGATTGTTGGTTTTCCCATGAGGCGGATCATTTGATTTCCACAACTTTCTTTAGGCCATTATAAGAATACAAGAAAACTTTCAATAAATATATTTCGTATAATGTGGTGAGAACAAATTTGACATATTTTGTATATGGAGTTTGTTACTGACTATAAATTAAGTGGTTATTTTGTTATCTGCAATATTAATCTTATATTGATAGATCCAATGTCAACTTGACTGTTAACAAGTTAATAGAGAATTAAGCCTACTCTTTAAAACAAATTTAATAAATCACACATCTAAAATAAATCATTAGATATAATAAAGTTTAGACAGATTAAAGATTAAATAAAACTTGATTGAGAAAAAAATCGGAAAATAAAATGAAATAGTAATTATCATAACAGATAGCATTGAATCAAAGTGTAAATCATTCATGTCTAATGCTGGCATTCAAGTCCTGTACTTTAGTTTAGCTACAGGTCTCTCCAAGGTAAACAACCGCTGAGAGACTTAGGTCAAGTGATATTGTTTTATTCGGAGGACTAAAACCAGACTTAACGCCGGTGAACTACCTCGCCGTTTCTTGTTCCACCAAGGATAAAATAGGCAGGAACTTTCATCGGTGTATTTGCTAGCATGGTTTGAGCTTGTGTGTAGGTTTGGGCGTTTTCCATAGCCTCTCGAGTCAAAAATCCCATAAACGATGTATTACCCGCCATCAACGAGTTTAGCCATGTCTTTATATCTTTAGATAAAATCGAAAAAGAAACCATGATCGTTTTGACTTTTCATTACAAAAATTTGCCCATGCAATATAACAGAGATTTTTCAGACGCAAAAATGGAAAATTTCATTGGAAAACTTTCGGGTTTTTTTACATCTTTGCTCAAAACATACAACGTGGGTGCACGGTTCTAACTTCTAACGAGTAACCACAATACATGTTTTGGATCAAAATCAAGAAAAACAGGTATACCCCCACAAACCCCAGTTTTTTTATATATAAAAGTGAAGTTTAAGGGGGTATATATTCTATGAACATGTTTTCCTGATGGCTTTATCATTATGATTTTGGACGTTGGCGCACACTGTTTCTTAACGGTTAGATTCATCATCTAAAAACACAATGCTGTCGAACCCACATTAAAATTGGATATGATCTAAGTACGTGCGTGCGTGCGCGCGCGCGCACGCGCGTGTGTGCGTGTGTGTGTGTGTGTGTGTGTGTGTGTGTGTGTGTGTGTGTGTGATCTTATTAATATTTAAAAAAAAAAGAATTTTAGGGAATAAATATAGACATTAGACTAGTATGTTTTGCTTTTGAAAATTTAAAAAATAGTTCTTACTAAAACCACTGTTTTCCATGTGGAATCTCGAGTCCAGGCTTAGTGTAAATTTGTTCTGAAATCGAAATTACTAAAACATGAATGGAAAGCAAATCATAAAAGAAGGGCGCTTCTGTATTGCATAGCAGCTGTTCGTGCAATTTTGCAATTTTCAACAAACTTTAAACATAAATAGAAGAACAAAAAGTTTTAACATCTCTCAAACTTCTGATAAATCGGTACATGTACATTCCACATTTAAACGTCAAATAAAATATATTTGAACTGCTAATGAACGTTTAAAATGAAAAACTCTGTATACAATAAGTAAATACGTTGCTGCTTTATAACAAATCAATTCTAAGATTCTTGACTGCCTTTGAGACATTTTCCCCTATGCATTGCTCCTAAAGAGACCCATCAATGTCGCTTAATTTGGATTTTGCATATTTAATGAGCCTGTGCATGACAAAACAAACAATCTTGGTTTCAAACCAAGACCGACACAAACCAGCATGTACAGAAGATGGCTAGAGGCTGGAAATTTTGGATTTAGAAAGTAGAGAAATAGCATTATCCGTGTAGCGAAAACAAAGGCGCTGATCAGCTGTGCAGTACTGCACAGCTGATCAGCGCCTTTGTTTTCGCCAGTTACTGCACAGCTGATCAGCGCCTTTGCTTTCACCTATGCATGTTGTTGGTTTTCTTACGTGGCGGCTCATATGATAACGCTTTGTCAAAACCTTTAAATGCCTAATAATTTGGCACTATGCTATTTTATGGCACTAAAAATATCTATTTTACCGGTGAAACACCCGTCAATATTCCTACGTAACCAGCAAAATGGACAGCCTTGAATACAGTCTTGCCACCTCTCTGATAGTTCACATTTGTGACAGTAGGTCGCAAGGCTTCTGTCAAGGCCCATGTGTTGTTCTTTGCATCCCAGCTGTAACGATTAGATCACAAAATAGGATTGCTTTACTGATTACATGTTCGTTTAAAGTCAGTGTTTAATTTCGCAATTGGACGTCGTCGAGCGTTTGGATACTACTACGGTCTCTCTTAAGTTTCATCAGTTTACAATTTAGGACAATTTAGCATTTTAACCCATGACTGCTTTATTCTCTGTTAGGTCAACTGTGATATGAGGATAGTTGAAAATAACTGTTTCTTTATATATTTTAATTTATAACACAAGTTAAAGCATTTCATTTGTGAATATCAAAAACTAAAGCAACTTGCTCTGTCATACTGCATGTGCATGTATGTAAGTGGATTGAAGCGCTCCACTTTGAACACAAATGGGTAACTTTTTTTTTTCGAAATCTCAATTATTCTACTAACCCAAACGGAAATCCGAGGTCAAGGTTTCGGCCGTGATATAATTTACCTGCAATCAATATAAGCATTGGTGGTCAGAGAATTTTCGTAGCAGGGGAGAATGTTACAGAGTGAACTCTGTGAATTCTGCAAGGGTTCCTAGATTTAAAACAGACTCTATGTGAAGGGTACTGGTACATTAAATAAGCCCATCAGGAAAATATGTCCGTGAAATGTATACCCCTTTGAACCCCACTTTTATATAGAAAAACTGGGGTTTGCAGGGGTATACATATTTTTCTTATTTTTGCTCCAAAACATAGATTGTGGGTACTCGTTAGAACCGCCTCGCCGAGGCGGTTCTAACGTGTACCCACAATCTATGTTTTGAGCAAAAATAAGAATAATATCGAATTTTTTCTGATGAAATTTTCAATTTTTATAGGTGAAAAAATCTCTATATATTGCATGGACAAGTTTTCGTAATGCCAATAGCAGGGTTCTTCTTGCGACAAATCAGTATTTCATTTTCTAGAAAGGTGCGGTGCGTTACAGCAGTACTTATTTAATGGCTAGCTAACAGCATTATTACATTTGGACAAATATGACAAGGTAGCTACTTAATAATCATACCCGTAAACAATATATTTTCATATAAAATATTTAATGTTGATTTTTTCTGTTATTTCAATAATCTTTAAAACAAACTTGCAAATCAGTTCAGTTAGTAAAGTGCAGCGATGATTATTAACATGAAAATTCAAGCATGTTACAAGAAAACAAACTTAGTAAGTTCGTTTTCTTTCTGTAAGAAAGACAATAAGCACAGGTTTATAACTGTTGCAGCATTTATGCAGAGTAGTTCAATGGCATAATGCTTGAATGGAATATAAGTTTTTCAGAAGCTACTCCCTTGAAATAGAATACATACCTTGAGAATCCTGAGCAACTATAGAGGTACATAGCGTTGATACATCATAAAATATGTTGTATAGGACAAGCTCGCCTGAAAAGAAGAACTGTGCATATTTCCATTGCCTCATTTGTCCATTTTCAGAAAAAGATCGGTTGGCACAATACTAGTAAATTATTTTCTTACCCATCGGACAAGTATAATAAAAATTATCCCTATTTGTGCCTGTCTGAGATATTTCTCGCTCAGTACTAGTACATTTTTAAAAAAAAAGCTGTCTCAAAATGTCAATCATTTCTGTATTTAGCTAATAGAAATGTGCACCTCAGATTTATTTCCATATAAGGAAGTGACGAGCTGGGTGTCAACTGTCAGATACTAAAATAGCTAGGCAGATGTTAATTTCTGTAGATACGAGGGTCATTAAATAAGTAATGCAATACTGACCACAAGTTTTTGTTTGAACACGTTATTAAAGTTTGATTTAGCTTTCTTGAAACATAAATTCAATTCGCCCTCTGCGAGACAGTTCAACACCCAGTCACATGCTCGACGTACTGTTGCCTAGCAACAATAGAACACTGGGAAAAGGCACTTGGCCACGACTCTAAAACCCGTTGCCATGGTGACAAGAAAACCAAATTAAACGTATTCACTTTATTTTCTTACACCTAACTTATAACAGTTGCAGTAAGTGTTCAAGATAATGTAATTTGATTGATATATTTTAAATGACACCCAATCAAAGTTGAAAACATGACTAAAATTTCTCGATTGAAGCGAGAAAAATGGGGGTAGTTTAATCGATTATTTATACGCCTATTTGTTTCTGCCATTGGCGCTTTGTAAACTGCTTGCTATAAAATGCAATTCTCAGCTAACATATTTCGTTGCCTAGCAACCAAAATCTATGGAAAGTGCTTTAAACCGAAATCGCATAGGTTCTGGCGTTGCTAAGCAACAGTCGACACGCGTGGGGCTGAATGAACATTACAGTTGCCTAGAAAGTTCTGGCTAAGGTGACATTACACAAACATGTCAATAGATAGCTATTTAAAACACCATCAAAGAAATACCGAAGTTTTTTGTTTATTCATTTGATTTTTGAAAAGTGGTTTTCGGGGCCACGACACCTTAGCTACCATTCTGTGGTTGCTAAGCAACATAAAGTGTATGGTCCGATTTATCTGATGATTATTTTCCTGAATGCAGATTGCATCAAACTTTCAGAAATTAAATACATTACCTATGTCAGATAAAAATACACAAAAATACGCTATATATTGCATTCATTACTTTTTGAATGACCTACGTATCAAGGGTAATTGTAGTCTGCTACTTTGATAACAATATAAATATTTAATTTTGCAGGGAACTTAAATGTTTATTTAATATTATGTAAGGTGGGTGCAAATGATTTTTTTTATTATTATTATTTTCCTTGGTTAATTTGCATATTGTTAATGTACTTGAACCCTATTCAGTTTCAAAATGTTTTAAAAGGTGGGTGAGGAAAAAAAATCAATGATGGTATTGAAGCCTCAACAAGGAAACCTCAGGCTCGCTTTCAGATTATTCATGTCTCATCCTTCGCACAGCCTCGGATGAGACTTGAATAATCTGAAAACTAGCCTGAGATACTCTTGTCTCGGCCTCAACCCCGTCATAGATTCTTTTATTCTCAGTTTTAGAAGCGAACGTTCCATGCTAAGACCTAACAAAAATGTTCAAATTCAAAGTTTGTATAACTGACTTACCAAGATTCAGTCCTGTGGCTGCTGCCAGTCCTCTGATTTCGTCATGGTACGGTTGTGGTATGACAGACTCTAGTAGTTCCTGAAAATTTTACGGTATGTTCATATTCATCAGGGACCAATTGTTCAAAATTAACGATGTCGTTAGTTAACGATTTGTTAAACTTTGAATTTCAAAAGGCAATATTACAAATACAATGTTATTTTTTGATGATAAAACAAAGGATTCTTACATTTTATCAGCCAAAGAAATGATGACAGTGTATTTGCTTATGTAGTCGGCATTTATTTAACGAGTTGAGGTCTTAACGATGATGTTAAGCTAATGGAAGTTTGAAGAACTGGGGCCAGGAGACAAACGTTTCCACGACATTTATGAAGTTTAATACTGTCATTATTTTTCTCTACAAACTAAATTAGAATTATTGAATTTAGATCTTTACTTACCACAGCCTGTAAGCAGTAAATATACAATGCTTTGTTACAAACTGGTGAACAATGTAGTCTATACAAAAACTGGTCCCATTGTGTGTGTGCTTTTTCAGAAAGTCTTATATCTAATTTGCTTTACCAAATGATCATGAAATATACATACCCCACTGTCATCTAGAATTTTAACAAAGTCCTTTGCCAAGCTTCCAAATTGCTCCAAAAACGTCTTAAACTCTGTCAATAGATTGTTTATCTGAAAATAGGAGAAATAAGGATAATGTCAAGAAATGGGCTCTTTATTTATAAAAGCAATGTGGCGTATAGAATTCTGCTTCTATTTCAGTATAAGTTGTGGCAGTTTAGTTGTTCATGTCATAAAAAGACGAATCATCGATTATCTTTATTTTTAATAGACTTTTTAATTAAAGGAGAGAGAGAGAGAGAGAGAGAGAGAGAGAGAGAGAGAAAATTACCTCATTTTTCTTGGCTTTTCCTATTTCAGTCCATCTCTGAGCAGGTGGAAGGTCTAGGTTAACTGTGAATTCTGAAACTCTGAGACTGGAAAAAGACTATCGTAAAATGAAGTTAAATCATACAATGCTTAACAAGCTTACAACGTTATATGGCCCCTGAGATGTTTGATTTGTGGCTTAACGTCCCAGTCAACAGTTACGGTCATGTCGGGACATTGCAGTCATTTTATGGGACGGCTTCCCATTTTTAGGATGCCATGACGCCTAAAATACACCAGTTGAACGCATATTCACCCAAGTAAACAACCTAGCCTTATATGAATGGATTATTTTACTTGAACCACTTCTTCTGGGCAGGTTGGACAGTCTCATTAGTTTATAAGCTTTGCCCGGAAGCATCAGGAGTCCATCTAATCCTCACGGCTCCAATGTCTCCCTTTAAAATAAGATTTATTTCTTTTGTTGGTATCGCGTATTTTGAGGAATATCCCAAAAGATCTGACAATGTACCCATTCAGTCTAATCAGTAATCGTCGTCAGCACGAGGCTTTCATCTGTACCAAATCGGTGAATATACAACTAATATAATGAAATAAATGCTGATCAGAAACCAAACGGATAAATGACAAGCCCAATTTGAGGTCTGGATCTGCTCAAATGCACGTTTGGTTTAGCGGCTGCTTTTATTATACCTTTTATCTGGTGGATAGGTTCCATTCATACAGGTGCCGTTATACTGAAAAGAAAATGATGATTTTTTAAACTAGTGCAACGTCTCTGTTATGTATTCGTTTCAGGTATAGTTCCGAGTTTAAAGGTGTATTCTAAAATCGAAACTTCATGTAAATATAACTTGGTCTTTTGTGACAATTTTGTGCGGGATGGCTATTTGGAATGCACATCCTTGGTCAAGTTTTGATAAAAATCGGATTCCTGTATTACATGTACTGTGACCTCTCTACCCTTTACTGTGACAATGAAACTAAGGAAACACAGTTATTACTAGCTAAATGATCGGTTTCAGTAATATCTTTTACGTACATGGGTTCAATCCTTGTTGTCTGCACAATCAGGCCGCGCAATTAGTAAAAAAAATAGTGCTCGTCATTGTGAAAACACGCCCAGGCAACATAGAGATTTTTTAAGCTGTTAAAATAGAAAATTGCATTGGAAAAACAATTGATGTTTTTAATATTGTTGCTCAAAACATTGATTGTGGGTAAATAGGTATAGCCCTGCAAACCCGGGCCCAGTTTAACTATATAAAACTGGGGGTTAAGGGGGTATACATTTCATGGACATTTCCTGGTGCAACAGAAAATATGCTTGTGCCTTCAGGCAAAGCTTATACGCTACTGACTGACCTTCTGATTACTGGTTAACCGCTCAGCTCTGAGCCTGCCCAAGAAACATGCTTCAAGTCAAACCATCCAAACCATATAAGCCTTACTTATTTGTGTGGTTATATTTAATTTAAAGCATGTTTTGGATGTCATGACATTATAAATAGCTGAAATATTCTAATAGCTGAGATATGATAAATTTTGTAGATGCAACCCAATGCTTTGGCGGCCATCTTGGAAAGAGAAATATGCAAATTAGATGGTGAAGAAGTCAATAAACAGCTTGCCAACATTGTTTATTTGGATTCAGCAGACCCAGCAGTTTTTACTGCCATTAAAAATAGAATAGAAGTATTTTCATGCCGACCGAGCCTCAACATTTTAAGAGAAATAGACAATGGGAAGTAGACAATGGTTCTAAAACTATTAATGCTTAACCCACTTTATTTAGCATCCTTATTGTTTACTATTAGTCATATTGCCTAGGGTCCCCAATACTGTACTTGAGCCGGTATATGTAGGTAGGTTTATCATATACTGAGAGGAATTAGAAACTTAAGTGTTTTCAACATACCGTTTTTGGGAACTTAATAATGAAAATAAGTTGTGATTGTGCAAGTTTAAATGTGTTTTGTACGAGGTTACTGTTTGACTCTTTTAAAGTTCAAATCAATTTAACGTTGAACAGTTACGTCAGCTTTTACGCCACATCTCAAAACACGTGTACGGCAAACAAGTCTGCATTTAACGTCATTTTTTCTGATGGACATACTGCAAATAAGCATATTCAATTTTAATATCAAAACACATTCTCGAAATATCGTTTATTTTGTGATTTACGTCCATAAAATTTGAGATCAATTGTTAACGTCAAATAGAGAGAAGAGTTTTTGACGTTTTTCTGATGTGGTGGAATCTTCATTCCAATACAGTTGTCATTTGGTATCCGCGGAAGCAAAATTGACGCATTTGTTAGCACAAAATCGAAATAATTTGTCCGTATCCAAGGTTTTAAATATCGACGTTTTCATTGCGATTTTTACGTAAATGTCAGAGATAAAAGCTTCAAAATCGGTCTAACGGCATCTTCTGAGGTCCATTGACCGATTCCTTCCATAATCCTGCGAGAGCTTTTTTGTCCTTTGTGTTTCAGAGGACCTTCGTAACCGACCGGTGTTACATGTAAAAACGTCAATATGACGTAACGGAAGGTTTCCAAATTAACATTTGTGTTGTTTAGAGCTTTCTCTCAGTGCAACAGGAAATCTTACCATTCAAATTCGTTATGCATTCTTTAAAATTGCAAGAATTGCACAAAGCAAGACGTCGGGTAAATGACGTTAATTTGATGACAACGGCATACACCAACTCGTGTTATTTGATGTCAGACGTTTTAAATGACCAGCCTGACTAGAGCTGATGTCAAAAGTCATCCAAGCATAACATCAAATACAGCGACCGTATCGTTAATTGAAACATAAACACTCGAATTTTGGCCCTGGCGTTGCAAAAGTGACGCCTGCGTGTTCCCCGTACTGAGTTTTTCTTGTTTTGTGACATCATTTTGAAGGGATAACGTAGCTGGAGGAAAATTTTGTATTAAGAATCCAATTCGTATATATGGTTTGTTGCAGCACACTTTTCATATAAAACTTAAGTTTTTAAATCCTCTCAGTATATAACTATAAATAGACAGTATTTTAGACAATGCTTTAAGCCCATTGCATATTATGTCATATTCTATGACGTGGGTTTGCATTGTCTGTTTCTAGTACGTATATAATAAATTTATATAATAAATTTTAGCGCGCTTTTACCTCTCATACCCGTTTTAAACTGAAAATAAAAAGATTTTCCGACCTACCGACCCTAACCCGTCTTCGGCATGTATGTGGAAATGGCTATCTTTATTTAATGGAAGTGAGTCTTAACTACTGTCTAAACACCATCTTCCAGAAGCTGCATTTTTTCAAAATCTCACTTTTCTGAAAGACCTCAAGAAAAATATGACCATGTCGCCATTTTGCATTCCACGAGTCTTAAAAAGTGTCACTCAAAAAATTTTGAAAATCTGTTAACAAATAAAAATTTCATGCCAGAAAATAATTTTGGATAGGGCTTTTTCCACTGTAAAAATGTCAGTAAGGGAAGTAACTATTTCCCCGAAAAAAATCTAAATTGGTTATCTTTCATTTAAAATGCACCAAACCAAAACAAAATTGTATTGCATGCATACATGTAGCTGAGCATCAAACTTTTAAAATTATTCCAAAGGTTCGCTTCATTTTCAATTTTCAGGTGTATGGATTACCTCCCTTACACATGCAAAAGCCTATTCAAAATAATCTTTGGGCATAATTATTTTACTAATGAACCAATTTTCAAAATTTTTGCGGCACTTTTTACGACTTTTGGGTTGCAAAATGATGACATGGTTTTATTTTTCACAAAAGTGAGATTTTAAAAAATGCAGTTTCTGAAACATGGTGTTCAGACAATAGTTTAAACATATTAGCGAGGGGTTGGGCCACAAGTTTTACCAACATTAGTTACGCCCCTTAACCTACAAAGTACATACAGAACGCAGAATAGCGATATATACAACACTTTTAGAAATCAAAATCTCAAATATGACTAACAGTGAAATACGACGAATGATAATAATTCCAGAAACTGTGCTCAATATGATTTCTGGATATGGAATGACTATGAATGTGATGTCTTATCTACTCCAATTTGGGGTAAATTTCCCTAAAAATGGAGGCAACGTCCTGACATGATCATAGCTGTTGACTGGGACGATAATCATCAATTCAAACAAACAAATAAACAAACAACAAACCAACTTACAGGTGGTGGCTCTAGTCCATGTACACAGAGAAGCACGCTGCACAATATTATTAAGTACATCTTCCCAGTGGTCCTTCAAAACTAGAGTAGTTCAATCTTAAGAAATATTTCACTTGGTACGAGAATTGTGCAAAAATAGCGAAAAAGTTTTGACTGGTCTGACGTTTAAACTCGCATTTTTACATAAAATGCAAATATACATAAATTTAAAGTCCGATGCATTAGCTTACGATTGTGTGTTATTCAGTGTTTCATAAAGCCTTACGTTGTTGCGCCGAAGTACCCAGTAATAAATTTTAGCCGCGTCATGACAAAACCTGATCGCTACATGGATAGCACAATTTCTTTCCTTCTTAAATCCGAAATTTCAAGCTTCTAGCTTGCTTCTGTGACTGCACAGGACGGTTTGTGTCGGACCTGGTCGGAAACCCTGCAGACCGGTTTTGTCGCGTCAATTTAAAAAAGGGCACCTGCAGTAGTTTCATAAACACTTGAAATGTTTAATAAATCAATGATACATTTTTCTGTGTCAATAATTATCTTTGTATAACACACTTTTACTGACTGTCATTGCATGTACTTACTATTCTCAATCACAGCTATCTTG
Organism: Rugalucina vietnamica; assembly: GCA_964017185.1. Classification (NCBI taxonomy): domain Eukaryota; kingdom Metazoa; phylum Mollusca; class Bivalvia; order Lucinida; family Lucinidae; genus Rugalucina; species Rugalucina vietnamica. The sequence goes on along the minus strand of OZ024869.1, from coordinate 73,566,679 downwards.
TCCGGTTTTATCTTAGTGACTGATCTTATCTACATGTAGTGTTTATAACATCCTCAAAGTTTAAAAATGTGAGTGTTTTGATCGACATGCATGCAAACACATGCAAATATTCATTATTGTATGGTCTTTAAAAAAAAAAAAAAAAAAAAAAAAAAAAAAAATACTATTTCGGAACTCACGATCAACCTTAACCTCCCACCATCACAGAGATGGGCTAAAATATGAAAAGCCAAGATACTAATTGTACAATAAGAGTCACCCGCGGCATGGGAAAACCAACAATCTGCATATGCGAAAACAAAGCACAGTAACTGCGAAGCTGATCAGTGCCTTTGTTTTCGCTACAAGGATATTACAATTCATCTACTTTCTAAATCCAAAATCTCCAGCTTCTAACCATCTTCTGTGACTGTACATCCCGGTTTGTGTCCGACCTGGTCGGAACCCAAATTGTTGGTTTTCTCATGCACAGGCTTATATACTATAAGACTTAAGTTTAGCAATTTTTTCATCCATCATTATTTTCAAAATCAAATGTTTGAAAACCTTACATACGCTTTTAATAAGTCAAGTGATGCTCAAATTCATGTTTCGAGACGAGTTTGTGTGCTTTTCTCAGGTCCACGAGTTGCTACGTTACGTTTAAAAAATCATGCAAAGCACGTGCCCCGCATTCCACGTGCATCACATGTTATCAATTTTTGCCTTGTTTGATTGGTAAAAGTGTCATAATGAATAAACCGGAATGACATTTGAAAAATTCCGTGAGGGGACGCCGTCATGGCCTGACGTTAAACTAGCGTTACACGAATATCAGTATGCTCAGTGCAGACATGAAGGAAAAGGAAGCCAGTTGAAATTTCTAAGTTTGCTAGAGTACGATACAGTTTCCTAGAACCATATTCCATCAGCTGATAGCATCAAAAACCGGCATCATGACGCCAGACAACGTAAGGCTATCATGGTATAGGGGAATGCCAATTTGACGTCATAGTGACGTAATCGATTTTTAGACAACCACAAATATCAGGATTGATAATTCACGGCATGGAAAGATGGGTTTGTATAGAAACAGCTCACAGGAAACAACCTGCGTGGTGCGAAGACCGTGAATATCGCCGTTACGTTTTTGGTCCTGTAAACTTTAAACGTAAACGTGCAAGACTAGACTTGACATCACATCAAAACTTATAGGTCTACTAAGCGAAATTTTACTCTTAAAAGCGAAATCGCAAGTCATTTCAGCAATTAAACACATATGGGTTCACCTCTGGAGAAAGGCCAGGAAACAAAATGACGTCAGTTACGTCATACACCGGGGGCGTTATCTGGTACCATAATGGAACCACATCTCTACGATCATGGTACTGTACTCTTTTTGAGCACAAGAAGATGTTAAATGACTGCTTTGGGAATAAAAGGTTAACTTTTCATATGCCGAGAAACAATGTGAATTTTGAGGTGACACCCCTGTTAACTTTGACGTAGCATAATTGCGTCAGGAAAAGATGGCTTTTCGGCGAAAAGTGGAAATTGTGGTTCCGGAAGGATTAAATATTGATGGATTAAAGAGTTTAGTTCAGTTCATCTTTATACCTTTCGAAATCAAATAAAAATTGCTAAACTTAAGTCTTATAGTATATTTTTTCTATACATTTTCACAGGATGAGAAGAACCATATACTCATCAGGAAAACATGTCCGTGCAATGAATACCCCCTTAAACCCCACTTTTATATAGTAAAACTAGGGTTTGCAGAGGTATACCTATTTTTCTTATTTTTCCTCCATAACATAGATTGTCGTTACTCGTTAGAACCGCCTCGGCGAGGCGGGTCTAACGTGCACCCACAATCTATGTTTAGAGCAAAAAAAAAGAAAAATATTGAAAATTTTCTGATGAAATTTTCAATTTTTGCTACTGAAAAAAATTCTCCATATATTACATGGACAAGTTTTCGTAATTATGTCAACCAATGTTTGGCTCGACCAGGTAAGCCAGCGTTATGGTACAGATAACTTTAAAACTTTTAAATGTTCCAGCCTTTGTTTGGTTTGCCTTTATTGCGCCAGGATGGGAATTAATTAATCACAAACATGACAAACATATTCCATTGCGTGCCTTATAATGCTGAACACCAAGTTTCTGAACCATTACACTGTCGGGCCCAGTACATGTTCATAGGGCGCTAGAAAAGTCTTTATGTCTGAGGTGTAGAAAAGTCTTTATGTCTGAGGTGTGGATTTTGCTTTGGCTATGTATATAAAATAAAAACAAGTAGCCCAGGGGCAACGATCGCTCACCTGAGAGTCAACAAGTACAGTCACTGGACAAAGTAATTGGGTTTTTTACCATATATGGGTGATCATGTGACCTTGAAACCCTACTTACATCAGCAGAAGAGCTCTTGTCTGGATTTTGTATCCTCTTTTCTGCCATTTTGGTTCACTTGAAAAAATCATCTAACAAAGTCAGGGTCCTATTATGACCCCTGGGGTGGGGCCATATTTGACCCCAGTGGCAAGATTGGCAGGATTTATGTAGAGCTCCAAATGACAATGTTGTATATCAAATATACAGGCTTTGTGTCATGCTGTTGCAGAGAAGAATTTTTCATATATTTCCATTATAAGTCTATGTAAGATAATGACAGGCCTAGGGCATGGCCTGTATGGACCCCAGGGGCACCGTTGGCAGCATTTATAAAGGAGAGTATTATACATTGGTCCACACAACATACGAAAGCTCTGGGCCAAATGGTTTTGGAGAACAAGATTATTTTATGTTTTTCCCTCGACGCCCCCGGGGCGGGGCCCGTATGGACCCCAGGGGCACAGTTGGTAGGATTTATAAAGAGGACCACTATACATAGCTAAAAACAAAATATGAAAGCTTTGGGCCTAGTGGTTTCAGAGAAGATTGTTTTATGTTTTTTCCCATGACGCCCCCGGGACCCCAGGGGCACGATTGGCAGGATTTATAGAGAGGAACACTATACATTGCTACAAACAAAATATGAAAGCTCTGGGCCTTGTGGTTTCGGAGAAGAATATTTTTTTTATGTTTTTCCCATGACACCCCCGGGGCGGGGCCCGTATGGACCCCAGGGGCACCGTAGGCAGGATTTATAAAGAGGACCACTATACATTGCTACAAACAAAATATGAAAGCTCTGGGCCTTGTGGTTTGGGAGAAGAAGATTTTTTTTATGTTTTTCCCATGACACCCCCGGGGCGGGGCCCGTATGGACCCCAGGGGCACCGTAGGCAGGATTTATAAAGAGGACCATTATACATTGCTACACACAAAATATGAAAGCTTAGGGCCTTGTGGTTTCGGGGAAGAAGATTTTTTAAAGTTTTTCCCATGACACCCCCCGGGCCGGGGCCCGTATGGACCCCCAGGGGCACGGTTGGCAGGATTTATAAAGAGGAACACTATACATTGCTACAAACAAAATATGAAAGCTCTGGGCCTTGTGGTTTCGGAGAAGAAGATTTTTTATGTTTTTCCCATGACGCCCCCGGGGCGGGGCCCGTATGGACCCCAGGGGCATGGTTGGCAGGATTTATAAAGAGGACCACTATACATTGCTACTGACAAAATATGAAAGCTCTGGGCCTAGTGGTTTGGGAGAAGAAGATTTTTTGTATGTTTTTCCCATTGTAAGTCTATGGGAGCTAATGACCCCCGGGGCGGGGCCATTTTTGACCCCAGGAGCGTGATTGGCTGGATTTATATAGAGGACCACTAAACATTGCTACATACAAAATATGAAAGCTCTGGGCCTTGTGGTTTCAGAGAAGAAGATTTTTTTATGTTTTCCCCATGACGCCCCCGGGGCGGGGCCCGTATGGACCCCAGGGGCACGTATGGCAGGATTTATGAAGAGGGCCGCTAGACATTGCTACACACAAAATATGAAAGCTCTTGGTCTTGTGGTTTCAGAGAAGAAGATTTTTATATGTTTTTCCCATTGTAAGTCTATGGGAGCCATCCGTTGCCATGGCAACCACAGTTCTGATCCGACCTGGCCCAAAACCTTACACAACCTTTCCCCCTCCTCAATAATGCTTTAGATAAAATTTGATTACGATCGGCCATGTTGTCTTAGAGATATTTGAGTTTGAAAATGTGAACGGACGGACGCACGGACGGACGCCGGCTCGATTACTGTACTATAAGCTCACCTTGTGAGCCTTCGGCTCAGGTGAGCTAAAAAAAATTGGATCCTTTGGAAGCAGTAAGACATCCAAAGGGAGATAGTATAGACTATATTGCGCAATTTCGAGTAATGCGCCCTCATCAGTAGCCCTTTTACTACTCTCGTGCTGATTTTAGAAATGCAGAAAATTTTAACTGACTTCAGAATTTGTTCCAGGCATCTTAGATTTCAGTCGTCTAATTACATTCCATTTGCCTAAAATGCGTTTCTTATCAAATGTTTAACAGGCAGTAAACGTGCTTTAAATACGAAAAGTGTAATATATACTCATCAAAAGAAGTTTTGCACCAGTTAATATTTTTTTCTCATTTTAAAACAATGTCTAGTATAGATATTTTTCAAATAAACTTTGAAAACTTAATACCATCTTAAAGGGCTGGACTTCCTGAATAACAAAAAAAATATTTTTTCTTAAAAAGATTAAATAAAAATGTGCAAAAATGCATGTTTTTGAAAACACCAAAATTTGGGATGCAGCAAAACGCCCACATCTTTATTTCTGGGCTTCCAAACCCGAATTCGTTTCACATCCTCATTCGAGATCCTGAAAGCAATCATTTAAAGCAAAAAAAATAAAAATTGATTTTATTTTTTATTTTTTATTTTTATTTTTATTTATTTATTTTTTTTTTTGGCAAAAACACTATTTTTGACCAAAAATAACGATTTTTGAGATTTTGTTTGAATTTTAAGATAAAGCTTAGTAACTCATCTCTCAAATAAAATGTGTTGTTTTTCTTTCAAACACAACATGCAGCACCCATTAATGTTTAACTGGAGGTACTGGTTTTCAACCCATCCAAATTCAGAATTTTTAAAAAGCTGCATATCAACAAAGTACTAATGCAACATCTTTGACATGAGATTGCCTTTAACAGAAAGAAAACAGGCGGCAGGTTTTGGTTTCAAAACATCTCATAGTGATCCAAAATTGAAATGAATTTCGATTTTACTCATTTTTTTCCAATATTTATCATTTTTTTCTCAAAAATTGCAATTTTGTCAAAAAATGAATTTTTACTAAAATTTTGAGATTTTTAAAATTGTTTTTAGGCTTAATCATTAGCTTTGGAGCTCTTGTGTGTAAATTTGGAAACAAGTATGTGTTCTTAATGCTGTGGCATTTTTGTGGAATTTTTTCGATTTTCCAATTTTCAGCATAACAGAAAAATGGGAATTTTCAATTTTTCCTAAAATCGTTTCCGCAACGATTTTTGGTCTATCATACGCATTATCAAACTCTTTCAGAATGTGCAAATTCAAAAAGCTAGGTTTTAAATTTGTTTGTTAAAATGTCACTTAAAAATATGAAAAAATCTAAATGGTGCAACACTTCTTTTGATGAGTATATAATCAGGAATCGCTGTGCTTTAAGAACGTGCATGAAATAGAAGAGATTTTTCGATTAGTAAAAATAGAAAATAAATCACATAGATTGAAGTTATGCAAGGTAATATTATTATCTGATCATGTCCGATTCTGTGATTTTAAAATCCTTCTTGAAATTGTCCAGTGAACACCCTATTTATAATGTATATATTGAGCAGAAGGGAAGTGTGCGACATAATGGTAGAAGTAAATTAGTTAGAATATTTGCAGGAATGGGAACAACACGACAGAAGAGGCATCTATAAAGATGATACGAGGGGAAAGCAAAAAGTTCGTGGACTTTCTTAATAACTTTTATAATTGACGTCGGATTGTTTACGTATTTTCACATGTGTAATAATGGTCTGTTGTCGACATTCACGTAAAATGTTATTTGTCAAATCCTATTTTTGATTGATCAAATTGCATCGACAAACACGTGGGGTTTGCTACCCCGGAGCACGCCGTAAAATCTCTGTTTACGTATTTATAAATATAAAAATATTTATAAAAATATTTTAAAAAATGTCATTTCTAAATCTCCTTAAATTATGGAATTATTGATAATGATGTAATTCGGCTTGAAATGTGAAATAGCAGTTCTTGCACTCGAAAAACAACGCTACAGCGACACTTTTTGAAAGACAAGTCTAAGCAAAAATTTAATAAAAATGACGTTACTGGTAAATGGCGGAAACTTGCACATCGATAAAATTTGTGCGAGACTTCCGAATAAAACCTACAGAAACGTCTGATTTGTTACAAACAGCTAGAGACACATCAGAACTGAAGCATACAACAGTGTTCAATGATGTGCAAAGTGTTAGTCACAACGAAATAGCTGTTAAAAACAACAAATAAGCACAAAAATCTACGCGAACAACTTTAACGTCATGGCATTGCCCCGTATAATCCTAGCGTCTGTCGCAGAAATTGTCATAAAAACTAAATTTTTCTAGCGATTTGCCTTAAACTTTCTACTGTAATCCTTCACGGATGGGGAATAAATATATGAAAATTTGCTTGAAGTCGAACGAGAAATAATGTTTTTATAGAAACTCTTGACTCGACCAGCGTATACAGAAAACCCGTTGGCAAATGACGTTAACGTCTTGGCGTGCTCCGGGTAGCGCTAACACGCATTCAACAAATTGCCATAGAAATCAAGCGATTTGTCTGAAACTTTCTATGCTTGTTTGTATTAAATTGTTCGCAAACATACAGTAATTTCAGAGAAATCGCATATATACTTTTGATTTTATTGACAAAGTCCACGAATTTTTTATTTCACCTCGTACGTTAGAGTTAAAGTCCCGAGGAGAAAAGGGAGTTGAAGACAAGCTGTTTTTACTTATTTTTTCTACGAGATCTTGTACTAACTTGTAGTATGACACAACACAAATTGGAAGATTCGTTCTGTAACTTCCAATATAAGGAAGTTATTGTACTGTTTTCATCCCGCCTCTTTTCTTAGCATTATTATGTGGTCCCGCCTTATTTGATATTGACCTGTATTGGATTTAATGTTACAAAAACTTCAACCTTAGAAGGTTGCAAGCCAAAACTAAGGTGCAGAATGATGTGCTAGATGAGCTCCTCTATGCAGATGATATGTATAAGAATGCCAGCTCAGAGGCAAAAATGCAAAGAGCCATGGATCAAGTCTCAGTCATGTGATAGCTATGATCTCATAATGAGCACAAAAAAGACAGAGGTTGTAAAATAATCATCAGTGTGAATGGACAAAAACTAAGTTGTTTATAAATTCACCTACCTGGGAAGCACTCGTTCCAGAGCAGTGCACATTGATGATGAGGTCACTGCCAGAATTGCAAAAGCCAGTGTGGCATTTGGAAGACTCCGTGCAAATGTCTGGGAGCGAAATGGAATCAAGCTTGACACCAAGCTAAAATTCTACAAGGCTGTGGTACTGTCAACCCTCTTGTATGCATGTGAGACCTGGGCCCAGAATTACAATGATCCCTTAAAAGTCAAGGCAAACCTTAGTTAAGGTGGCAAACTTCCACATCCAAAAACATGCATTTAAAACATAGTAAAATCATATGTTTCTGTTTTATTATGTAAAGGACATTTTAGTTTACACATCTGTATATTTCTGTAAAATCAGTTATTTATTTTAACGGTAAAATAATTATCGAGTCAAAATTTGTCACCTTAACTAAGGTGGGCCTTCACTTTAAGGAAGCATTGTAATTCTGGGCCCTGGACATTATACCAGCGTCATGCAAAGAGACTAAACCATTTCCACTTAAGCTGTTTGAGAAAGCTGTTAAAAATCAAGTGGAAAGACAAGATTCCAGACACGGAGGTCCTGAAGAAAGCAGGGATGCAAAGCATGCATACTGTCTTAAGTGTCATAAAAAGACGCTAGGGTAATTGCTACCAGAGTCTTTCTGTGGTCGATTTATAAGTAGGATCTGTTCGTTCGGTGGCAGTGTCTTTGATTATCTGTTTCGATCAGATGGGAAAAAGAACAAGCTAGCTGCAACCAAATATGTTTAATAAAGAAAAATGGAATTATTCATTTAAACATACATGCAAGTTAAAAATCAATCAAACAAACTCACACGCTTAATTACCGAAATGTTCTATTGTGTTGTTCTGTGGCAGTTTACAAATGTTCAAAAGTCCCACACACTGTTCTCTGGATGATGATGGCTCCCCGTATTACGTGTATAATGTCAATTCGTCGTTTCAAGTGTTCTTTTCCAACGTCGTTTTAATGGTCCTGAACAAGTTACCACTTCGATGCAACAGCGAAATTCAATCTGATTTTCTGTTGTGACAATGTCCTGGATCATATATTCGATGTGACAATGTCCTGAATCGTATTGCGAATTCTCACAATCTTCTAGCTTATTGCTAGGATGTCTCTAATTATGCTTTTTAATTTAACAAATCGTTGGTATTGGCGATTGTCTTCTAGTTTAAGAAACTAAGATTTCACACCTTCAGTTAATGTATAGCACTAACCTTTTATTGTCCTGTTTTCATCAATTATTCCAACATTTCACTTTCCCTCCTCCAACTAACGTATCTTATAACTTCCAAAACTCAACTGCCAGTGTCCAAGAATTGTCCGTATCTATGCAATTTACTCACCAACTCGAGCTAACACACCTCATGAGTAAATCAGCCTCCACAATCCATATAAGGCGACATCCTCTAGAACTATCCCTTTGCACACCTAATAACTTTTGACGTCATACACAAAAATCTCTCTCACCCCGGAAATAATAGCTTCCATGTAATATTTGAATGAAAGTACATGCAAACTGAGAATAAAAGGATGGTTAAGTTTTGTTTCTTCTGACATTAAGGTGGACTGGTCATGTTATAACAATGCCTGATGAGCGACTTCCAAAAAACGTCTTCTATGGAGAACTACAAGAGGGAAAACGCTCTCAAGGTGGCCAGAAGAAACGCTACAAAGACACCCTCAAAGCCTCTCTGAAGGATTTCGACATACCAATTGGGCCTTGGGAACAGACTGCACAGGAGCGATCAAAGTGGCGAGGTCTCATCAACAAAGGAGCAGCTCTTTATGAAAATAAGAGAATTTGTGAAGCTGAAAGAAAACGCAGAGAACGCAAAGCCAATTCCAATGGGCCACCAGCTGATTCCATGACATTGACTTGCTCTACTTGCAACCGACAGTTTAGAGCTAGAATTGGCCTAGTCAGCCACCAAAGAACTCACCAACACACACGAACCTATTCAAGAAATAATGATGGTCTTTCTCATTAGTGAGAGACGAACGAACACAAAAACTTCAAAGGAAAAACAGAAAGTCATACAACAAGTACATGTATGTCTTAATCGTGAATTGATGTAAAGTAACTGATATGCTCTTTTATAACGACCACTCTGGTTCGATAGACATAACTTTAAAAAACATGCATGGTTTTATACGTTTATGCAGTAGTTCTCTGGGTAAAAAGTCAAAGTCATATTCTCCGGGACTGGGGGGAGGAGGGGGGGCGTGGTAACAAATGACTAGTGCATAAGTTGTACGGTGAATTCGCTTATCAAGGATACACGATGGGGTTTCCTACAATGCACGTCATTAGGATGGTTCATATGTTCATATGTATAGAGCAACAGCAATAGCCACATGTCGGAATAAATAAGTACTCACGAAATCCCGAACGACAACCATGCAGACACGCATAACTTTAATAATAGATTACATCCCACCGCGCAGACCCACGCGCATGCGAAGGTGGGCAGTATTTCTATGAAGGATGAGGTCATGAAATATTTCACTATAGTGCATCATGAAATATCCATGTAATGTATACCCCCTTGAACCCCACTTTTATATAGCAAAACTGGGGAATGCAGGGGTATACCTATTTTTCTAATTTTTACTCCATAACATAGATTGTGGGTACTCGTTAGAACCGGTTCTAACGTGTACCCACAATCTATGTTTTTAGCAAAAATAAAAGAAATATCAAAATTTTTCATCTGAAAATTATCAATTTTTAAAGCTCAAAAAATCGCTGTATATTGCATGGGCAAGTTTTCGTAATAGGCTGCGGGACATGAAAAGGTTCTTGAGGAAGAGAGATCATAACACAACTGGCAAGAGGTGGTTAGGATACTGGACAAAGTGTTCTTCTGGACTTTTCCCTTGATCACTACTTCTTCAAGTTTTGCACAGCTAATTATCAGTCCAATGGATTTGAATATTACATTTAACAGTGAAGACTACATGACTAAGTAGAGAGTTGTAAAGGTACAAGTTGGCTTCTTTAAAAAGAAACCAATGAAAAGGTCAGCAGCCGTTTGTTATAAGAGATTCCTTTTGCTCTAGATTTCAGTGTTGTTGATTCTCTGGTTCGTCATTAATTTCGATTCTCATACATTTCAGTTTCGTTTCCTATACATGAATGTCGTTTCTTGTAATGAACATTGACCAGTGTGTGTATCTATGACCAAAAATTTTGATGTTATGGAATCAAAGCCAATACAAAAGGGAACACGATTACAATCAATATATCGATTTGTAGAAAACCAATTTGCAGTGAAGTCAATTTGTGACAGAGTTTTGACCTGCAGCCACACTACCAGAAATAGACCTATAGTGCGATGTGGTGGACTTAAAGTCAGCCGTATAGAGTTTCTATAGTTTCTGTGCCCCTCATCAGGGTATATACGATGTAAACCTAGATGCGCTATGATAAGCAGCCACCACGATCGAGACTGCTTGCTAGATATTTACTGCTATTTGGCGGGGAGTGTCAACATTTGATAAATTAAATTGATTGCGGTGAACTGTCTAGTCACTATAGACGGGTTCACTAGTTTTTAGTAAGCGCTTTATGTGACAAAACGCGTAATTGAGAGAGAGCAGTCGATCATGGGTAAAATTTTCTCCACATTCAAAGTAAACACTGTGGAAAAGGTCCTGAGGGACCTTTTCCAATAACGCTGTAGAATGTGCGATGAGGATTATCGTGGTCCATAAATCTAATTTGGTAGAAAAAAATAAATCAGGTGCATTTTGACTGCATGACATTTAGGATCATTTAGAACATCCATGTAAATGGTGTCGGTTGCGTTGTTTTAAAACAAACGAGCCTGTCACATGTTTATCTGTATATATATAGAAAGTCAACAAAGTTTAACGTCATATCACACATGACGTCACTCCCTCACAGCCTCGTTTTGGATTCAAATAATGAACAATTTCGAACTGTCATAATTTTCTTTTACCTTGGTTGCTTTCTATGAAATGTTCTGCAAACTGGTCTGCTACATGAATACGTTCGTGAAAAGCATACATGTATTTAGACGTTTTAATCCCATTAATTTATATGTTTCCCGGCTTTGAAATATACATTGACATGTCTGATTTATCTCCAATATCTACAGGATCTACAAGCCGTGTGAGCAGCTGGCAACTTAATTACTTCAACACCAGTCACCATGCTATTCATTCTTGTGGTGAACATTCTTGTGATGTTCTATGCTGTCCTCATTTTCCCGCCTGGTGGCGATGACGAGATGTTAACAGGATATATGTCATTTGAACCATCGCATGAGAAATCAAACATATGCGAAACCAAAGTCGCAGATCTACGAAGCTGAACAGCGCCTTTGTTTTCACTACAAATTTAGTACAGTACAATTACTCTTATTCTTAAATCCAAAATTTTAAGCTTCTAGTCTGCGTTTGTGACTGTACAGGCCGTGTCGGACCTTTTTCAGAAACCCAAAATGATTGGTTTTCTCATGCGTAGGCTAATTTTATAGAGGAACAGGATAAACAAGAGAAACGTTTGGGTAAATAGCTTTTAATCAAGATTGTTTCAGTGCCTTTAAGGACGTTCGCTGCCAATGAAAAAGTATTCAAACTTTTTTTCTAACCGCCCTTTTTAGATTACAAAATATAAAATAAAACATATGAAAACAAAATAAATATAGGGTAGTGTGCATTTTTCAAGCTACATGCCTCTGAATGAGACCTCTAAACAACATTGAAAATTAGAAAAATTAATTTACTTTTCAATTCTTTCACATATTCCTTCCTGGACAAACAATCCATCACGAATGCTTTCAACAGTCATTTTGTTCAAACAACGCTGACTATTTTGGACCTAAAAATCATAAATTTTCATCTTGAAGTGGGTGAAATATTTTTTTTAAACTCGTTTATCAACCATACCCCCTAACTTGAAAAGTCGGAAAATTCAATATTTATAAATGTGTCAAATCCATATTAATTTTGTAGATTCAAACTTTTTCTTGTATTTTCACACAACATAGAACTTGTTCATATTTTTCGAATAAAAGAATGAACAAGTAGCCCAAGGGCAATGATCGCTCACCTGAGAGTCAACAAGTACAGTCACTGGTCAAAGTGTTGTTTTTTTCCATATATGGGTATGACGGTCATCTTGGTCAAGTTTCAGGCCTATGGCTGCAATGGTTTCCATAGGATCATTGGTCCTGTAAATGCTTACCCGAGACCTAGTTGTCACTTTTTCCCATGTTTCCATGTTTGCCTATGTTTCCAAAATCGACCTTTACCTACATTAATCACATACCTTCATCTACTTTATCCGTTGTTTGCATCTATCACTTTGCAGTTCTCAGGCTGCAACAGTTTTCAAAAATAACATTTTAAAAGCAGATGGGCTCCTGGGGTCCATTTTTTTTTTCAGAATTATTAAATTTCAGACCTACTGCCCATTTCCTGCAAGACTTTCACTTAAAATGACATTTTAAAAGTTTTTCCCATTCAAATGCATTGACGACCTATGTTGACCTTGCCATAAAATAGGTCAAGGTCACCACAGGGTCATGTTTTATATATACATAGTACTTGAGTCGTCCATACTTCATGCAAAGTTTCGTTGAAATCGGTTCACCGGTTCTGGAGAAGAAGATAGTTTAATGGTTTTTACCATATATGGGCATGGCGGCCATCTTGGTCACGTGACCTGGATTATTTATATACACGTTGGTTCCCACTTCCTATAGATGCTTCATATAAAATTTGGCTTTGATTGGCCAAGTGGTTTCAGAGAAAAAAAATCTTTGAAAAGTGTGTATGGACGACAGACCGGCCAAGGTCAAGAGATGACCTTGACCTAAGTTAATCATATACCTTCATCTAATCCAGTAGTTGTTTGCATCTACCACTTTTCAGATCTCAGGCTGCAATAGTTTTCAAAAAATAGTTAATTTCCACTTTTCCCATTATAAGTCTATGGAAACTTAAAGTTACCATAGCAACCAGAGTTCTTATCCGACTGGAATAAAAAACACAAATTATGTAGAGGCTACTGTCAGAAACATGTATGCAAAGTACAGGATTCATCCACTCAACAGTTTCTGAGGAGAAGATTTTTGAATGTTGTTGTTTTTTGTTGTTGTTTTTTTCTTCAACATTTTGCCCTTTATGGGGCCCCAGCAACCAATCAAAATAAAGGATTAGGACAAAACTTGCAAGAAACGTCAAACACTACTCAATAAACATTTCTGCAAAAACAAAATTCAAGTGTCTGCAATTTTAGCGGAAAAATAGCCGATTTCCACTTTTCCCGTTATAAGTCTATGGAAACTTTAAGTTGCCTTAGCAACCAGAGTTCTAATCCGCCTGGAATAAAAAAACACAAATTCAATGATGTAGAGGCCACTGTCAGGAACATGTATACAAAGTATAGGCTTTCTGAGAAGAAGATTTTTTAATGTTTTTCGAAATTTTGCCCTATATGGGGCCCCTGCAACCAATCAAAATGAAGGATTAGGACAAAAGTCACAGGAAACGTAGAGGACTACTCAATAAACATTTCTCCAAAAACAAAATTCAAATATCTCAAACAAGACAGCAAAAATAGGCAATTTTCACTTTTCTTCATTATAAGTCTATGGGAAGCATAAGTTGCCATAGCAACCAGAGTTCTTATCCGATCGAAATAAAAAACACAAATATTCGTTCCCCCTACCTGTAGATGCTATATGTAAAATATGAAAAGATTCGGCCTGGCAGCTTCAGAGGAGAAGTCGTTTGAAACTGTTGACGACGACGACGGACGACGGACGACGCACGGACGCCGGCTCGACTACTATACTATAAGCTCACCTTGTGAGCCTTCGGCTCAGGTGAGCTAAAAATATAGGGTAGTGTGCATGTAAGAGGGAACCAACAACTTGAAAATCGCCATTTTAAGCCTTTTTACGGCTGTTTTATTTCTTACACCCCATTTCATAAAACCATCTAAAACTTAAAACTAGCACACCAAAGAAAGAAATACTGATAAAGAAGACCTTGTTTACATCTACGTCTGCTAAAATAAACATCAAATCAGTGCAAGTAATTTGAAGTTGTGTAATATTTAAGTTTAATTTACCCTACCCCCTACATTTTGCCGACACTTAAAATTTTCTAAAAAGTTGCAGAAAATGGGGTGAAAAAATGGATTTCCTTAGATTGATAATTTTCATGACTCGTTCAATGCATAGACTATCATCAATATGTATTCAAATATAAAATATTAGGAAAATATCTGCAACCGTTTACGAGACATTCAACAAATAAAACCCGGAAGTTCCGAAATGGCAAATGTTAGCAGCGAACATCCTTAACATAGCTGAGAACCTATTGATATTGACAACAAATTATCATCACTCTGGCCTCATTCTTATAGACATGCAGCAGCAGTAGTTTGGTCGCAATCCTTTTTTTATCAGTTTGCACCCTCTCCTCCCATAGCCGTACGTTGACATCCCGACTTTATTTGGATCCACTTGTGGAGACCTTGGATTGGCTGCAAGTCTAGGGTGGTTCTTCTTCACATGAATTGCATCGAAACAGGCGACACTGTAAAACAACATAGGGGTGTAATGAACAAATTTGAGAAAATACATGTATTACGTTTGGTCGTTGTGAAAGATAAACATCAGCAACAATGTAAATTTGTCACTTGCAGAACAGACAAGTTTTAGGCGTGTATTTGAGCTTGAGAAATAGCATCTGAGAATTAGTACTTGCATGCAGTTCGAGATCACGCTCCCCTAAGACTCGGTTTTTGAGTGAATCTTTTTCTGATTGTGCCTTTTCCTGATCTTTGCCTACTTGTACCTCTCTACGGTTGCAATTCAACAGTCGCAAACCAATTGTTCCGAAAAATGATCTGCTTAACGACGTAAACATACTCATTTCATGACGCTGTACGTTCAGAAAGAATGCATTAAACACTTGGCCCAACTCGGTTAGCTACACATGTACCGACCGACGGGACCACGCTACCGCGATTCGTTGTAATTAGCAAACAACGCACTTAACATTAAGAAAAAACACTTAAAGTTAAGGTAACAAAATATCGTTCTAATTTGCGCACACTGCAAATAAATAAACACATACTGCTGAAATAACCATGCCAAATATAGCACTGATGATGCCATTTCAAAGTGTTCCAATCATAGGAATCCAAATAGTGTCTGATTATTTCAGGTTAAAATTCAATGCGGTAGATAATGTATTAATATGGAAATAATATCAATATGCCTAACGAGAAGTGTGGGCTTATGGACACGTTTTTCGGAAACGACCAGGATGTGCGCTTATTGGAGCAATTGCGCTAATTAGAATGAATACGGTATATCAAAAGCTGGTAATTTGAAAGCTATAAACATACATATTACATGTATTTCCTTATGAAATGTACAACAAAATAGCCGGGCCCACACACTTACTTGAAATAACCCGTTTGCCTCAATATCCCTTTTTTGGCCTTTCGGCAGACCTCGTCGCAAGAGGGTCTAGGCCTTCTACAATCCCGTCGAATGGCGTGGGTCCAGCCTTTTCTCTGTGATGCACAATACGCCTGGGCGACTTCATCGAAATAACTGTAGCTCAAACTGTAATAACTTACTCCAGACACCCCGGGGGTACTAGCTGCAATTCAGTGATAAAAACAATAGAAACAAAGAAAGATATTTGAATGTTCATTTTGTCTGTCTTCAGATACTGAGTCGATCAATTTCTGATCATCACCTCAGATGAGCACTGTTATTTTCTTGATTGGCAGTTTTTGGTGTGATTTATTGCTATATTGCCTGACTGTGTGTATAATTTTTTTCTCCTCTGATGTGTCCATCATTTGTTTCATTTTCTTGCCAGCTGCATGGCCACATTGCATTGAAAGAGCGGGATTTTCACGCAACGTATTATTTCGTGTAATGTCTATGTTATGTAATTGTCCTTTTCATTCAAGCTTAAGTTGGTGCCTGGTTGGAATTATGTTTGATTACTGCACTTTCTTTTCTTACTTTAAAGTCAATAAGTAAGTTAACTAATAGATTAACTAAGATAATCTGCAGGTACATATTAATGAACAAGACTAGGTACTCACCCAAATTATAAACAAGACGAGGTACTCACCCCAAAATACTGCAAACAGAATTAAACTGACAACGAAGGTGATTTTCATTTTTTCGAATTAACTCTTGTAGTCCGTACGTCTGTATATAGCAGAGATTCAAAGAGAAATGACAGAGATCCAAAGAGAAATGTGCAGACAACCTTGATGACGTTGGTGTACCATCTGCTGCATCATGCTGCGCCCGTCTAGCATTCCTAGACTATTCAATATACCAAAGGACCAATGGTCCTGTAAACGCTCACCTGATATCTGAGATATATACCAATAAATTTGCTTGACTATAATGGTCATATACATGTACATGTATATAGCCCCAGGATAGGTACAGAATAACCACTGGGATAAATGTCTTTTTCAAATCCATAAACATTCTGTCCATTTCCTGATTTTTCCACTTCAATGACATCAGAACAGTTTTCCGTATATGTAACTTATGTTGACCTTGCCGTAAAACAGGACAAGGTCATCAGAGGGTCATGATTTCTACACACATTGTAGTAATCTTATTATCTAGTCTTAATTACTACATTTCAAGTTTCGTTGCAATAGATGCAATAGTTCCTGAGAAGGAAATTTTGAAGGGTTTTACTATATATGAGCATGGCGGCCATCTTGGTCATGTGGCCTGATTGATTTATATTTACATTGGTCCCCCCCCCCCCACACACACACACACACTTCGTACTGATGCTTCCTATAAAACTTGACTTTGATTGGCCAAGCGGTTTTAGAAAAGAAGATCTTTGAATATTATAGTTATATACATGTACATGTATACTTCCCCGCGGTGGGGCAGACCAACCCCTGGGGTCCAAATGCTTTTTCAGAATTTTAATTCTCCCGTTCATTTGCCCATTTGCTGCGAGTTTAACCCTTCAAATAACATTTTAACAATTTTCCCTATTCAGATGCATATGCAGCATATGTTGACCTTGCCGTGAAATAGGCCAATGTCATCCCAGGGTCATGATTTATACAGACTTTATAGATCTCCATTCCCTGATGCTTCATGGTACGTGTCAGAATCATAGGTCTACTGGTTCTGGAGATAAAGATTTTTAAAGGTTTTTGCAATTTATAGCCATGGCGGCTATCTTGGTTATATGACCTTGACCTTACAAATTTCATTATCCCTTCCTATCGATGCTCCACAAAAAGTTTTGCTTTGATAGCCCAAGCAGTTTCAGAGAAGATGTTTGAATATCACAGTCATATACACGTATATAGCCCCGGGGTAGGAGCAGACACCCCCTGGGGACAAAATGTTTTCATAAACATAACTCTTATGTCCATTATGCAAAGTCCTATGCAGCAATGTTTCCCCTATTTAATTACATTTTACTAATTTTGAATTCAAGTTTTGGTCGTAGGCTCATGTCAAAGATTTCCTGTTTTCAATATGAATGATATAGTTTATTTCTCCAATAGGAATATACCTGTCATTTAGTCCAGTAGCCATCAGCATGACCTGGAAGATGGTGCCAAATAAAATTTTATTTTGGTTTCCAGTTTACTAGGCCATGCTGGTTCAGAAACTGCATGATGCCACCCTAGTATCAGTGAGCGCTTTGGCAAATTCAAATGCGGTCATACCGCGGTTTCGGCTATTCAAGCCTCATCAGTGACCCTGTAAATCTGGCAAGATGTAGCCAGAGACAATTACTGCAATTTTGAAAATTTTAACCGGGCTGTCAACACACTGACGGGTAAATCCAAATAGAGCCAAACAATCAAAATATGTTATGAGAAATGTATTTAAACCGATCGTAAAATTCTGATTTCTCAGAATACCCTCACTGATCTAAAATCGCCGAAAGGAAAATATAACCTGCTCTATGGGTGATGTACAGGGAGACATTTTAGGGCCGCCACACGACACAACACCAGCTGCAGTAATATAAAATAAAAGTAAAACTGAGTTCCTTTAAGAGCAGTGAAATCATTTATGAGAAAGGAAATGGTTCATAACGCGGTTTCGGCTATTCAAGCCTCATCGGTGACCCTGTAAATTTGGCAACATGGAGCCAGAGACAATTATTGCAATTTTGAAAATTGCTTTATTTATCACAGAACAATTTTCTATATTATTTTTCCGGCGGCCATCTTGGTCACCATCTTGCTTTTTTGTTATGATTGGAGCGTCAAAACATAAAACTAAAGTATGGTGTTTATGTTAATTAGAACATAAAATTAGTATTTTAAATACAAAACATTGTGTATATGCAACTCTGGGATGCTGCTTTCTTGTTTATCTCAACCATCTTGGACGCGATTTTAAATTTTGAAGTTTTCAAACCATTCAATGATGCCAGAATGTCATCATGCAGTTTTGAACTGACAGGTCTGATGAACCAGAAAAAAGGCAACTGGGACAGGCGAAAAGTGCAACTTTTGCTTCACATACTTATATTATGTTGATTTTGCGATATTGGTCAGCCATTTTGAATATTTCAAAATGCTCAATGTGGCACCACGTGGATTTTTCATCTGAAATGTGTCAAAAAATCCATAAAAACATTTTATGCAACACATATTTCCGGGTGGCGACCCCCGTGGCCGAGCGGTTAAGAGCTCACCGCTGTGTCTGGTGTGGGTTCGAGCCCCGCTCTGGCTACATGTGAGACAAGCCAAGTTCTGCTTGCGGGTGTGCCAGGTGTTTTTTCTCGGGGGTTCTCCCGTTTTCGCCCCACCTACTAATTGGCCCGTCTCATATGAGCTAAAATAATATTGAAAGGGACGTAAAACTGAATAAAAAAAAAAATCCAGGTCACAGGCCAAATCCATGTTTAGCAACTGGACTAATACCCTGTGATTTATAATTTTGTCTGATGACATTACGAAAACTTGTCCGTGCAATATTATGATTTTTTTAAAAGAAAAAAAAATGAAAACTGCATTGGAAAATACTTTTGATATTTTTTCTTAAAACATACATTTTGGATACCGAAGGCTTCAAGTGGAGTTAACGTGTAATAACCACAATTCAATGTATGTTTTGGATCAAAAATAAGAAAATTAGGTATACCCCTGCTTACCCCAATTTTAGAAGGGGATAAACATTACACGGACATGTTAACGTAATGTTTAATATACTTTACAAAGTTCAAGGACATGTAATCGATATATTGCAGCGTTAAGCTGTGCCAGCTAAAATGATTTTATAACATGTTTACCATGTCTATCATCATATCAGCTGTTAGTTAAGTAATTAAATTTACAAAGAAATTCACCTTCAACTGATTGATTTACTGAGTCATATGTCTGCCAGACGAAAATGAAACATGTTTTCCTCTATGTCACAATGGTCACAGTAACCTACCTCGGTGGCTTTACTGGCGAGGACAATCTCATAATTCTCATAATTGTATACAATAGTCAATGTCGGATGGGCCAAAAAATCGTCCCTTGAGAATTTCATGACTATGTGACGACCTACCTTAAATCAAACTTTGAGGCATATGTAACGATTTAAACCAGTTCGTCGCCCTGATACCCGCTTAGAGGCTGAAATATGACGTCATCAAAATGGCGACAGCGCGCTCATGATATGCATTTTAAACACTCATTTTCATACTTTACTTGTCAGATAAAATTGATTTTCATCTTCTCGCTGTTTTTAAATGGATGGATTTTACCAACTGTATTTATAAAATCTATTTTAGCACAAACGTATCTCTCAGAAGGAACATAACACTGCAAATATGAGCCACGCCACGACAAATCTGCATACAAAGTGCCAAACTATGCATAGCATCCCTGAAGCTAATTTTACATACCTTGCACTCCCCCAGGACAACTTTTCATGAGTGCCAAATCATTCATTGAGACCCCAGCAATGCACAAAAATGTCCTCAAAGATAAACTCCATTGCACTATGAAAAAATGCATGGTTCACATGGCAACCGTTAACGCCACATGATGAGCTGGAGTCCCCAATGCTACATACCAAGTTTCACGGAAATCGGCCAACGGTTCTGGAGATGAAGATTTTTGACCATACATTGGCGTGGCGGCCATCTGGGGGCCATGTGAACAAAATTATAATGGCACTACCCAAAGAGGCTCTGTATAAAATTTCAACTTGATTGGCCTATCGATCTTTGAAATTGTGGACGTCGACGGATGACGGACAGACGCCGGAGTATGCTCACCGTGTGAGCCTTCGGCTTAGTTGCGCTAAAAACGGATTTTTAGGTTATGACTGCTTTTCTTACTCTTGAAAATGCAAAACATGCATGTACAGATAAAAGGCTTACTTTTTCTTTTCAAAACAATGCCTGAATTCTATAATTATTATTGATTATTATTGTTGTTATTTTTTTAACCAGCCGAGGGTGTATTTTTTTATTCAGAATAAACATATTAATTACATCATATACAAACATTGTTATGTGAGCATAATTGATACATTCTAATATATACAGTCTTATTCTTAATCTGCGCATAGTATCACTTACTAGTTCTAATTTACTAAAAGGGAAAGAGCGAAGAAGGCAGGGAGAGAATAAGGCAAAGGGCAGGGTGTAAGTTTACATGTATCCCAATATATCAAATTTTAAAGGGTGCAGTCACACAGTTGCGTATAAGGCAGACGCGCACCGGGCAAATGAAAAATCACAACACGCTGAAGATTTTGGATGTATAAAAATTAATTTGCCTCTTAAAATTTATAAAAGAATAAATAAAAATTAAAAAACCAACGCATGTTGCACTTATTCATAACATGAAAGACACACGCCAGAGACGCTCCAAGCTTCAAGAAACTTTTTAAGCATGCTTAAAAATCTTTGGAGCCCAAACGCACATGCAACGCGCATCGATGTATAGCGACTTACATCAAAGAACACCAAAGGTACAAGACAAACGTTTTATTGTGTCCCTGTCATGCTTCTGACGTTTGTTTAATTTTGCATTTTTCAACACGTCCAGTGCGTGTTTGCCATTTATGCAAATGTGTGACTACAGTACTTTCAAAAGATACTTTTTTTGTCAAATAATTCTACTGGACAATTTATCAACAATCGCCTTTTAAGCACAAACGTTAAAAATAAGGAATTGTAAAATTTTAATGCATAATTAGGTTCTTTAAACACTACAAAAATAAGCAGATTGTTTCAGGTTGGTACCTAATTGGTACCTAATTCAATTTGTTAATCACAGATGACCACATTGCAAGGCAATAATATATATATCCCTGCTGTGATTATTTACTTCTACCAATTATTCATGATAGGGCTAAAAAAATGAGCCAGGTATTGAGGCTGTGGTTAGGACTGTATTCATTAATTATAATGAAAACATGAAAAATGGCGGAAAAATAGTTAAAATCCATAAATTAGCTAATGTCAGGCCCAATCTGTCCTTGTGACACTTTGTTATTGAAACAGTAATAGCATATGACAAATTTTTTGATGACCTGGGCCTACATGAAAATTATATCATTTGCATATTCATGAATATTAATAAAGTGTCAAAAATTGAAGAAAAATGTGGGAAAAATTATATCCATTGCAATGTATTGGATAGGTTGTAAGATCTATCTTGCATCCCTGGGACAAATTCTCAAGGCTACCAATGTTGTCAGAGGGACCACCTTAATGCCATGAACTACTGTTCTCAGCAATAAAAACATTTGCATGATTACAACTTACGTAGTTTCCACATTTTCTCCTCATGTGATTCTAAAGAACAGGATGTAGTTACAAAATGATCAAATCCCACCAATAGAATGTTTTAGAATACTATAATTGGTAATTGGTCTGATAGTTATGCATGAACTTCACAATATAACCTTCGTACCTAATATTTAAATCATTGTATTTTCTTATTTATGAAAATGTATTAACCCCCCCCCCCCCCCCCCCGCCCCCCCCCCCCCCCCCACACACACACCAAAAAAAATGAGAAAACATGAGGAACAAATATGGGTTATATGTACAAAATCGCTTGTTCCAGAGCTGTTAATCAACACAGGATGCTGAAAGCGGTATCAAATGAATGCTATAGCAATGCCTTATGACCCTTAAGTATGATATAATAATTGATTTTCAATGAAAAATCACAACACGCTGAAGATTTTGGATGTATAAAAATTAATTTGCTTCTTAAAATTTATAAATGAATAAATAAAAATTAAAAAAACCAACGCATGTTGCACTTATTCATAAATATTAATAAAGTGTCAAAAATTGAAAAAAAAAAAATGAGAAAACATGAGGAACAAATCCGTGCCATAGATGGGTTATATGTACAAAATCGCTTGTTCCAGAGCTGTTAATCAACACAGGATCCTGAAAGCGGTATCAAATGAATGCTATGACAATGCCTTATGACCTTTAAGTATGATATAATAGTAATCTGATTCATGATTTTAATGAAAACTTGAGAAATTTGAGGGAGAGTGAGAATGAAAAAAAGTAAACCTACAATATGACTTGTATCTCGGCAATCAAAAGTTATATAGTGCTGAAAATGGCATCAAATGGTGTCTATGGCAATATTATACCATCCTGTACTACAATTTATTAGTCATTTATTTTTTTAGTTTTAAGAATATTAACAAAACCTTTTGAATTTAGACAACTTTAAAATAAGAGAATATTCGTAGAAAAAGCGCGTATCTTGGTAACTGAAAGACATAGAGAGTTATGATTGGTAATAAATGATTGCTAGGACAATGTCCTGTAACCATATAATCAGATATAATTATATAGTTAACAAATCAACCGGACCTGATGGTATTGGAAAGTGGGTTCTTAAACACTGTTCTAGTTCTTTAAGTATACCTCTAACTACATTGTTTAATACGTGCATCCTTTAGGTTGCACGTTATACGTTGTACTTAGGCTCCAAGAAAGTGTCTGTCAAAAGGATAAGGAAAAGAACCGAAGGACTCGGACTGATTCATTAAATGGCCGCGCCCTGTATAATTGGGTGCAACCCTGTCGCGGCATATTGAAAATATATGCGGAGTACTTTGCTTTCTTCAAACTCATCATATGTCTAAATTCCCATAATCCATTACGTGCAAAGTGTGGTTTAGATCACGAGACTGCGTCGCGCACGGACCGCGGAAACACCCTCGCGCATGCTCCCAATCGTCCAATCAAAGATGATCTTTTGAATGAATTCGCCAGAAAAGCAGGCTAATCTTTCGACTGCGCAATGCGCATTGGCATGCTCCGCCCACTGACAGAGGTCGTCCGTCAGCTGTTTACCGCCGCCATTTTTGAAGCTTTAAAAGCCACAGACAGAGCAATTTTTCAGGTGTTTATTTGATAACTAAACGGACTTGTCACTCAAAACGATTTGTCATAGGTAACGTGACAGAGGGGGTCGCGCGTTAGCGCGACACCCGACCTTAGCATCACGACCAGCGTAATCTTTAGTCTTGCCAACAAAACCCGATTTGTGCGATCCCAAATCTGTAGTATACTCATACAACAAGGACCTTTGGCTACAGTTTTAGATGTTGGCTATGGTCAATTAAAGCGGACACGTGTGGCGTCTTGTTTATGTAATAATCATTTTTTATTTTTTTTTTTTGTTTTCCTGTTACATCAATCAATTTCTGATTATTCTTGGGAGGTGTACATTGTACACTCCGGTGTGTTTTGCAGGATAAGCCTACATGCATGAGGATAGAACCCGTGTAGGGATCTTTAATCCGCACAGGGGATGACTGTCCCTGCACAGGGGGCCTCCAGTTAACGTCCCGATCCGAAGGACGGCGCACTGTATCATGTCATTCCTGCAAATGACACAAAGGGAAGCAAGTTCGGACCAACAAATTTTCCTCGCGGCCGGCGGGGATCCAACCCGGGACCTCTAGCACAAGAAACACTCTGCATGATGAAATTGCCCTCTCTTTCCTTCTTTCTATGTATACTGCAGCACCCTCTAGCGAGGATTATGTTTCATTTCATTATAGACTTGTTTCTTTCTTTTCTTTCTTCAGATACTTAAGTCAATAAATTTCTGATCATCACCTCAGAATATTGAATTGCATAACATAAGATAAAACTTTCTAGCAGACAGCTAAATATTGCATTGATTTCGCTGAGTACAAGCTATTCCCATCTCATTAACTTGTGCATTGCAGTCCGATATAAAGAATGTCAATGGAATGACAGAAGAACAAAAAATAAAGTATAATCTGTTAATCGCATTGTCGCCCTTGGCTCTGCGTGCGCAGATGTCAATTACAGACCGACTTCGATCGGAGACTATAGACTTTATGCTTCGATAATCGATACACATCAATTTGTCTGATGTCATTTCCCTGATATCATAGTTCTGAATGGTTTCGCCCGACCATGTATGACCAGGGACTGTTAACCTGGCAGTTCCCTGGTATGACCAACAGTGTTGAAAATATTTCCTGGTCCTTTATAATAATTATAATACATTTGATTAATCGAAAAACGATGATCCGGGGGGGGGGGGGGATTTTGTTACTTTTTCTTGTTTCTTTGATGCATTTTCTCATGTTTTTCAATCCTCTGAAATATTCTCTCTTCTTTATTTTGAAATTTAACAAATACAAGACGGTTGACCATGGGCGCCGCCATATTAGCTTCCATATATACCAACCAAACATTGTTCGACCTTCCGAAACTAGTCTATGGTCTGAAATCGAAGTCCCTCATTCTGTCAGCTAAATAATAATTTGAGGGGTTGAGAACTTTTCCATACGCTATATTAACATTGGTAATCTTTAACCAATAGATCTAGCCCTACTGTTCTCTTCTAGATGTTGGCTTTGGTCATTTAAAGTGGCCGCATGCAGACCTTAAAGGGGGGGGGGCATCTTCTCAAGTCAATGTTATAGTTGAGTATATCAATATATTCCACCTTAATTTCTGCTGTATATACCCTGCATACTCTTTCTTTCGTTTCAAAAATTTCAATACTGATTGCATATAAACATAAGACAAAACTATCAGATATTTAAAGCTAGTATCTCACTGGCATGCGCATTTCTGGCGACTGTTTTGCGAATTTTGTCGCGGACTTTCACACAACATTCGTACCAGTGTTGCATGAGTGTCACAAGTATTTCATGTGTCGCGAACTGGTCACGAAATTTTTAAACTTGTTTAAAAATTTTATGCGATTTTTTTCACCAAAATATTTTGCAAGACTGTCACGCTACTCATGGCACGTTCGTGGGAGTGTCGCGAACTTGTCGCCGCAAAACTTGGGCAAATTTACAATGCAAAATTTTTGCGACGCTCGTATGAATGAAAAAAAATGCGTGAACACCTCGCAACTATCTGGCGAGAAAATAAAACTAAGCAACATTCATTCCAATGTCACGCAGCTGTTATACGAATGAAAATGAAAATAAGCTACATTCATGGGAAAGTCGGGAGACACTCTCATGAATGTCTCGTGACTGTCGTGCGACAGTCGCGAGATATATTTTCAAAATTAGATTGAAACTCCCGAATTTGTTTCATAAACGTCCATTCAGTGAGACTGCAACGTGAATGTTGTGTATCTTTAAATTTTGTCGAAAAATAGTGGCAAACTATTCACGAACTAGTCTCAAGTTGTCACATCACGAGCACATATTCTTACAACTGACCAAAAAACTGAATAATTACTCAACAATTCACATGTACTTAAGCTGATCTATTACGATTCTAACACACAATAAACGGAATAAGTCACTGAAAACGTCAGTATCGTTCAGCTTTCCGCATTTGCATTGTAGATTATATCTCCGCTAAATATTTGACTGTTAAGCAGGTATTTACACATTTATTGCGTTTTTTATGCTCTAAAACCACGTTACCCCCGCCCGTCTAACGCTGCTTGATGGAATAGCTGATATCACAGAAGGCGCAAAGTAATTACGCTTATTGGCCCAGTGAAATTATTGCACAATATTATAACACGTGTAATATAGGTGAGGTGTGTTAGAATTATCATATGATGTTGTTATTTTCCAGTGTAAGATTCTCTATTTGTTTTTCTATTTTGTAGTGATTCACAGAGGTTAAAAGTACTGTAATTAGACTGGTGAAACAGTTACAGAGTAATTTTGGTAAGTTTTGTTTACTATCCTTTTAACCTTGGAATGAAACATTGAAACATAGCCATCATTATGAAAACTTTACCTTGGATACAATATACATCTCTAGATTCTTTTCAGCCGTAAAAATTGAAAATTTCATTGGAAAAATATTGATATTTTTTCTCAAAACATAGGTTGTGGGTACATGTTAGAACCGCCTTGGCTAGGCATTTCTAACACCCACAATCTATGTTTTGTATCAAAAATAAGAAAAATAGGTATACCGCCTGCAAACTCCAGTTTCTCTATATATAGAAGTGGGGTTTATGGGGGTATACATATCATTGATATGTTATTTCTGATGTTATGCAAGATATTTAAGTTTTTCAGTGGTAGTAATGTTACATTGATCACGAAGCATTACTCCCACCCCAGCATCTTGCATTAATTTAATAAATTTTATAGGGAGTACAATCATGACAATGGCATTACGAAAACTTGCCCATGTCTATCGGATGCAATATACAGATTTTTTGAGCTTTAAAAATTGAACATTTTCAGCTGAAAAATTGATATTTTTCCTATTATTGCTCAAAACTTAGATTATGGGTACACGTTAGAATCGCCTCGGCGAGGCGTTTCTAACGAGTACCCACAATCTATGATTTGAAGCAAAAATAAGAAAAAATAGGTATACCCCTGCATACCCCAGTTTTGCTATTTATGAAAGTGGGGTTCAAGGGGGTATACATTACACGGACATGTTTTCGTGATGGCATAGTGGTAGAGTGTGGAACTCCGAATAGAGAGGTCCTGGTTTCAATCCCCACATGCGTCACCTTGTTGTGTCCTTGAGCAAGACACATTAACTCCCTACAGTACTGGTTAAACCCAGGAAGAGTTGGGTCCATCCTGACATGACTGAAAAATTGTACGCCTCTAAACAAAGCAACAATAAGTTTCATACGGATATATATGGAAATAACCATGAGTGTAATATTCATATTTTCTTTGAAAATTTACATTGTTTTCACATACGTCATCAATTACGTCTCATATTCCCATAAAAGTGATAATACATGTCATGTGTGTTCATAACACTTTTTATGACAGGAAATTATCCACTAGCATGTGTGAGACAAGCCAAGTTCTGCTTGCCGGTGTGCCAGGTGGTTTTTCTTGGGGTTCTCTTGTTTCTGCCCACATAAAGTACTGATTGGTCATAGATCTAGGGTACACGCTAGAACCGCCAAATATAAGGAAAAATAGATATACGGTCCAAGATGTAACAGCGGTTTTATAAGCTGTAACAATTTAAAATTTCAGTTCACACCTTTTGATAAAACGAAAATCTTTGATATTTATATTTTTGTTTTAGCGATGCCACTGTTGCTGAAATGGGTGCTGAAACCGCCACATCCCGATTTGTGCCGACAGTATCCGATTATGAGATCCGTCAGCTCATAGAGAACCATAAGAACAGAAACACAAAGAAAAACACAAACTGGGCTGCAGGGGTCTTTTCCTCTTGGAGAAATGCTGCTGGACCTGAATTCGTGCTGGAAATACAGTTAATGACAGTGGAGCAGATGAACCATTATTTGAGCAGATTTGTGGTGGAAGCGCGGAAGAAAGAAGTCGAACCCTATCGCCCATGGAAAGTATGTCGAGTTCAGTAGACAAAGCTCCAAAACGTACAAAGGGGGCTAAAAGGACTTGGAACTCTCTAACAAACGGATAAGACATTACAGCCTAAATGGTATGTATCTTTTTGTTATATTTTGTCATTGAATGTCATGCCAACATGGCTCGTATTTCAGAAACTGCGTTTGTAAATTCACCCTTTTGTGGAGCACCTGAAGGAAAATTTGTCATTCTGTCACGTTCAAAAAGTTGTCACATAAATAGAATGAAAACCTGTATTGAAATAAAAAAAAAAATCCAAGAATTTCCCGTGGAGAAAATAAATTTGAGAAAATGTTAGCAAGGAAAGTAATTATTTTGAAAAAAAGATTCTGAAAGATCGTGTTTGGCATGCGTGGATCCAGAAAATTTTCCCAGGGGGGGGGGGGGGGGTCCAAATTCCCAGAAGGGGAAAATTTCAACATGGCAAAAACAAATAATCTGGCAATTCCAGTGGGGGGGGGGAGGGGGCGGACCCCCTGTCCCCCCCTCTGGATCCGCCCATGTTTGGACAGTAAATGTTATAGAAATAATTTGTGTAAACTAGTGGAACTGATGTCTGAATTTAATTGTACCAAATAGTCCGATTCTTAGCATTTATACGAAAAATTGAAATTGAGATCATTGCAGCTCTGTAAAAATTGAAATCTCATTAGAAAAAAAATTATGATATGTTTATTTTATGTGCTCAAAACATTCATTGTAGGCACACGTGAGAACCGCCTTGCTGAGGCGGTTTTAACGAGTACCCACAATCTATGCTTTGGATAGGGACATCCCTGTAAACTCCTGTTTTACTGTATGAAATAGGGGTTCAAGGGGGTATTTATTTCACGGACATGTCTTCTTGATGGTGTGTTTTTTTTTTTCAGATGAGAAACCAATTGCAGATCTTTTAAGAAATATTTGGTGGCGTTAAATAGAGACGCTTTCTACCGAAGACCACTAGCTGGACTCCCTATATGCTATGGCAATCAAGTCATTGGAGTAAATAAACATAAAAACATGATAAAAGTAATATGGGCACATGCTGAACTTTCTGGGAATTATACCAATCATAGCGGTAAAAGAACGTGTGTGACACAACTCTACATGGCAGGGGTGGATGAGCAAGAAATAATGCAAAAGACTGGACATAGATCTGAGAAAAGTGTACAGAAGTATAAGGTTGCTTCAAGTGAAACTCAGAAGCGAGTAGCTGCTGTATTAGATCCTCCAAAGGAAAATCTAGTGCCCTATGAAACCTAAGCTGGAACTAGCTGAACACAATTGCTGCACTCCGCCTGAGCAGTCTGATACAGAGTCTGGTAGGGCAGTGCTTGGCGAGAGACGGCCTTATTTCGCCAACTGTAATGTTTATTTGAGATATTAAATATTTGCTGAAGCCCACAGTTGTTGATATAGGCGATTCTTAAATTTATGATATTTTTGATGAAAAATCAAGGCACACAAATTTGATTGGATATAAACAAAATTATCAATTTTGACCAAAAAATCGATGTTTGTTATCATAATTGTTGGTTGATTTTATTTTGGTGACTTTGTTTACCTTTAGACTTTAATGAGGGTGACAAGAGACTTTAATGAGGGTTACAAAATGTTGCCTATTTCTGAAAGGTAGTGACACTTTTGATTGTATTGAGGGTTGATGAATAAATTGTTTAAATTCATGATTTTAATGAATACCTACAAAGTATGTTCTATTTGCCTTTTTTTAGCTCACCTGAGCCGAAGGCTCACATGGTGAGCTTATAGGATAGCCATGCTCTGGCGTCCGTCCGTCACCTGTCGTCGTCGTCCGTCCACAATTTCAAAGATCTTCTACTCTGAAACCACTTGGCCAGTCAAAGCCAAATTTTACATGAAGCATCTATAGGAAGGGGGAACCAATGTGTATATAAGAAATCCAGGTCACATGACCAAGATGGCCACTACGCCCATATATAGTAAAAACCCTTCAAAAATCTTCTCCAGAACCGGTGGACCGATTTCAAAGAAACTTGGCATGAAGCATTGATGGCCTTGACCTATTTTACGGCAAGGTCAACATAGGTCGCCTATGCATTTGAATGAGGAAAACTTTTAAAATGTCATTTAAAGTGAAAGTCTTGCAGGAAATGGGCAGTAGGACTGAAAAAATTTGGACCACAGAGGCTCATGTTCCCCACCCCGTGGCAATATACATGTATATCTCCATAATATTCAAACATCTCCTCTGAAACCGCTTGGCCAAACAAAGCCACATGTTATGTGAAGCATCAACAGGAAGGGGTTACCAATGTGTATATAAATATAATCCAAGTCACATGACCAGGATGGCCGCCATGCCCATGTATGGTAAAAACCCTTCAAAAATCTTCTCCAGAACCAGTAAAACGATTTCAATGAAACCTGGCCTAAAGTATCGATGGCTCAAGTACTACAAAGTATATATGAATCATGACCCTGGGATGACCTTGGCCTATTTTATGGCAAGGTCAACATAGGTCCCCAATGCATTTGAATGGAGAAAACTTTTAAAAAGTCATTTAAAGAGAAAGTCTTGCAGGAAATGGGCAGTAGGACTGAATATTAATGACTCAAAACAAAATTGGACCCAAGGGCCTCATCTGCCCCCACCCCGGGGTATTGTATATGTATGTTACCATAATATTCACACATCTTCTCCTGTGAAACTGCTTGACCAATCAAAGCCAAATTTTATGTGAAGCATCTATAGAATGGGGGAATCTATGTGCATATAAATAATCTAGGTCACATTACCAAGATGGCCGCCATGCCCATATACGGTAAAAACTCTTCAAAAATCTTCTCTAGAACTGGTGGACTGATTTCAAAGTTTGCTTTGGTCAATAGTTTGATGTCTTTTTTTTTTTCTCTTTATTTATATTTTTTAAATTTTATGACTACCCAATATAAATGAGAATTGTTACGTTACCATCTAGTTTATCACACTGTAAATGCATCATGAGCAGAACATTGTTCTTAGAAAGTATAAATGTATGAGCTGTGTTATGAGAAAATTGGAATTTGGTTGTTCTGACCAGGTCCTGGGTGTTTTGACCAGATCTGAAAGCTATTATACAACCACAGAAAATAGCTCTAGATTTGGAAACTTGGGTTAACAAACGTTATAGGGATTGAACAGCTATGCAAAAATCCAGTTTTTCAGTCAATACCAGGGAAGCTGTCACTCACACATACATGTACATGTACTATCAGGGCCTTTGATTTGATTTAATTATGCAATGAAAAGTAATCAGGCTGATTTGTTTTGTATGTGATTAAGCTGATCTGTGATTGTGTTTGATAGTTGGATGTTTGTATCAAATAATCAGGGTGTCAGGTGTCGTATATGAGCCTTCGCACGAGAAAACCAACAATCTGGGTTTCTTACCAGGCCTGACAAATATCTGTCTGTACAGTCCTAGATTTAAGAAGCTTGAAAATTTGATTTAACAGGAAGAGGGATTTTACTATTCCTGTACTGAAAAGAAAGAAGCTGATCAGCTGTACAGTTACTGCACACCTGATCTGTGCCTTTGGTTTCGCATATGCAGATTGTTGGTTTTCTGATGCGGCGGCTCATAAATGAATTGTTCTTTAATGTTTATCACATGATTATTTGAATAAAGAATGAAACTTTCATTTTTGTTTGACTAAATCGAAAATGCAAAAGTGGGGAATGGCAGAAACTTACCAGGGAGTAATTAGTCAAATTATCCCTTGTATAGTTTCACAATAGACAGTATTTATTTTGCATTTTCTGTTGCAAAGTTCAACGATTTTAGCTGACCTGAGCCGAATGCTCATGGATAGCTTATAGGATGGTACTCGAGTCGGTGTGCGTCCGTACAGTCACATTTTCAAAAGTCTTCTTCTCTGAAATCCCTTGGCCAACCAAAGCCATTTTTTTATCTACACAAGCTCTAAGGGAGTGGTTAACGTTCGTACACACGGACGAACCATATAATAAGTTGCTTATTGCACTTTTAGCACCCTGCACCTTGTGCATCTCCGGGTTTCTGACATTGAACACTTAAAGGGTGCAATATTGTTCTACATTATTATGGTAAGGTATTTCGATATTTCAGATATCTAACATTCATGGTCCTATCATATGAAACTTATTTAAGAATACTTTGGTGAGTTGTGAAATAAGTACTTGTGTAAGATCATTTATTGCATAGCATTTATATTATTTTATTTTAAAGTTTTCATTGTTGTGTGTTTAGGATGCACGGCAATAGGTAAAACCTATTTATTTCATATTAAGTCTCTAAGAGATGGCATATTCCCATCGGTATGGAAACAAGCCAATGTCTGCCCAGTATTCAAGAAGGGGGACAAGTCTGATCAAACAAATTACCGTCCAATATCGCCATTATCAAATATGTCTAAAATTCTCGAAAAAATAGTATACAAACGTCTCTGTGAGTACATGTATCTAATGGATAATAATCTACTTACACAGAATAACTCTGGCTTCAAGAAAAATGATTCCACAATAAACCAGTTACTTAAAATAATTCACCAGATTTATCAGGATGTAATGATGGTAGTTTTCCTAGACGTATCTAAGGCCTTCGATAAGGTTTGGCATGAGGGGTTACTGTTTAAGATCAAACAAATGGGTATCACCGGCTCTGTATAGTCCGATTTCACGCAGTGAGCCGTAAATGTACTTTTAAGGTTTAGTCCATTCTTTGTTTAAGGTAAATCATCTTACCGATAGTTACTTGATAATGTATGACATGTATTATAATAACAACTTTCATTACAAGTCTCTATAGCCGTGATTGTTAGGCTCCTTCCTTCAATCCCGGATGTTGCGGGTTCGAATCCCACCGTCGAATTATTATTATTTTTTTCATTATTTTTATTTACAAATTATATTTATTATACCCCCGGCATTTATGCCGACGGGTATATAGTTTTCGTTCGTCCGTTCGTCCGTTCGTATGTTCGTTCGTTCGTTCGTTATTTCGTTTCTTCGTTCGTAATTCCGGAACGTTCGTAGAATTTATGTCAAAGCTTTGGTTAAAGTTTCTCTAGAGGTGTATATCTCATGAACCAATGGTCAGAAACTATTCATATTTGGACCATAGGTACCCTATAGGGTTTGATTTGTTTCCATGAGTTCGGATCCCAGGGTCCATGCCCGGGGGTGGGGCTGGAGGTCAAAATCTAGGTCACCTAAAAAATGTGCTGTTTACAATGTTAATGTTTCTTCTCTTAAGTTCATATCTTAACAAACAATCATAGGAATGTATTCTTATATAGTTCATAGATACCCTTTAGGGTTTGCTTTCATATTCAATTCCAGGTTACCGTCCCCAGGGGTGGGGCTAGAGGTCAAAATCTAGGACACATTTTTATATGATATATACCATGATAAACTTTCTGTAAGTCTGTTTTCTTGACATCCACTAAGTCTTGCCAGAACGCATTCATACGTAGACCATGGGTACCATGTAAGATTCAGACTCTTGGGTCTATGTGTGTGTGTGTGGGGGGGGGGGGGGGGGGCTAGAGGTCAAAATCTAGAACTTCTTTAATAATTGTATTTTCTGTACTTTTTTTACTATCATGTTAAGAAATCATTCATACTTGCCCCATAGGTACTCTATAAGGTTTGCCTTGTTTCTAATGACATTAGACACTAGGGTACATGCTGGGGGTGGGGCTAGAGGTCAAAATCTAGGACATCTTATTTTTTTTTTTTTTTTTTTTTTTTTTTAAGAATGACATTCTAATTTCATTTCAATCTAGGACTGAGGGCCTGACCCAAAATGTCCGCGCTTATGCCCTAGATTGGGTATACACGTCAGCTCTGTATACCGCTCTAAAATAGATATGTCATTCTAAAACTACACTTCCCCATGTTTGTATGTAAAGTACTTTACACTGCTTATTTCTAAAATGTACTTGATGAGGGTGCTGTCTTTCGTTGGTGATGTGAGGTTCAATGTCAGGGGTGAGCATGTGCCGGGTTGTTTAGGTTGGGGGTAGGGAAGGGGGCTTGGTGGTTTCTAAAATGTACTTGATAAGGGTACTGTGTTTCGTTGGTGATGTGAGGTTCAATGTCAGGGGTGAGCATGTGCCGGGTTGCTTAGGTAGGGGGTAGGGAAGGGGGCTTGATGGCTATCAGCCGGGGGTATACGTGCCTCTCAAGGCACTTTTTCTAGTATTTTATAAATTATACAACTCATAACAAGGCCCGATAATTTCATTGCCATGCGAAACATTCACTTTAGAATTGGAAACATCAGAAATCTGACCAGCGAAGGCATGCGGTCTATAACAGCACCCGAGTGGGAAAACTGCATGCGTCACGTCCTTGGTATTTAACGGCAATACTGGCAAATCGATATTGCCGTCGACAAAAGACAGGGGCCAATTGTCCTTTGCCTCCGAGGCCGAATCCCGCGATTCAGACAAAAGAGCGACTAAGTTTCGCTGATTTGTATCTGCCGAAATGAAATGAATAAAATATTGCAAAACGAATAAAATATAAAAAATAATAAAAAAAAAATAATGTTATAATCCAAAATAAAACAATTCTACATAGAAAAATCGAAAGCAAAAACGTGTTTCAGAGAATGGCTTTTCCCGACCAAAAAGGAAAAATTGGTTGAATGGGATTCGAACCCGAGACCTTCGTTTTTGCAATCAAGTATGCAATCAAGTAACACATCCACTGCGCCACGGCTGCATATACTATAAGACAGATTAATAAGTGTTTTACCGATATTCTGTTACAAAGGTAGGTAACTTCTTTCTTAAAAACCGAACTTTTAACGCGCTTTACCGATTACAGTGGACTCGTCCTGGAGGTCATGGCTCAGGGGTCAAAATCGGACTATACTTGACTGGCTTCAAAGCTATATCTCTGAGCGTCATCAGAAAGTTGTGCTAAACGGTATGGAATCAAACATGTGTTATTTAGAATCCGGGGTCCCCCAAGGATCGATATTAGGACCGCTGTTGTTTTTAATATTTGTTAATGACATCGTTGATGAAATGGAATGTATTGCAAATCTTTTTGCAGACGACACTTCTGTGCAACAAAAAATAATTGATATAACCTCTTTTGATGCAGTCAATAGGGATCTTTTGCGTCTGTCTAGATTTGGAAAACAATGGTTAATCATATTTAATGCAATTAAAACAGAATCCATGATCATTACAAGAAGGCGAAATCGGCTCAATCATCCTGACTTATATCTAAATGGTGATATTATATCAGAGGTTGATCAACATACGCACCTAGGCGTGACTATTAGTAATACACTCAGTTGGTCATTCCATATAAATGCAGCAATTGCAAAAGTAGATAAACGGCTATCTGTTATTCGTAGATGTCAAACCATTCTACCAAGAAGTTGTAAAGAAATGTTATATAAAACAACCATCCGTCCAGTCTTAGACTACGGCGACATTATATGGGTCATTATCAAAAAATGGAGCAATCCTTGTCCTTGATGGTTTTCTCGCAAGCGCGATGTCCGAGGTTTGCTTTTTCCATGTATAATATTAGTTTCCGCGGTGCTTTACTAGAACCACACGCGATTTCACGTTTCCGAGTACGTTATTTGTAAAAAAATAGATGCTAGAAGTGCTATTTTATCGATTTTTACCGTGTCCCTGAGTCAGGGTAAGTAGTTTTATTTGTTTCCATTGCAAAAGAAGCTTGACAGAAATCACATTTTCTGTGACCATCTATTGTATAGAATGTTATTGAAGTCAAATTCAAAAATCTTATGATATATAAAGTGCTATTTAAGGGTGGGGGCACATATATAGTGTTGTCCCTGGAAAACGTATCAGTGCTGTCACAGTTATTGAAAATCGATTTTGACCAGAGTTACAAATCATTTTCCCGGATCAAAACAATCGCGTTGTGTAGACGACACCAAGCTGAAGAAGTTACGGTAAAAAAAACTTTTGAACAAATCGCATTACTCCGTTGCTATACCATAAAGACATGTCAGAATTGGAGTGGGAATTTTACAAGCATCAGTCC
Organism: Rugalucina vietnamica; assembly: GCA_964017185.1. NCBI lineage: Eukaryota > Metazoa > Mollusca > Bivalvia > Lucinida > Lucinidae > Rugalucina > Rugalucina vietnamica. The sequence goes on along the minus strand of OZ024869.1, from coordinate 73,530,437 downwards.
TATCACGCGCATTTTGCCGCTTATTGCAAATATCACATACATTTTAAAACCATGACTGAATTTCAACTTAGGAGCAGTAAGAATAGACATGCAAAGTTTTCATCCTGCATTCTGTTGTTAGTCATTAGAATTAAATTTCTGTGTGAAACTCAGTACTGTCACGGTCAGTGCTGTCACGGTCGTGACAGTACTGATGTGACAGCACTGAGATGACTTTTGTCAGCAGATGTGGATTCAGGTAATTTCCTAGGCTGACAAGAGTTAGGTTGCCTTTCGCGAGAGGGTCTCAGCTACCAGCAGCAGCCAGAAGTGGCCAATAATTTATATCGCCGCTTTTTGAAAATCATTTGAGGTGTGTGTGGGTGATACAAACATACAAAATTAAAAATGCTTCGTCGACCATGGTATCCAATTAGCCCCGGCTGTGGTACTCCCTTAATGATATTGAGACAGTTTGTGAATGTCGCGCGATAAATGCCCTTTTTGCGTAGTCCATTCCAAATGAGATTACCCCTTTTCATTCAGTGAAAAAGACATTTTAAGCCCGCTTTAGACGGATATTTTTTTTTTTTTTTTTTTTTTTTTTTTTTTTTTGTTTGTTTGTTTGTTTAAAACGCCATCCCTTTCCTCGAGGGTTGGGAGGGGCAACTCGGGGTAATGCTGGTACGGATGTGCCGTAAAAGCTACCAAATTCATACACCTCGAAAAAGGGACCCGTTAATATACACACTAGGGGTCTATGGTACATGAAAATACGAAAGTTTTAACCTTCTCTGACGCATGTGTATTTCAGTGTGTTTGTATGTTGCATACCATTACGAAAATGTGTTATCTTTGCAATATACAGAGATTTTTTAGCTTTAAAAATTGAAGAAAAAATATTTCTGATTGTGTACACGTTATAATCGCCTAGGGTCAAAACTAATGTCACAGGGGCGGAAAAAGAACGTTGCCCGACCGGGACTCGAACCCAGAGTCTCTCGCTTACCGTGCGAGCACTCTATCACTGAGCTACCGAGCCACTCGATCGACCGGTTACATCCCCCCCCCCCCTGCTTAATTAGATTCATCCCCAATTCTGCTCGGAACCATGCCGGAACCGACGAGACAGTCTCTTTCAGGTTGCTGCTCGCAGCCCAAGCACGGACCCACACTGAGCCACCAAATGTCACAGGGGCGGAAAAAGAACGCGGCCCGACCGAGACACGAACCAATGGTCTCTCGTTTACCGTGCGAGCACTCTACCACTGAGCTACCGAGCCACTCGATCGACCAGTTACATTAAGAAACAAAAAGAAGAAACATTGTATACCCCATTTTACACTGTATACCTGACTACATAAAAGTGGGATTTAATGGGATATATGTGAAAGCAAATGTGCAGCTCAGCTGTAAGTTAACCTAAATTTGAGGCCCATTTAAGGGGTTATTAGCTCCAAGCTCACTAAAAGAAAAATGACCTCTCACTAGCTCCCATAAATCTTTTCCTTGCTCCCAGCTTCCTAAAACCAAGAGTGTTCTCTTCGTGTAATCCCCATTTCGCTTCAATTGTTATCCAGCTTTCCCAAGCTCCCTGACAACAAAATGACCCTGGGGAGCGCGGTAGCGTAGTGGTACATGTAGAGCGTCGGACTCCGAATCGAAATGTCATGGGTTCGATCCCCACAGGCGTTAACGTGATGTGTCCTTGGGCAAGACACATTAAACAGGAAGCATTGGCTCCGTCCCGGCATGACTGAAAAAATGTTGACTGGGACGTTAAGCCCCAACACAAACACAAACAAACAAAATAGCGCTGCTACCCAGCTCCCTAAGCCCGTGATAGGGTCCCAAATTTAATGCGGTCTTTTGTCGTGAACAATCCTGGTTATCTCAGACCTGGTCGAAAGCCCCAAAGACTAATTTTCTCATGCTACAGCTTAAAGTGATAAGATGAATAGCGCTTCTAAGTGCGCTTTACGTGTAACGTCGCGTTTGGTTTGCGTGAAGCGAACGTGCTTTGTTAGAGCATTGGATCTACGCAAAGGTGTCCCTGGTTAGAGCACCAGTCGAGGTTTCGTTGATTGCGACCTTAAGTCAGTCACTGTCCCTAAGCCCATCGGTAAATGGTCAGAAATTAATCATTTCCGCACACATTGGAATTATTTAAGAGCGGGAGTGTTGAAAAGACGAAACAAAAATAATTAAAATTTCATTCATATAATTGGCGGAAACTATACATTTATTTACATGCAACATTTAAATAGAAAATTAGATAATGCAAATTCACATTAATGAATTTTTAATATTCAATCATCTCAGCACTCCACCATGCACAATCAAATGTATGATTCAATCTCAAATGTGGATAAATATCGCGCAAAATAGTCGGGGAAACTGGCTCTGCTTTCGTAGGAACATGAAGTTTTTCGCGAGCAATGCCGCGCAAAAGTAGCTTTAACTGATAAATATTTTCATTGGAAAAATCTAGATCTAACATGACATGTAGTGTTTTCACACCTGATAAGTAATTTTGAATAGACTGAGTTGACTTAAAAGATCTGCTTAAGAATCGAGCGTACAAACACAATGTTTGAGTACATGTAGGCAAATCTTGTAAATTAAAATATTCACAGAACATGAAATAAAGTTCCCACTGACAATGTAAATTTTTAAAAGTTCCTGGTGCATATGCTTGTCTCATTGAGTTTTTTACCTCTCTTAGCAAAGTCTGATGCTGCGAAGCTGAAAAAATGAACAAACACTCGTTAATTAATTAAAAGAACTCCAAGAGAGATAACTCGTACGCAAATGTCACTAAAAATGTAACTGCATTACCAATCATGAATAAAGGCAAATAAATGATCTGGTACAGATACCGCCCTCAAATGATGTCCGACGGCTGCATGAAATTGTTCCTGATATTGTTTGTTCAGATTCCATCTGCTCAGGAAGTCGGGAATTCTGTTCTCAGAACCAGAAATAAAGACTCCCTTGATTTGAAATTGGTAAACTGCAGCGAAAAAGCAAATTTCCCTTAAACAAGACTGGGAAAAGGAATCACGGCTAGAACCTGAATTCAGTACTAAGACCGAACTTTTGTTATCACAATTGAGAACCAACTTTTTTCCTTTCCATAAATGTCCCCAAAGTTTCACAGCAATAACAATGGTCAAAAGTTCAAGATTATTGATGTGAAGATTCGCTTTGCGAATAAAATCTGGAAACTCACAATGGAAATAACAATCGGCGAAAATGCCACCAGCCCCTACTAAGCAAGCATCAGTGGCACAGAACTCATCGGGTTCGCTCCACTCTTCTAAATCCATCATTGAAATGCCATTGTATTTTGGCAAGAAATTTAACCACCAGATAAGATCTTTTTTGGTCTCAAGGGGAATAACTTGCGGGCTCTCAGTATTTTGAATTCTTCTCAACCAGTTTAAAAGTCGAGAAATGAAGATACGAGCTGGTTTAACACAGTGGGCTACAAAATTCAACTTGCCTATCAAAGACTGTAATTCTCGCAACGTAGCTTCGCGTTTCTGTAACCATTGAGATACCAAGGAACGTATTTCATTCAGTCGCTCATCAGTTATGCTGAGTGTAAGAGAAATGCTGTCAAAGAGTACGCCAATAAACACCATTTTTGTACTAGGGGGAGAGCATTTTTCAACGGACTCTTTCAAGCCACAGAACTGCAGAACGTTTCCAAGCTCTGTGAACGATTGCCAAGCTTTATCCGGAGAATCAGCCCCGGCAAGATCATCGAGATAGTTCTCAATTAAAATATTGAGAATGTTGCAAATAAATTTGACACTATTTGAAACTCTCTGCATGAAGTATGCAGCACTTCGCAATCCAAAGCTTAGAACCTTGTCAAAGTACATGAATCCGTTGAAAGAATACCCCAAAAGTGAGGCGTCACCCGGATCTAAGGACAGCTGGCGATAAGCCCGAGACAAGTCCCTTTTGAAGAGAAGACAGCCTCGACCCTTAGTCTTTACTATGGCAACAAGATCATCTACCCCAGGATACGTAAGATTAATTCTTTGACCCAAATAAAAATCCTTAGAAACAAAATCATTGATTGAATTGCCTTTAGGATAACTGAGATCAAGGATAATCCTTCTTTCTTCACTATCTTTCTTTGGTACTGTGTTTAAAGGAGAAATGCAAACATTGCAATTAAATGGATTTTCCCGGAAAGGCCCTAAAATAGCATCGAACTGAAGTTCTTTGTTTAAAAACTTTTGAACATGGACAGCATAGTCCTTTGCTCCTTTGTGGTTTTTGACAAAACTATAATTGTCACGAGATTGCTGCTGAATTTTCCCCATATAACCAATTGGGAAACCAAACTCTAGCAAATCACATAAATTATGATCATGATAATCTGAAAGCATAAATCTGAAATAATCCAAATTCAAGTTGGTATCTAAAGAAAATTTACAGCCTTCAAAGTTGTATTTGCCAGAGCTAACAATCGAGTTGTGCATAAAAATATAATCATTTGTATTGTGAAAAGACAATTTTCCTGTGTGATCACCAAACGATTGTTGAGCTACAGTATGTGTCCAAATATCAAGCGGTTGCGAAATTTTGGATGAACACTCTTTATCACCAGACATAGAAGTGTGACTAGTAAAACTTGAATCTGAATATTTGACAACTGGAGTAGTGGAAAATTCAGCAGCAGATTCTTCCGACATGAGTGGCGAGCACTCCAGTCACGCCTTATACGGACAAGCAGCGGAGCTTTCTGGATGTCGGAGCTGTTTCTTCTCCTTTTTCCAGCAAGTCCCGCAGATATGCTTGACCATACGGGAGTGACCCAAAATTGATTTCTGATGACTGAATGTCTGAAAAGAGCATTTGCCATTGTTAAAATCAGGGCACCACCACGTTTGTTCAGATTGTGAAAGATAACCCTTATCTGACTTCCGTCTGAGCACTTTGCTTGCTAACATTGCATTTTCAATTTGAGCTGGTTCATCAGACCAAGAGTTAAGGCCCATTTCAATGCGCCTTAACCAAGCTGCATAGTAATTGAGAAGCTGTGACCAATCATAAATATTGGTGAAATAGGCTATTTTCTTAAGAAACTTAAGTCTGCCCCTGAATTCTGATTTAGAAATTTTAGAAGTTAAAATTTCAAGTTCACCGGCAAAAAACATCTTCATGTCTAATTTTTTGAAAGACACGTGTTCAGAAACAAACTCGTACTGCAGTACAGTGTGCGGCCAAACTTGAGGATATTTAACCCTGTCAGATGCTCTTTTCGACATGCCGGACTTTTTAGACCTCTTTTTGTTTTTATGAGAGTGACGTGATTTCTTAGAACTATCCGAGGAATCAGACGATCCAGAGCGATCAGATTCAGAAGACGTATATGTATAGTGTCGTGAGCTCTTGTGAGATTTTGAAGCAGGTTTGTGTCTGTGTTCTGAATCAGACAACACTGAACCATCAGAAGACTCAGAGGAAGAATCAGAAGATGAATCAACAGACTGCTCATTATCAGAAAATAAACCTAAAGATTTCATCTTACGATTTGCATTTTTCTTTAATTTAACATTGTCTCTGAGATCTGCAGCTTTAACATGAGAATCTGTAGTCTGAGCATCATCGCCAAGTTTACTGGAAGAAGAATGTTTTTTCTCACCTTTCTCTGCAGCAGCCTGTAACTTCTGTTGATTCTTCTCAAGACGAGCTTTCATCTTGGACAGCTTATCCTTCTTGGACTGAACCCGAGATGCCCTTTCCAAGTGCTCCAACTTCGTCTGGGTTTCTCGAATCGACTTCTCCATCTCGGCGATTTCATGATCTAGAACGTCTTCGTCAAACGAGTCCTCGTGAGAGCCTGCCACCGAGGCAACAGACTGATCAACATTACTGTCGACCGTACCAGGAAGAATGTCATCAGCTGCTTTCTTAGCAGCAGTACTTGCTGCCACTCTTTTTGACACAGTCTTGCTACCGACCGCACCAGTGGGCACATCAGTTTTTTTCTTAGCAGCAGGTGTACTAGCTGCCAGTTTTTTCTCCACTAACTGTAAAGGAGGGGGCAACGATAAGTCAAGCTCCTCTGAGGTTGCTTTTTTAGGTTTGTCAGTCTGTTTTTGACCAGGTTTTACCATGACTGATTCATACAAATAACGTACTCGATAGAAAATCACTGAGGAATGTAATCACAAATATACCGTTAGGTACAACAATCGAGAAAGATAGGAAAATGTTCCTGGAGAATAACCATATAATATCCAATTAATAGTATTCCATGTAAAGAACTTTTTGAAATTTCGACTAAAACTGTCGATCAAATTTCGACTTATAACGTCGATGTGAAAATGTAATCTGAGCGGAGCGCGATATTTCGCGCCATCTCTGAAATTTGTAATTTACATAATAATGAAAGTGAGGTCAAAGGTTGTTCTGAGCAATATTTGAGAAACCGTAATATAAAGAAATAGTTAAGTTAATCATAAACAACCAATGCTAAGACATGTTACAAAAATATGAAAACACGTGACTTGTAAGAAAGAATCTGATGCGATGAGCTTATTTACATATGAATATGAATATAAATAGTAAGCCTAAACGAAACTGATAATAGCAAAAAGATCTAACTCCTGCTATACTAATTAATAGTTATGAAACATAACTTATAAATGAAAAAGGCGAGATCGGATAATTATCAGTGCTGTCACTACAGCATCAGTGCTGTCACGGTCATAATTATTGAAAATACTCAAAACGCATCACATAAAAGTAATTGCTTTTGGTATGTAATGATACATGTACTATACTGAAATAGTAAACGTTTAGCAGAACTTATTTTTGGTTTAATCCAACACGATAATGTTTACAAAAATAAAGCGTTTCAGAAACAGAACAAATCACAGTATGTGCATTTTCTTTGAAGATCTCTTCCTCGTTAATTCATTGAGTGTATTAAAGGTTTGTGTGAAGTATTGTTCGTGACAAGTTAAATATGCCCCCACTTACAGATCGGGGAAGTCTTAACAAATTAGCGTTTTACGCAAGAAAGTTTATTCGTGACAGCACTGATATTTTTTGAAGGGTACCATACAATTAATTAATGCTGGTGCACTATTTGTTCAGTTAAACTCGGCATATTTGATTTCTATATTCTATATGCTCATCTTAATAAAACTATCCCATTAAAAAGGAAAAAATGGACAATTAATTTTTTTCGTTTTGCCTTTCTGGATTGATCCATTTTTTGATAATGACCCATATATGACCCTTGCTTAAAATCAGAATTTGAAGCTATTGAAAAATTCCAACGCAAAGCTGCCGGTGCCTTCCAAATCACTAGCAATGAGCGTCTCTTTAACGAACTAGGCTGGGAGAAAATGGAAACTCGTCGAACAGTTCACAGACAAACATTATTCTATAAAATTGTAAACTCTCTTTCGCCCCCGTATTTAAGGCAAATATGTAATCTCATACCTCACAACACCGATGCGTATAATCTACGAAGAAACACCTTTTATACGTAAAGAAATCTTCTCTAAGTCGTTCTTTCTTAAAACAATACGGGAATGGAATAACCTCCCTGTAGACACTAAACGATCTGAAAGTGTCCAATTCTTCAAAAATAAGATTGAAAAGCACATATGGTCCGAAAGAGGCAAAGAAACTTTTCACATATGGGCATGGGAGGCCCACAATAAACCATTGTAGAATGCGTCTGGGTCTTAGTCATCTTCGAGGCCAACTTTTTAATTACAAAGTTATTGACACGCCGTTCTGTGAAATTGAAACCTGTGACCATGTAGCCGAAACGCCGTCCCATTATTTATTAAATTGTCCTAGATATGCTGACGTACGACGCACAATCAGAAATTGTTTTTCCAGGTGTCAACCAAAATACAATCGTTAACCTTATGCCTGATTATCTTTGCGGTGTTCTGATGAAAGGATCAGAAACACTAAGTCTGGGAACAAATAAAGACATACTTAAACATGTTTTTCGGTTTATTGACGAATCCGAGCGTTTCAATCAAAACGTTGATGCCGCTGCACACAACTAGTATACATATACAGAAATATTTATACTACATATCTAGTTTGAAACAAATACAATCACATGAGTACACATATTGCTCTCTCTCTCTCTCTCTCTCTCTCTCTCTCTCTCTCTCTCTCTCTCTCTCTCTCTCTGATACATCCCACCGGACTTGTACCAATGTAAATATTCGTTGTTACTGTGTGTATTTATGTTTTGTTTTCTGTTTGTAGATAAGTTTTATATAATCGTCAAAAATCGCACGAGATTCCCATTCGATATGGACTAATATGATACAATTGTCAAATAATATAGGTAATGCCTACCTTTTCTTCTTAGTTTCTGGTCGGAAACGCCGAAAACCGGTTTTCTCGTGATGTGGCTCTTATGATAGTTAAAGTCTAATCCCCTACGGTCAAGCATTCTGATTATGATTCTGAGAGATTGGCTTTCTCTCGTCTGGTTAGTAACATGTGCAACGAAACCACTACGCCCAAACAATATGTCGACAAAATAATTTGTCAGTATTTTTTTTCTTTTTTTTTTCTTTTTTTCTTTTTTTTTTTTTTTCAATTTCTGAAGAAACATAGACTAGACAGTTAGCAACAGCAGTGCGTACTTTCCCATCCTACGGATAACGTGAAGGAATTTCATAACAACAAAAGTAATTAACCCATATTTGATGAATGGATTTTCCCAACATTATCATTTGGGTGACTGTCAACTTTCATGTTTAGGGGCTTCAGGTAGGATTTTCAAATTTTATTCCATTTTTCGATGAAATTCCTCTAAGCAAACAGAATAGCCCCAGATGGGACGCCGCGTTCTGCGGCGTCCCATCTGGGGCTATACTGTTTGCCTATGTCCCACAAAAAGGACGCCAGGCTTATATGAGTAATGCGCTATCTGCTTTCTGTATATTTGTCTGTGCCTCCCTCCCCCTCCACGCTCTAAATAGGTGATAGACATTCCTTCTTTAGCAAGCAGAACTTTCAAGCATTTTATAATCTTCCATGTGCTTGCAGCCCAAATTGTGCAAGACTTGCGCGATATCATGAAGACTATCTCTCTCACGACGCGACTTGTAAATACTGTACGACATTGTCATTCTGACATTATGTAGTCATATGGTACCAATCAAAATGTCGACATGACATGGCCTCAATGCTAACGATATCACTCCTTCCTGGAAACTTGGGTATTTCATGGAAAAGTAACAAAAAAAAAGGCACAAACCCATTGATGGTTTATAAATGTATGCACATATAACACTGATTTCATTGTTTTCAGACGACGCTCAATAACATAATGACATGTTATTTTCCTGTCTGCCGGGGTTCACACGATTCATGTACTCCTAAAAAAATCCGGTCACCCAACTGTGTGTCAAGCACCCAACAAATAAACAAAACCATTTTCCACTTTTTATAAGTTTTATAATATTTAGCAAAATCAAGTGTATAAATTGTATACAGTGTACGTCAATTGCGCATGATCAGTTCCGAACACAGATATTCTAGTAGATCGATTACAAATGGGCGGGGTATCTAGAAGGCCATTCCATTCTAATGATCCGTCCATACTGTCTCCCTCTGGATAAAAAAGATGCAGTGTAGACGCCTCCGTGGTGTAGAAATAAAGTCACTTGATTTGTTTTCAAGAGTCGAGCACTTGATCCAGGGCCTCTACAGCATTCCGGATAACATTTTCAGCACGCTGTATCTCAATATGACATTATTGACATTATATGACATTATCTTTTAATAGGATGTAAATCGCTGACAAAGCAACATCAGTTGCAGTTTTGGGTTTGGAACAAGGGTTTTTAAGGGTATGATCATAGTTAGCAAATTTATACAAAATATGAAAATGGCAACAATTGTTACAGTTCTTACAGCTTTAGGTGACCGGATTTTTTTTAGGAGTATATTTTGTAGAATCTGTTATTTCAGGACTACTTAGCCATTTGATTATTTATTTGAGATATGTCTCCGTAGACTAAACTCTCACGCCTCATCAAAAACACTGCAACAATTGTTTTAAGCGTATTTTGATACATACATACATGCATCCATCCATACATGTAGATCATATAGGAATAAAGTTTAGTTCGTTTGGGAAAAAAGTCATGATTTTATTAGCCTATCGCCTTTGTGCATGTACATAAAATGCCTGAAGTGCACATAGAATTTTGTTTTGTTCAACCCATTGCAATTGGGGAAGGCTTACTTTACTGACTTCTTAGAATGTTTAATGTACTTACTTTTTAACTTGTTTTATTACTTTACTTACCCCACCCCACCCCAAGGAGTTTCTATCCATTCCTTGATTAGACAATGGCAAACTTTGGATGAACACCAGAACAAGGCAAACCAATAGATTGAGCTAAAATGTTACTTTTTAAGCAACAACAAATATAGCGAGCGGGTATGGTGATAATCAACACGCATGGCAAGTAAAATGTTTTAGGGTAAGCCTTTTAATGTGACCTGGAACTTTTTTTCCATCAAAGCATTTAGTGATTCAGAACGAACTTTGCAGGGGACAAGGACAAAAATTTAAGAAGACACATTTTATGTTTTAATTTTATTACAAAAATATAATAAATACATGTACACTATAAATATGAGAAGGTTATTTAAAGTGTTGTAACAATTAAGTGACATTCACAAGCTAAAAATACTGTTGAGCAAATGGCAAATGTAAATACATGTACTTGCATCATTTTTTTGTTATTCAATATGTTAGAGTTAAAGTACCGAGTAGAAAAAATAAGTAAAATAAAGCGAGTCGAAGACGAGCTGTTTTTACTTATTTTTTTCTACGAGGTCTTTAACTAACTTGTAGTATGACACAACACAAATTGGCAGAACCGTACTGTAACTAACAATATCAGGAAGTTATTGTACGGCTTTCATCCCGCCTCTTTGCTTTGTAATAATATGTGGGCCCGCCTCTTTTCATATTGACTTGTATTGGATTTAATGTTATAAAAACTTCAAAGGAAAAACAGAAAGTCATACTACAACTCAACCATATCTACATGTACATGACTGAAATGCTATGTAAAATAATTCAGATCTGCAGTGATTTGCTTCCACAAAAAATGTTGGAAAAGATCTTATAAATGAAAATGTTGTTATAAAGATTGAGACTATACGTGTAAATATCTACTCTGTCACACATTCACGTATCAGCGACGTATCGCTCACGTATCTATGAAAATTTCGATACGCCGAGGTCTGAGCCGTATTTTGCTCGAGCGACGTATGTACCACGTACGTGTGACGTTCCTGCTACGTTCCCGTGGCGTATCCGTGACGTATCTGTATTCGTATGGAATTTCACTTTCGTATGTACGGCGTATCAAGGCGAATGTGCTACGTACGTGTGACGTATGTTTGGCGTATGAAGTGTACGCGTGACGTATCTACGGCGTATGCACTACGTTCCATTCTAATCTGCGGCGTATCTGTTCTGTACCAATTGCTTTTTAATACCTATGAGAACAAACGGTTGTGTTCACTTTGTTCATGAAATTCGCACATTACAGTTATCAATTTAAACATGAAGTTTCGACATCCAAACAATCTTTTCCAGTTTGATGCATGGTGTAAATATATTCCATAGATGTTGAAAAATAGTTTTGAAGAGATAAAAAAAAAGTATCAATTATGAAGTTGATATTGATCGAAGATGCCACAGGAGAAATCTAGAAAATCTAGATTAACGCCGAAGAAAAAAAAGAGGTTTTGGTGGTGGTGGTGGGGGGGGGGGGGAACATCTCCAAGCTCCCCATCCTGGTCATTAGACGACATGAACAAAGACAGAGGCTACACCGAGCGTAGCCCTGAAAGAACCCTGCACGGCACCCGAACCGTGAGAAACATCTGATACATGACTTCGGACAAACGAAAACATGTATATAGAAGCATAAAGATTCTCTTGGAACGCCACAAAATATTCCTAAATACTCCTGATACGTCAAACATACTCCACAGCAGCGAAACATACGTAGCAAATACGTAGCACATACACCATTGATACGCGAGATACGCCACACGTACGTCGCTGATACGCCGTAGATACGAAAAGAGAGTCGAGGATACGCCACACATACGTCACATATACATAGCAGATACGAAAGGTACGCTGTACATACGTCACGGTTACGTGGCATGTTAACCGCGACGTAAGGTGGCGTATGAGGAGTATGAGCTACGTATCTACGGCGTACCTGCCACGTTGCTTTCGTATGTACCACGCATGTGTGACATATTTACGGCGTGTCGGACCTGCCACGTACGTGCTACGAATTTCAAGTGCACATATAAACCAGAGGACCAATGGTCCTGTAAACGCTCACCTGAGACCTGAGATATGTACCAAAAAACTTGTTTGACTAGAATGGTAATAAACAAGTCATGTACATGTATATAACCCCAGGGCAGGGTCGGGGCAACCTCTGGAGTCAATTCTTTAATAAATCATAAAGATTCAGTCATTTGCAAATTAACTGCAAGTTTTGCCCTTCAAATGACATTATAACAATTTTCCCCATTCAAATGCTTAGGCTACCTAAGTTAACCTTGCCATAAAAAAGGTCAAGGTCATCCCAGGGTCATGATTTATATAAACTTTGAAGAGCTCCATTGCTTGATGCTTCATGCCAAGTTTCGAAATCATAGGCCTTCTTGTACTGGAGAAGAAGATTTTTAAAGGTGTTTTGCTATTTATAGCCATGGCGGCCATCTTGGTCACGTGACCTTGACCATTTATGCAAACTTTCATTCACTCTTCCTAAGAATGTTCCACAAAAAGTTTGGCTTTGATTAGCCAAGCGGTTTCAGAGAAGATGTTTCAATATTATGGTCATACACATGTATATAGCCCCGGGGCAGGGGCAGACAACCCTTTTGGCCCAAAATATTTTCATAAACATAAATCTTCTGTCCATTTGCTCATTCCTAGCAAGTTTTTTGCCATTAAATGAAATTTCCCTATTTTTCCCCATTAACATGCATGGGCGGCCTAAGTTGACCTTGCCGTAAAAAAGGTCAAGGTCATCCCAGGGTCACGATTTATATAACTTTGTAGAGCTCCATTCCCAGATGCGTCATACCAAGTTTCAAAATCATAGGCCATCTGGTTCTGAAGAAGAAGATTTTTGAGGGTTTTTGCTATTTATAGCCATGGCGGCCAGCTTGGTCATGTGACCTTGACCATTTATACAAACTTTCATTCACTCTTCCTAAGAATGCTCCACATAAAGTTTGGCTATGATTTGCCAAGCGGTTTTAGAGAAGATCTTTGAATATCACTGTAATATACATGTATTTTGCCCCAGGGTGGGGCAGACAGACCCCTGGGTCCAAATTTTTTCAGAGACATCAATCTTAAGTCCATTTGCCCATTTCCTGCAAGTTTTTCCCTACAAAGGACATTTTAACACTTTTCCCCATTCAAAAGCATGAGCAACCTATGTTGACCTTGCCGTAAAATAGGTCAAGGTCATACCAGGGTCATGATTTATATAAACTTTGTAGAACTCCAGTCACTGATGCTTCCCACCAAGTTTCAAAATCATTGGCCTTCTGGGTCTGGAGAAAAAAGATTTTTAAAGGTTTTTTCTATTTATAGCCATGGCAGCCATCTTGGTCATGTGACCTTGACCATTTATATAAACTTTCTTTCCCCCTTCCCAAGGACGCTCCATATGAAGTTTGGCTTTGATTGGCCAAGCGGTTTCAGGGGAGAAGATGTTTCATTATTATGGAAATATACATGTATATAGCCCTGGGGCAGGGGCAGACAACCCCCAGGGGCTAAAAATTTACATTAACATTAATCTTCTGTCCATTTGCCTATTCCCAGTAAGTTTTACCCATTAAATAGCATTTTACCATTTTTTCCCATTCAAATGCATTGGTGACCTAAGTTGACCTTGCCATAAAATAGGTCAAGGTCATCCTAGGGTCATGATTTATATAAACTATGATGGGCCCTCGTCCCCCATGCTATATACCAAGTTTCGTGGAAATCGGCCCACTGGTTCTGGAGAAGAAGATTTTTAAAGGTTTTTGCTATTTATAGCCATGGCGGCCATCTTGGTCATGTGACCTGGACCATTTATATAAACTTTCGTTCCCCTTCCTAAGGATGCTCCACATGAAGTTTGGCTTTGATTGGCCAAGCGGTTTCAGAGGAGAAGATCTTTGAAATTGTGAACGACGACGACGGACGACGGACGCCGGAGCATGGGTATACTATAAGCTCACCTGTGAGCCTTCGGCTCAGGTGAGCTAATAACGCAGCACCTCGGCGTATGAGCTACGTATCGAAGAGTATGAGCTACGTATCGAAGAGTATGAGCTACGTATGCTCACGTATGTACGACATACGCATGACGTACCTTTCGTATCTTGATACGCCGAAGATACGCGAGTCGATACGCGATAGTGTGACAGCGGTTTAAGGCATGTCTGTCAGTCCAGAATCATCCAAAGCCCAAATGTATTTATGATAATCATAAGATGCAATAGTGTAACCTAACCACAATGAAATCGTTTTACATATTACACAATACAAATGAGCTGCCTCATGAGAAAGTCAACAATCTGCATCTGCCAAAACAAAGACGCAGATCAGCTTCGTGGTAAACACCAAGCTGATCAGCGTCTTTGTTTTGCTACATGGATAGTTCAATTCCTCTACTTTCTAAATCCAAAATTTCCAGCCTCTAGCCATCTTCTGTGACTGTACAGGTCAGGTTGTGTTAGACCTGTTTGAAAACTGCATTGTTGGTTTTCCCATGAGGCGGCTCAAATGTAATTATTTTAACAAGTGCAATAACATGAGAAATTCTGTTGCTGTTTTTAAGAATTTTTTTTCTCTTTTTGCATACCGTATTCGTTCTAATTAGCGCACATGCTCCAATAAGCGCACACCCTGTTCGTTCCTGAAAAATCTGCGTATAAGCCCACACTACTCGAATAAGATATTGATATTCTATACCAATTTTACTCATGAATACCACATTAAAACGTATCCTCAATTGATCAAACAGTAGTTTGCGGCGATTGGAACACTTATATGACATTACCATTGATATTTTGACATTGTTATTACAGCAGTCTATATGTTGTTTTCATTAGCAGTGTGCGCTAATTGGAACGATATTTTATTACCTTAACTTTAAGAAATTTTGAAAAGTTAAGCGCACTGTGCGCTAATTAGAACGAATACGGTACTTATTCTTTTAAAACAATGGCACACATCAGTCATGTGGTTAGCACGAAGATGAGTTGTCCTTGGTGTTTGGCTAAATCGGCAGTTAGATCAGCGGTTACCCTAAATAGCACAAAGGACTCCTTTTCGCGAAAAGGACTTTAAATAGCGAAAAGGAGTCCTTTTCGCTATATCATCTTACCCTAAAATAAGAAAAGGACTGATGTTTGTAGAAAAGAACTTTGATATAGCGAAAAGGTACGGAAGCGTATATGTGCACCGTGTTGATGCTTTAGTTGGCATCATCTCGACTTTGCGTTTGTCGATTTGTTTAGTTGATCTACCATATCTCGACAAATCAATGTCTAGATGTCGAGTTAAAATGACACAAATCGACAAACTTTCATTCTGATAGGATTTAAAGTTGCAATTATCTTCTCGGATAATCAAACTGATTATGTTACTCGTCTAGAATTATCTTGTGAAACATAATCATAGTGTTATCTTTATTTGAATAATGCAACTTCTAGAGATGATTATGTTGAAATGACACATAGTAACGAAACAGTTTGAAATAAATTTCGCACCGATGAGAGCTATATTGCAATATATCTCGACTTATCCAACTGATTTTATTAGTCGATATTAGTTAAGTTGTATAATAACATAATGAAACCAGAAGAGCACCAGTAGATACCTGTATGCCTCAGCTACGATCAGATGCAAAGTTTTTAGAAGTGTTTTGTCCAAGTTGCACCCTAGGTTTTATTTCACTTTTTCCAAATTCTATAGGTTAAAAAGTTTCTGAAAATATATACCTGTTTATCATACCATGTCCCAGAGTTCCGTAGAAAAAAAGAAAACATTGTTTTCGCCATTATAACCCAATGTGACCTTTCCGTTGCCATGGTAACCAGAGTTTTGATCTATTCAAACCTATATTCTAATGAAACGTTTGTCCCGCTAAAAAGCACCATGTGAAATATGTGATAGATTCTCTACGGACAGGACATTTTTGACCAAACTGTTATTTATATTATTGTACATTGTCATTGGTGCTGGTATAATATTTTTCTCATGACAATTATCCATCCCATCTATCCCCAGATAGAGAAATGAATGTATTTCGGACAGGACACTTTTTTGTTACATCGTCTTATTAATTTGGTATATAAATTTCTGTCCTGTGATAATAGTAATCCAAGCGACCGGTAATTTTAGGTACATGTATGTCCAAATATTATTTATAACCCAATGAAAGTAGTATTGGATGTAACAGTCTGACTTAACAGTCTGACTTATCTGGCAGGCCACTCCGTCATCACTTTAGAATATCCCAGTTTGACACATGTCAGCAGCTTTAGTAATAATGGCATAACTAAAATAAAATCGTAGCCCATTCAAATAAATGACAGAATAAAGGGGATATGATTGTTTACTAGCTACAGACTTTGCACATAAAGGGTCAGTTTCAATCCCCTTAAACATAAAAAGAAGCAATTTTCAAGTGGGCCAGTATAACACCTGTTTTGGGATATTTTATTGTTATTTAAACTTAAACTGTGAAAAATGGCTTGTCCAATCAACATAAAATTTTTAGGCCAGGGAGAGATACTTGATTCTGACATCCTGCAATTCAATTTAAGTATGTCAGTGTAGAAGTATTTGTTACACAACTGCATTACACTTGATAAAATAAATTTTTTCATCTGATCTTGGCTGACCCGTGGAGCATACAAAATCTGACAGTATGGTACCGGTTGAAACATCTCGCATACAACAACTGACCGGCAGGTACCTGTAGC
Source organism: Rugalucina vietnamica (assembly GCA_964017185.1). Classification (NCBI taxonomy): domain Eukaryota; kingdom Metazoa; phylum Mollusca; class Bivalvia; order Lucinida; family Lucinidae; genus Rugalucina; species Rugalucina vietnamica. Next base: position 73,513,391 of record OZ024869.1, on the reverse strand, counting down.
CTACCACAGTTGGTTTAAACTTTATTTCAATTGTATAGAATGATACAATATACATTATAGACAATGGTACATAATAACAATAACAGATATACAATAAGGATTCGGAAGGAAGTCTTGCGTTTCCCAATCGTTCGAAAGTGTGTAAAATTCAAACCCATGACTTGATAAATGTATTATTCACAAATTAATGTTACTTCAAATACAGATTTAGAAATTATATAAAGACAGTACAAAAATTTGAATATTTAAGTAGTTGTACCACAGTTGACAGTAGGGTACATGTACTGTCCTGTAGCCTACCGCAGAAACTATCAGTTGTGGTAGGCTAAAGGTATTGACCCGTATCCTACTTTCAGATGTGGTAGGTTACAGGAAACTACAGGTACCCTACTGTCAACTGTAGTAAGCTACAGGTATATACCGCTACCCTATTGTCAGTTCTGGTAGTCTACAGGTACCTGCCAGTCAGTTGTTGTTTGCGTGAGGTACCGACCGATACCTTACTTTCAGTTGCTGTATGCTACAGGTATCTACTGGTGCCCAACTGGTACTATGTTATTATACAATTTAACGTATATCGACTAATAAAATGAGTTGGATAAGTCGAGAAGTATATTGCAATATAACTCTGATCGGTGCAAAATTTATTTCAACCTGTTATGTTGCAATGTGTTATTTCGACATAATCATCTCTAGAAGATGCATTATTTAAATAAAGATAACACTTAATGATTATGTTTCACAAGATAATTCTAGACGATTAACATAATCAATTCGATTATCCTAGAAGATTATTGCAACTTTAAATCCTATCAGAATGAAAGTATATCGATTTGTGTCATTTTAACTCGACATATAGACATTAATTTGTCGATATGTGGTAGATCAACTAAACAAATCGACAAACGCAAAGTCGAAATGATGCTAACTAAAGCAACAACACGGTGTACATATACGCTTCCGTAAAAAGAAGTTGATAATTGTGTTATTGCTTCTCATTTCAACAGAATGTGTTACGAAATTTAGTTATTAGACTGAGTATTTAGATCTGCCAACTGGCGCGATGTCACTCAACTGATACAGTAAAGTAGTGCAAAGTGGCGTAAAGAGGAGTAAAGTAGCGTAAAGAGGTGTAAAATGGCATTAAAGCTATTATTTATCAAATATGAGGTAGATGATACACATGTATGCATGTATGTGTGGGGAGAGAGAGGGGTTGGGTACGAAGAGTTTCCCTGATCTGACGGACAGAAACACTTTGGTGCAGTATTTTGGCAATGTCTTTTTTTTTTATCTTAAGAAGACAACATTTTCAAATGAAAATGATTCTTCGCAAGTTCTTCGGTCCTAGCTTACAGTTTCCATGTGAGAGTAATTTTCCGCTACATAGAGCGATGGTGTGGGATTCAGATTTTGCGCAAAATTTTACTGAAAGAAACATTGTGCAAAATAATGATCTTCAGAAGACTTAAAACTTGTCTGCATGTTTGATGGAAGGTAAAGAGGCATTTATTTTATGAAGTTTGGCTCTTTCTAATACGTGGGCATCGGTGGCATGTAATATTTTAGAGATAGGCAATGCCAACTGCAAAGCGTCACGCATGTGGTGAAGTATGTCAAATATTGTTTGGAAACTGGTCGTTGTTGTCTCTTTGTTCTAAGAATTCTATAGGTGTATCTTATTATACAGAGAGAAAGAAGAAAGAAACAATTTCATTGTGTATTGAGAATCGTTTGTATATTAAGCTTTCTCTGCAGTTTTCTGCGTGAAAATTTTAATTAAGCGCAGTTGACAGGTTAAAAGACTAAATGCATGACGCAGGGACCGGGGGTATTCATCTGCTACCCCCATGTCACTTCGGATGATTTTATATAGGATATAATAGAGAACCAACGTAAACAGCAGACGCGGGCACGCCTTTGCATTTTCAAGATGATTTAAGAAGCTGCATATATAGAGGATCTTACACGAGTGGTCATTTCATATGAAATTTATTAAACGAGCCTTTGGCGAGTTTAATAAATTTCATATGAAATGACCACGAGTGTAAGATTCGTTTTATCATATGACTTTTAAAATAGGATTTTATCGCCTTCGAAGTGGACATATTTTCAATGAAAATTTACATTGTTGTTACGGACGTCGTCAATGACGTTACGTATTCCCGCAAAAGTGTTAATACACGTGTGGTCATACGATTTTTATGACATGACGTTATCCACTGGATAACAGCGACGTCATATGATAAATTATTTTAATAGAATTCATTAAATGTTTGTAACCTTATATGGAGAATAAACGTGTTGTTACCCCTTTTGAAAATATTTGCGCAGTAGTAATCATATTGTTACAAATAAATTTAGAAGGCTATCAGGATCCGAATGTGAAAGACACATATAAAACATTAAATAAATACGTTTTTTTTTTTTTTTTTTTTTTTTCATATATATAGAAATTAAATGTAATTCGCGCCAAATAAATGAATTTAGAATATTTATACATTTTCGCTGAGAAAAAAGAACTTAGATATGCACAGTCTATATATCATGAAAGATATGTCGAATTTAATTCTTCACATCTATACTCAACCGGGCGGTGTATAGGCGGTGATGACCTGCACAGCGCTGAAACACCATTTTCCATAAGACCGGTTATTCTTATCCAAGTATGTAGTTCAACCTAGATACAGTTTTAATGACAACCAATCTGGTCTTTGTCTGACATGGTCAGAAATGCCGACCAGAAAGTAGGTTTTCATGCTTTGCTGATTATAAGGTAGTTAAAACAATCATCATGGATGACTAGATCGGGGGATTACACCTGACATCTAGCGAATTTATGCTGTCGCTGCAAGGTATTAAAGTCACGCTTCTTATAAAAACATTCTCACATAATAATTTGGTAGCGTCATAGGAAAGCTGTTTTGACAGTCAAAACTGATTCTGCATATCAGGCAGGCTACTCTTTTCCAAGTCTGCATATAGAGATCTAGATTCTTAAAGACCTATTTCCATGTCTATTGAGGGTCTTTAGATAAGGGACAGGGCATTAGAAAACCTAGTTCCTTGACATTGACTCAGAATACAGGTAGGGGCCAAAACAGGAAAAATCAATATTGATTGCAGAGGGAGGCAGTTTTATTGCATATGTTATCAGGGACAATAAAATCAATAAACAGTGGAAATACAGGTATTCTCCTTTATGTGCCTCTTTATGACCCCCTGCAGAGATGTGATAATCACCTCATTATGACAGTCCTTTGATCTCAGGACCATATTGCACCATTAGGGGTCATTAACCGAATAAACAGGGGTACCCCTTTTAGCTTCGTCAGAAGTAGGTCTTTAAAACAAAATTTCATGTTTAATTAAACTACATTTTTGTTTTGTTAAAGCACCATGCGGTGTAAACCTGACATGCATCAATAATGCAAACGGTTTATTTTCTAAGACAGGTCAAGAAACGCATGTACAAGAATAAAATACCAAATGAGCCTTCGCATGAGAAAACAAGTTTGGTTTCTGACCGGGGGGGGTCTTTTACGGCTTTGTTTGCAAAATATCCAAGAATTTTGCTTTCCATAGAAATCAATGCAAACTGTAGATGTTGTATGATCCCTCCAGCAGACATTTGACGTCAGTTGGACGTCAGATTGACGTCAGACTCCGACGTAGTAATGACGTTGGATTTAGGTTGATTTTGAAAGTTTGTTTGACGTCAAAAACAGACGTCATTCTGACGTCAAAAACAGACGTCATTCTGACGTCAGAAAAACAACGTTGGTTTGATGTCTCAAATGTGACGTCATAATGACGTTGGGGTTAGGTTGATTTTGAAAGTTTGCTTGACGTCAAAAACAGACGTCAATCTGACGTGCTAAAACCGATATCGTGAATGTTTGTTCGCAGTTAAATTAACATTCTGAAATCCTGAAGTGGATTCAGTAGTGTGGTGATGCACTTTTGTTATTCACTTTCACTCCTTTGATAGAGTTATTCGGGATATACAAAATGTTTAAGATATTAAATCACTCTGATGTAATTGGTATATCTTATTAATGTCAAATTTTATTGCTATATGGTGCTAAAACAAATAAGACATTAGTGTAAATAATAAGACTATTGTGAACAATCAATAATTTAAAATGGTGAAATAAGTATTAAAATATACATTTCATTTTCGTCTTAATAGAAGGTTTAATAATTTAGTGAAAGACTTTATTTTGATTAACAAATAATTATTTTTTTCTAAATTAATTAAGCATGGTGATTTCCGATACGAGACCTAGATATGGCTCTTTTAAAAGTGGCTATGTTGAAATTATTATTTGAATTTGATGTTGTTACTTTTGCGCAAGAAATTATGTCAGTTCAAGGGCAGCTAACTCTGTCGACATATGACGTTAGACTTACGTTTGAATCCGGCGTCATTTCGACGTCATATCAATACGTCCACTGACGTCAGGACTGGACGTCAGGTGGACGTTGGTTATTGGTTGTATGACGTCGTTACCAAAATACAACCAATATCCGACGTCAAGTTGACGTCAGATGCCTGCTGGGGACGTGTTTTTCATATATGTCGACAGAGTTAGCTGCCCTTAAACTGACATAATTTCTTACATATATTATGTATTATCATATGACGTCGCTGTTTTCCAGTGGATAACGTCATGTCATAAAAATCGTATGACCACACGTGTAATAATACTTTTGCGGGAATACGTAACGTCATTGACGACGTCCGTAACAACAATGTAAATTTTCATTGAAAATATGTCCACTTCGAAGGCGATAAAATCCTATTTTAGAAGTCATATGATAAAACGAATCTTACACTCGTGGTCATTTCATATGAAATTTATTAAACTCGCTGAAGGCTCGTTTAATAAATGTTATATGAAATGACCACTCGTGTAAGATCCTCTATATAATACCAAATTCAAATAATAATTTCAACCTTGCCACTTAAAAGTCATATCTGAGTCTCGTATGGGAAATCCCATATTTCGCCCTCATGCTTAATTAATGTAGAAAAAAATGATTATCTATTAATCAAAATAAAGTCTTTCACTAAATTATCAAACTTTCAATTAAGATGAAAATAAAATTTGTATATTTTAATATTTACGAGTATTTCTCACACTAATGTCTTATTGGTTTTAGCACCATAAATCAATAAAATTTTGCTTAAGGGTAAACATTACTATTGTTTATGAGCACACTGTTTGCGCAACGTCGGAATTTATTATGTGCATGTTACGCGTAGTTTTAACGTCGTTTTGTTTTGATTCTTCAATGACGTTGCAAGCTGTAGAATCTTTTTCTGTTTGTTTCTGCATAATCAAGTCCTAAAGCGGGTATACATATTGCTCATTTTTATTTTAAAAGAAGTTCTGTGGCAATTGATATACCCAAATTCGTGTATAAGGTTAATGTGTGAAAAACGTTCATTTCGCTGTTGATGACGTTGCATAGATATACGCGACGTCAGTGCAACGTTTGGCGTTAAAACGAAAAAGGCGGGAATATTGAACGTTTTTTCTATTTATCTTCCAACGCAACCCGGTAACCCCCACTTTTTATTTGAACGTTTAAATGGTTACCACATTTCCTATCTGTTGGTATAATTTAATCAAAATCATATGCGTAGTTTAGGAGATATCGCAAAAATACATACTTTTTCCAGGTTTGAAAAGATGGCGGGAAAGTTAATTTTGCATGTAATCTTCTCAGTTTAAGAGCAAATAGTATCAAAATGTAAGAAAATAACACTCATCGTGTGTTGAAGTTGTTTTTGCAGTAATAACATATATATTAAAACACATGTCCGCTACGAGTGCGATTTTCTGAAATGCACGAGAAACATCCAAAAAGTTCTGATACCATGGAAACGAGGCCGGTGACTCCCCACTTTTATATCGATTTTAGTCCAGGGATACAATTATCTTGAAGCATAGGAAGTTTCATGAAAATCATATGCGGGGATGAAATAGTAATGTTTCCCTTTAAATAAGATGTACCAACATCAGGCTGAATTAATATCTTGAACATTTTGTATGTTCCGAAAATCTCTATCAAAGGAGTGAAAGGGACTATCAAAAGTGCATCACTGCTCTTCTGAATCCACTGTTATTCAAAACTGCGAAAAAATATACACCTTAAACTATTTATATGACATGAATTCAAACGTCGTTTTTAAGACGTCAGATTGACGTCAGCTTTCAGACGTTAAACCGACGTTGGCTTTAGCACGTCAGATTGACGTCTAGTTTTGACAACAAACAAACTTTCAAAATCAACCTAACTCCAACGTTATTATGACGTTGGAGTCTGACGTCAATCTGACGTCCAACGGACGTCAAATGTCTGCTGGAAGTAACATAGAAAAAAAGAAAGAAAGAAAGAAAGCAAAAGAAACACACGAAACGAATGATCTGATTTTTACCCAAAGTGAAGTTTCATTAATTTGCACACCACACATGGTCAGAAGTATGAAAAACACAAGGTCTAAATCACGTCTTGATAACGACGTCTAACTGACGAACTAGTTTGACGTCAAAACAACGTCCAATCCAGACGTCCAAAAGACGTCAGAAAATGACGTCTGATAGACGTTGGAAATTGGTTATATGACGTCGCGACCAAAATATAACCAATATCTGACGTCAAACAGACGTCAGGTGCCTGCTGGCTTTTGACGTCAAACTAGTTGAAATTATTATTTGAATTTGATATTATATAGAGGATCTTACACGAGTGGTCATTTCATATGAAATTTATTAAACGAGCCTTCAGCGAGTTTAATAAATTTCATATGAAATGACCACGAGTTTAAGATTCGTTTTATCATATGACTTCTAAAATAGGATTTTATCGCCTTCGAAGTGGGCATATTTTCAATGAAAATTTACATTGTTGTTACGGACGTCGTCAATGACGTTACGTATTCCCGCAAAAGTGTTATTACACGTGTGGTCATACGATTTTTATGACATGACGTTATCCACTGGAAAACAGCGACGTCATATGATAATACATAATATATGTAAGAAATTATGTCAGTTTAAGGGCAGCTAACTCTGTCGACATATATGAAAAACACGTCCCCAGCAGGCATCTGACGTCAACTTGACGTCGGATATTGGTTGTATTTTGGTAACGACGTCATACAACCAATAACCAACGTTCACCTGACGTCCAGTCCTGACGTCAGTGGACGTATTGATATGACGTCGAAATGACGCCGGATTCAAACGTAAGTCTAACGGCATATGTCGACAGAGTTAGCTGCCCTTGAACTGACATAATTTCTTGCGCAAAAGTAACAACATTAAATTCAAATAATAATTTCAACATAGCCACTTTTAAAAGAGCCATATCTAGGTCTCGTATCGGAATTCACCATGCTTAATTAATTTAGAAAAAAAAAATAATTATTTGTTAATCAAAATAAAGTCTTTCACTAAATTATTAAACTTTCTATTAAGACGAAAATGAAATTTGTATATTTTAATACTTATTTCACCATTTTAAATTATTGATTGTTCACAATAGTCTTATTATTTACACTAATGTCTTATTTGTTTAAGCACCATATAGCAATAAAATTTGACATGAATAAGATATACCAACATCAGAGTGATTTAACATCTTAAACATTTTGTATATCCCGAAATGTTTATCCAAGTACTGGTTAAGGTGGACCCAGGAACGGTGTCAAACGAAAAACAAAAACCAAAAAAATCAACCTAGTACTGGTTTTTACCCAGGAACGGTATTACCAAAAGCAAACCCCGGTTTGAGCCTTCGGGTGCTCGCCGGGAAAAGCAACCTCCAAGTACTGGTTCTACCCAGGAAAGGTAACTAAAAGCAAACCCTAGTACTGGTTGGTTCCCAGGAAGAAAAAAACCGAATACATTATGTATATCCAAGTACTGGTTAAGGTGGACCCAGGAACGGTGTCAAATGAAAAACAAAAACAAAAAAATCAACCTAGTACTGGTTTTTACCCAGGAACGGTATTACAAAAAGCAAACCCCGGTTTGAGCCTTCGGGTGCTCGCCGGGAAAAGCAACCTCCAAGTACTGGTTCTACCCAGGAAAGGTAACTAAAAGCAAACCCTAGTACTGGTTGGTTCCCAGGAAGAAAAAAAACGAATAACTCTATCAAAGGAGTGAAAGGGAATAACAATAGTGCATCACCGCACTACTGAATCCACTTCAGGATTTCAGAATGTTAATTTAACTGCGAACAAACATTCACGATATCGGTTTTAGCACGTCAGATTGACGTCTGTTTTTGACGTCGAGCAAACTTTCAAAATCAACCTAACCCCAACGTCATTATGACGTCACATTTGAGACTTCAAACCAACGTTGTTTTTCTGACGTCAGAATGACGTCTGTTTTTGACGTCAGAATGACGTCTATTTTTGACGTCAAACAAAGGTTCCATTCACAGTTTCGTACTTTTGAGGTGGGCCAAAAATTTCAATATTAAGGGGTAGGGCATGAAATTGCGCTGTAAATTATCCTCTTTCAATAATTTGCCGACATCTTTCCCCAAATCGGATCAATTATGCCTCAAACATGTGAAAAATACTTATTTTCTATTTTTAGACTGGTAAAAACCGGGATTATATAAGGATCCCGGATCGCTCGCCAGTCATAGCCGGTGACGCTCTTCACTGTCGACTTTGCAGGGGTTATCTTTGTTCACAAATAGCGAAAAAAGTAGCTGGATGGCACATATTTGTGCACTGCTCATTATGATCCTGGGTAGATTCCCTAAGTATGTGCATGCGATTTATGGGGCGTCCTTTTGCACAGAACATGCATGGGGGCCCAGACTTTAGGCATATTTTACGAAAATTCACTGGTCTGAAAGAGGGGGTAGGGGAAAATATCCCCAACACAGGTAGGGTGATAGTCATTGCTAGGCGATTTAAATGATGTTATTTTGTTGTTAGACATTTGATTTAATGATTTTATGGGAGAAATCGGATTGTTCACCAGATTGGACAGAGCTATTATCAATTTGGCGGATCTAGCTAAATTAACAGAAAAATGCTCTAAAAACTGTGGATTGCTACCTTAAAGCAATAACCGATTTTTTTAAATTTCCATTTCAAGGTCTCAGTTGCCTTTGATCAGGTGGCCCAATGTATGGACATAACTGTTTCGTGATCTGTTGGTCACTCGCACGACCACAGAGTGAGTAAAGCTGGATGCGGTTAGTTGGGGCTCTATTCCTCAAAAATTGACCTAAAAATGCCTCGAAACCATATGACTCGTTCTGACTCCTCCTGAAAGGCCAGTTTTAATGCAAATCCACTTTCTTTGCCTGAATTTAATTAGAATTATGTTAAAGAATAGTTTTAGACGAAAATTGCCAGAAACTAGTGCAAAAAGTATTTCTTTAAGGTTCCATTCACAGTTTCGTACTTTTGAGGTGGACCAAAAATTTCAATATTAAGGGGTAGGGCATGAAATTGCGCTGTAAATTATCCTCTTTCAATAATTTGCCGACATCTTTCCCCAAATCGGATCAATTATGCCTCAAACATGTGAAAAATACTTATTTTCTATTTTTAGACTGGTAAAAACCGGGATTATATAAGGATCCCGGATCGCGCGCCAGTCATAGCCGGTGACGCTCTTCACTGTCGACTTTGCAGGGGTTATCTTTGTTCACAAATAGCGAAAAAAGTAGCTGGATGGCACATATTTGTGCACTGCTCATTATGATCCTGGGTAGATTCCCTAAGTATGTGCATGCGATTTATGGGGCGTCCTTTTGCACAGAACATGCATGGGGGCCCAGACTTTAGGCATATTTTACGAAAATTCACTGGTCTGAAAGAGGGGGTAGGGGAAAATATCCCCAACACAGGTAGGGTGATAGTCATTGCTAGGCGATTTAAATGATGTTATTTTGTTGTTAGACATTTGATTAAATGATTTTATGGGAGAAATCGGATTGTTCACCAGATTGGACAGAGCTTTTATCAATTTTGGCGGATCTAGCTAAATTAACAGAAAAATGCTCTAAAAACTGTGGATTGCTACCAAACTTTCAAAATCAACCTAAATCCAACGTCATTATGACGTCGGAGTCTGACGTCAATCTGACGTCCAACTGACGTCAAATGTCTGCTGGGATTAGTTGGTTTGGAGATGAAGCATGAAGTGTTAGGTCCGAAGTCGTTTATTCATTCAGAACGATCAGATTAAACATTTTATTCATGTTTTGCTTTCAAAAATTGAGATTTTGCGGGCTGCAGAAGCAAAAAGGCAAACTTGTAAAAGTGGAGTTTTTCGCATATGGCATATTGTATCCTCCGTAGCACAAAGACAAAATGTTGTGCTTTTCCATAAATTGGTCTGTAGCTAGGCCAAAGTATGAAATTTATGTGATAAAAATTTCAGTATAGCCAGAAAAAAGGAAAATGGATTTTTTCAAACTTTCCCCAAGGGCTAAACGTGTTCCCTAACTTATTTCTATGTGTATATATAACTGATACTAAAATGAATCATTTGAGAAACGCCTTTTCTCTGTTTAATTAAGAATTAAACAATTAAGAATAATGATTAAGCTTATCTTTTAGAAGCTTCTTCGCAGGAAACCCTTTTAAAGCTAAAATCAAAAACAGATCAATTGTTCAGCGCGAAGCACGCACAAAGCAAGTTTGGCTCTAAAGAGTACCCACAATCTATGTGTTGGATAAAAAATAAGAAAAAAAAATCTGAAAGGGGGTTACTTTACATGGCCATGTTTTCTTGGTGACTGCGGGTTCTCTGGGCTTGAAAGATGTTTCTGCAACATGTTAGCATTTGTTGTTTTTGCTGTTGTGGATCACCAAAGATATACGATATTTTGAGCCTTCGCACGAGAAAACCAACAATTTGGGTTCCAGACAAGGTCTGACATAAACCAGCCTATACACTCACAGAAGACGGCTAAAACCTTGAAATTTCGGATTGAAGAAGAGGATGGAAACTACTATCCGTGTAGCGAAAACAAAGGCGCTGATCAGCTGTGCAGTTACTGCACAGCTGATCTGCGCCTTTGTTTTCGCATATGCAGATTGTTGGTTTCCTCCTGACTCGGCTCATTTGATATATTGATACGTAGTGCTGTAATTAACTCGAGCTTCCTCTAATTAAAATTTCCGAAGGAGACGCTTCATTTCATGTTTAATTAAAAATCTCAAAACAATGTTTTACTATCAAATACAGTCCTATAAAGTCTACTTTAATTGAAAAAGAAAATGAAAATGAATACAGTCATATATAACCGTTTTATACTCAATTTCTTAGGGCACGGTTTGCCCATGTGCAGTAGAGTATTTTCATCCATCAGTCTAAAATAATGGGATGAGACTCATACAAGGAAATTTCAGTCAGTTTTCACTGAGATAATTCAAGCCTCTTCCGAGGCTCTGCTGAGGATGAGACTCGAAAATCTGAATACGAGTCTTATCTGTGATGGTCTCAAACATTGATTATTTGAGCCGCGTCATGAGAAAACCATCAATGTGGTTTCCGTGCAGGTCCGGCACAAACAGAGCTGTATAAGTATGGAAGATGGCTAGATGTTGGAAATTTTGGATTTAGAAACTAGAGGAATTGTACTATCCATTGGCGAAAATAAAAGCGCTGATGGTAAGGAATAAAAACATTTGATGCATCATCGTCATTATATCCTGCTCACATTTGATTATATGTTGTATAGTGTGCATTATATGATGATAAAAGTCCATTATATGTTGGACCAGGTTCTTTATATTATGAAAATTTTCATTATATGATGAGTAAACATCTTTATTTTATGGTAGACTTACAAATATATGATGGGTAAACATCTTTATATTATGGTAGACTTACATTATATGCTGACACAACCTCATTATATGATGTGACAACTACATTTTATTATGGGCTGTTGTCTTTATATGCATCAAGTTCATTAATTGGTTTGATAACTTCATTATATGCGCAATCTTCATTATATGCGCAAACTTCATTATATGATGTGACAACTACATTATATGATGTGGACGATTTTGCGAGAAGAAGAATTACATTGACACCGTTTAGAGAGTTATTGTATACATGCCGGGACTACCGGACATACTGCTGATTCTATCTATCTATCTATCTATCTATCTATCTATCTATCTATCTATCTATCTATCTATCTATCTATCTATCTATCTATCTATCCATAATCATCATGAGCATGATCGATCATCACCATCATCATCATCATCGTCATGATGATATATCATCATCAATATCGATCATCATCATCATCATCATGATCGAAAGTAGTATAGAGGGTGGATTTTTAATCTGCTTTCCTGGTCGCCTGGTGTTGTTCGATTGTTCAAGATGGCGGCCTCCATGGGACCGATATTGCGCAATATTTCATAAGATCCACGAATCATTCTATTTCCGTTTCCGTGCCACTTTCGATATCTGATCCGGTTTCTTTTTGGCATTTTAAGAACGGCTAGCGTCATCCTGGCCACCACTCGCAGACTTCCAGGATACCGGTGCCAATTAGTTTAAGCTTAGATTTCGACCCCAAGACCCTCCCGAGTCGAAAGCGTCGGTCTGCGACACTATCAGACCACTCGCTGACTTCCAGGATACCGGTGCCAATTAGTTTAAGCATATATTTCGACTCCCAAGACCCTCCCGAGTCGAAAGCGTCGGTCTGCGACACTACCAGACCACTCGCAGACTTCCAGGATACCGGTGCCAATAAGCATAAGCTTAGATTTCGACCCCCAATACCCTCCCGAGTCGAAAGCGTCGGTCTGCGACACTATCAGACCACTCGCAGACTTCCAGGATACCGGTGCCAATTAGTTTAAGCATATATTACGACTCCCAAGACCCTCCCGAGTCAAAAGCCTCGGTATGCGACACTACCAGACCACTCGCAGACTTCCAGGATACCGGTGCCAATTAGTTTAAGCTTAGATGTCGACCCCAAAGACCCTCCCGAGTCGAAAGCGTCGGTCTGCGACACTATCAGACCACTCGCAGACTTCCAGGATACCGGTGTCAATTAGTTTAAGCATATATTTCGACTCCCAAGACCCTCCCGAGTCGATATAGTCGGTCTGCGACACTACCAGACCACTCGCAGACTTCCAGGATTCCGGTGCCTATGTTAAAGCTTCGATTTCGACTCTCAAGACCATCCCGAATCGAAAGCGTCGGTCTGCGACAATATCAAACCACTTGCAGACTTCCAGGATTTAGCTCGGATTGGCGTTTATGGAGCTATTTTATCTTCATGCCTCCCCAGTTCCTCATTCTGACTCCTCGCACCCTACAAAATGGCTATTTGGCACTTTTCGGTGACTGTCATACTCAGCGAAAACCCCACCCCCAGACCTGTATATTATATGGTTTATGCGCAGATGTGTGCTACATACATTGGATATAGGTGTATTTGGACGAACGATATTCAAGGTTTGGTAGCAACAGTTGTGTCACCGGATTCCTGGAAGTCTGCGAGTAGTCAAAACTTGTCGCAGACAATTCAAATGGTCTTATAGGGTCTAACAAGGTCAAATCAGATTTTAACTATATTGACACCGGAATCCTGGAAGTCTGCGAGTAGTCAAAACGTCTCGCAGACCGTTTCAAATGGTCTTATAGGATCTCAGAATGTCAAATCATGCTTTTACCCTATTGGCACCGGAATCCTGGAAGTCTGCGAGTAGTCAGAACGTCTCGCAGACCGTTTCAAACCGTGTTATATGGTTTGAGAAGGTCAAATCAGGCTTTTACTCTATTGTCACCGGACTCCTGGAAGTCTGCAAGTGATCTGATATTGTCACAGACCGACGCTTTCGATTCGGGATGGTCTTGATAGTCGAAATCTTAGCTTAATCTAATTGGCACCGGTATCCTGGAAGTCTGCTAGTGGTGGCCAGGATGACGCTAGCCGTTCTTAAAATGCCAATAAGAAACCGGATCAGATATCGAAAGTGGCACGGAAACGGAAATAGAATGATTCGTGGATCTTATGAAATATTGCGCAATATCGGTCCCATGGAGGCCGCCATCTTGAACAACCGAACAACACCATGAAAGTAGATTAAAAATCCACCCTCTATACTACTTTCGATCATGATGATGATGATGATCGATATTGATGATGATATATCATAATGACGATGATGATGATGATGGTGATGATAGATAGATAGATAGATAGATAGATAGATAGATAGATAGATAGATAGATAGATAGATAGATAGATAGATAGATAGATAGATAGATAGATAGATAGATAGAATCAGCAGTATGTCTGGTAGTCCCGGTATGTATACAATAACTCTCTAAACGGTGTCAATGTAATTCTTCTTCTCGCAAAATCGTCCACATCATATAATGTAGTTGTCACATCATATAATGAAGTTTGCGCATATAATGAAGTTTGCGCATATAATGAAGTTATCGAACCATATAATGAACTTGATGCATATAAAGACAATAGCCCATAATATAATGTAGTTGTCACATCATATAATGAGGTTGTATCAGCATATAATGTAAGTCTACCATAACATAAAGATGTTTACCCATCATATAATGTAAGTCTACCATAATATAAAGATGTTTACCCATCATATAATGTAAGTCTACCATAATATAAAGATGTTTACCCATCATATAATGTAAGTCTACCATAATATAAAGTCTACCATAATATAAAGATGTTTACCCATCATATAATGTAAGTCTACCATAATATAAAGATGTTTACTCATCATATAATGAAAATTTTCATAATATAAAGAACCTGATCCAACATATAATGGACTTTTCTTATCATATAATGCACACTATACAACATAAAATCAAATGTGAGCAGGATATAATGACGATGATGCATCAAATGTTTTTATTCCTTACCATCAGACAGCTTTGGCGTCCCATAATATTAAGTAATTAATCTATTCTATTGATTCTGTAACTAAGTAGCTACCTTCACTCTTCACTGATACGAGAAAACCTACCCGGCTTCGTGAGTGCCGACCAGGTCCGACATTACCGGAGATGATGGCAAGATGGTTGGAATTTCGGATTTTATCATTATTTAGTTCAAAACAAAACGCAGGCCAGGCACCAAGTATTGCATATATTGTACGGCTGGTTTGCGTCTTTTGTTTTTACCGACACGAAAAAGTCGTGTTTTTTTTTTTTTTTTTTTTTTTTTTTTTTTTTTTTTTTTTTTTGTAAAGACGCGACTGATTCTTTGCATGGGGAATCCAACAATTTGGGGGGTTCTGACCAGGTCCGACACAAGCCAGCCTGTACAGTCACAGAAGCAAGCTAGATGCCTGTAATTTCGGATTTACGTTAAAGAGGGATTGTAATATGGGTGTAGCGAAAGCAAAGGCGCTGATCAGCTGTGCAGTTACTGCACAGATTTGATCTGCGCCTTTGTTTTCTCCTATGTATGTTTTTGAGTTTATTGTGCGGTGGCTCAATTAATTGAATATAAACCTTCGTAGAATACATATATTTTCAAGAGGTTGGTCGCAAACATTGAAAATGTTTCAATTCGTGATAATATGGTTTATAATAATTACACTTGTATTCCAGTCCGGTAAGGTGTAAAAATATAGTTGTGTTTCCGCTGCCGAAAAATAGAGCATTAGTGTCATTTTTCTATATTTCTTTCTATCTTTTGATGCGCGAAAAATGGGTAAAAAAGATGTAAAGTATTAAATAGAAAATAAAGTTAAAGAAGTTGGTAAGTTAGACGAGGTACTTTTATTTATTTATTTATTTATTTATTTATTTATTTATTTATTTATTTATTTATTTATTGCAATTATGACATTTGGTCCGTTGGCAAGGTTTTTTCCCCTAAATTATATTAGACATTGTAGAGCCGATGCAGTATATCAGGGTCGCTCGAATTACCGGAAACAATTACATCAGGAAAACATGTCCGTGCAATCAATATCCCCTTAAACCCCACTTTTATATAGTAAAACTGGGGTATGCAGGGGTATACCTATTTTTCTTATTTTTGCTCCAAAACATAGATTGTGGGTACTCTTTAAAACCGCCTCGGCGAGGCGGTTCTAACGTGTACCCACAATCTATGTTTTGAGCAAAAATAGAAAAAATATCAAAATTTTTCTACTGAAAATTTTCAATTTTTATAACTTTGAAAAAATCTGCATATCACATGGGCATGTTTTCTTAATGTTTTCTGCTTAAGAAATGCATGTAACAGATTGGAATCTGTGTTTTGCTCAAAGCAAGAAAATGTTTGCTAAATAAATAATTGAAAGGCTTTCTTCAAAATTTTACAACTAACTTTAATGATATAAACTTAAGATGAAAGTGATAGTAGGAAAGAAAAGATGAGTTAGAAATATGAAAAATAGAAATAATACATTATGTACACTATATATGTAATCAAATTTCAAATGTTCAACTTGAATTAAACATCTCAAATTAATTCAAACTGTATCTTCAATAATTGCATCAGATCTCTAATATTGTCTTCAATATTGTGCACATCAACATCTACATGTAGGTACTCAGTAGACAAGCCCCATGGGGAAAAAGGAGGAGAATGTATCCACCCACAACAACGGCTATATTATGGTGCTTGAAACAGAACATAATGAGCGGAATTTACAAAGATTTCAAATGTCACAAATTTCACATTTTTGTGGAGATGGAAATGACATGAATCCTGCACTTCGAGATACAAGCATGAAACTTGGCAGATATGTTTATAAGCATGAACTATTTAAAAACTTTTCGTTAGCCAATCAAAATTACTCCAATTTTCAAGATGGCGGATCGAAATTCCAAGATGGCTGCCAAAATAAATATTAAATCAGAAAATGGTGTTCTAGTCAGTGAGAAAAAACTTAATAATGCTGAAAATAGTATTTCTGTATTATTTGCAAATAAATAAATATTTAATTGAGTCAATATTGCTTTTGTGGAATTTTAGAAGGGGCCCACAATGGGGAAAAGTAAGGCAATTTGCTGAAAAAGCTGTTTTGCAACAAAACTCTTTCTATACTTAAGTGAAAAAAAAACTAAATTCAATTGTCATTATTTCCTTTACTCAAGTCATGAATAACATAGTTTCAGTTTTAATGGGTACTGGAAATAAGGTCTATTTGAATTATGGGGTTGCTGAGGGGCAAAATTTGAAACCCATTAGAATGGCTTTTATGAAGAATCGTGAAGTTTCTAATCTTTACTGGGAAATATGAAAATTTATAATGCAAATACACTTTGCTCTGCACATTTCGATAATACAATTCTTCAGTATTTACTTCTTCTTCTGCTTCTTCTTCTTCTTCTTCTTATTATTATTATTATTATTATTATTATTATTATTATTATAAAATATCCTGATAAACGATTTTAACATGAAATGAACTATATACAGCCAAAAAGTGCTAATTAGGATTGCAATAAACTTAAGCTGGCTACTGATGCTTCCAAATAGTTTTCGTTCACACCAACGACGACAACAGAAACAACAACAAGTGCATGTACTACTAATACTTTTCATCTTTAATGTATTATATGCAAAATTCTGTGCACATTTTTAATATTTAGGTGTACATTTTTGATAGTGGATGTATAGGACAATTAAAGCTCTAACCTCCCGCTTGAAAGTTAAGGAAGTCTATTAGAAAGTTTTCATTCATTCTGGATTTCATCTATATGCTTGCATCGTCACAGATTCTATTTTCTTCATAATGTGCTACTGTTCTGTTTGAGGAGTAGCACCAACTTGATTGGTTCATGAAGCCTGGTCGCTAGACTCTATCAGTGTCTTTAATTCTTAATGAGACTTTACGGGTGTCTTTGTAGCATTTCCGTTTTTTCGCCTTGAGAGTGGATTCCATCCTATAAGTCTCTGTAGAAAATATTTCTTTAGATGTTGCTCATCAGGCATTCCTATATAAAGTTGGTGTATCTTAGCTGTGAAACTATAAAAATACCATTTGCATATTTTGCGTCCTTGATTTCTCCAGGCCACTGTGTCTGTAAGCTTGTTTTAACGCTTGATTTTACGTTTTCTCAAGCACCTTAAGTAGACATGGTGATCTCTATGAATGATGTTGATATAATAGCCATGCCACGCATGAATATAGGAGAGTTGACTGAGCCATGTAGACTTTCAGCTTGGTATCGACCCTTGTTTCATTTCGCTTTTACATTTGCACATACTCTTCCAAATGCCACACTGGCTTTTGCTGTTTTAGTCATAAATACGCACTGTTCTGGAGAAACTACTTCTCGGGTAGATGGATGTATTAAACAAATCAGTATTTGTCCTCTGTGTCTGGTGTGGGTTCGAGCCCCTCGCTGGCAACATTTGAGACAAGCCAACTTCTGCTTGCGGGTGTGCCAGGTGTTAATTGATAATTTTTAATTTTTCATAGGAGGCAGCCTGTTTGGAGCCAAGCCAGCCGGAACGTTTGGTCTAGCAACTACAACAGCTTCACAGCCATTCAACTTTGGAGGCCTATCAACAGGGGGCACAGGACTATTCAACACTAGCACACAGGCCAAACCATTTGGGAACCTTGGAACAACAACTGGCTATACAGGTATGCATCACTATAGTTTGAGCTGCGAGCCGAGTTAAACAGGTCTTCAGGATTTCCGACCAGGTTCGACACAAATTAAAATGTGTTTTTTGAGGAAAACTATGTCCCCCAACCGTTTAGTAATTGAAGTGTAGTTACCTTGTGATATGAAGTTTTTCTATGGAAGACATCATGCTCATCTTATTCTGTATGGTGTGGTAGTTTAAACTTGTTTTGGACCCTGTCTAAAATTAGGTCACGATCACCAAATTCTTATAAACTCTGAACCTCCTCACAAGTTATCGCGTCCGAAAGACTAATTTCAACAGTTACGAACTAGTGACCTTGGAAATTAGGTCAAGGTCACCAAAATCTTATCAACTGAGCCTCCTCCCAACAATGCTTCTGTGCACGTTTGGTCAAAATCCATCAATTAGTTCACAAGATATCGCGTCAGAAAGACTAATTTCAACAGTTTTTGACTAGTGACCTTGGAAATTAGGTCAAGATCACCAAAATCTTATCAACTCTGAGCCTTCTCCCAACAATGCTTCTGTGCAAGTTTGGTCAAAATCCCCCGTTTTCGCCCACCTACTGATTGGTCCGTGAGCTGAAATAATCTTGAAAGGGACGTAAAACTGAATTAAAAAAGTATTTGTCCATTCGTAGTGATTAGCGGATTATTGTACAGCTTTCCGGTGCCGATTGCAGCACAACATTTGTCTTTTTTGTTGATTGTAAGGTTATAGCTACATGTATCACAGGTAATCCATGTGGATCTGTTGCACCATGCATTTATGCCTATGAGCTGGTATTCTTCGCCATTTCCCTTATCTTTGTCATCTGCATAGAGTATCTCATCCAGCACATCTATGTGCACCTTAGGTTTAGTTTTCAACTTCCGTTGGTTGAATAACTTTCCATCAAAGACGTTCCTGATTGGAAAATGAGTATCACAGACTTGAACGGCTTCAATGAGTATTGCAAATAATATCATACACAACGGTGTTGTCTCCTAGCACAGCTCTGTTTGGCCTCATTTGTCATATCACAAGGTTAATAGAACTCCCCATCGTCCTGTGCATGCATATCATCATTCCCACAGGATTACCATTTGACCATGATTTACTTTGACAGCCCATATCTTCGCAAGTCTCTCACATTTTTCTTTAAATTTTTGGTGAAGTTGACAAGCGCCATATATAGGTCTACTTTCTATTCTTGACATTTCTCATGAAGTTGTCTTGCTGTATGAAAATCATCTATTGTCTTCCTGTCATTTCTGAATCAGCATTGACTTTCCGGAATAAATCCTGTCTGTCAAAGACTTCAGGATTTCCTTTCTGTGTGTAAAGATGAATGTTTTGTGGGAATTCTTCCTTCCTCCACGCAGCCGCGGTGAAACAGCTCTTTCAGTCTCTCTGTCATGGATAGCCCCCAGACGGCAGCGGAACTTACATTTGAACATGGAAATTTGCCAGCTGAGAGTCTGTTGAACTGCTAGAGACTCCTTTAAACTACCCTTGCATATTTGATTTTAATTTGAAGTATATTTTTCTGGCTATCGTTGCAGATTTATAAGAGATCACTAATGACGATTTATTAGTATTTTATTGTCTTTCATCTATGACGTTTGGTATTTATCAAGCAAACAAACTGAAGTTCTTCTATTTTCTTTCAAGAGTCTTGCGTGTCTCTGACTTTTGATATAGGTTGACAAATATTGCTGCTGGTTTGTCTTCTTTAATAAGGAGCTAGTATCATCTTAATGCTTGTGATGTTTCTCAAGATTCTAGAAGCCTCCGAATATCTTAACCATTCTCATCGACCAGTAACTGAGTTCTACAGCTGAAGAATGTTCCAGTTTTCTTCTGTGTCTTCCAAACTGAGATTGATTGCACCCAGTTGGATGCAAATGTACCATTCTATTTTGGTTCAATTTCGAGACACCCAGTCTCTATGGTGGTCTCTTGCTTAAAAGTCGCCTCTAAGGCTTGTGTTTGATGACACCAGTCTAAAATCTATCCAGCACCCTGCTCTACATTACATTTGTCACTCTGACACCCTGTCTGTCTTTTCTCCACACTATGACATACAGTTTATGAGACGCCCGTGTTTGGATCGCAGATGCACCTATGATGTTCACTTGTATATCACTTCATCTGGACTGATCATGGTAGGTGTATGAGATGGACAATATTGACATATTTATCGCCCGTCAGAGGAAGTATCGAAGTCATTCGGTGGTCATTGATGCCTTATGGCAATCCTGACAGCTTACACAAAGCCAACTTCTCCTTTATGGCTCTTCTCACTTTGGCCTCCACACTAGGAAGTACTGCCGGCATCAACTCTTTTTCCATAACCTCTACAAACTAAGTCTCACTCAGTACAGTATCTGCTAAACTGTGACTAACAAGTGTTGTCCAGTCGATCCAGGATTACCTATTAAGGGGCGAACATTCCTCTGCCGATCTTCAATGGTATGACTAACATCTCAGTATTTGGGAGACAATATTGACTGCTTAATAAATGTGCTTTACATAAATTCATGTTAAATATTATGCTTCCCTACAATTATGACCAGTGGTAGCCTTGCGGTTAAGCGTCGGACTGACTGCATCGAGAGGTCCTGGGTTTGGTCACCACTTGGGGCGTCGTGTTGTGTCCTTGAGCAAGACACATTTACTCACCACAGAACTGAATCATACCAAGTAGTGTTAGTTCAGTGCAGGCATGACTGCAAAAATGTTGACTCAATACAAAGAAGAAAAACAACATTGACCATCCGTACATGTTGACTGTAGCTAAATATACCCCTATACTACTATGATTAAAATCAAAAAAAAAATATCAGTTGTTCATCTTTGAAAGATCAGCCGAGTATATAATAGATATTTGTAATGCTTAAATCATATTAATCTTGTGTCTTTTCACACAGGAGCCTGTAATGATCCATACGAATGTGTACTTAATTGTTGAGTGATGCTTAAATTATGGCAATTTACGGTATTATATTTTCACAAAAGCACTTTTATGGCATTGTTGGACACGTTGATGAGTCCCAGAACAATGGTTTAAGCAATGACAATCAGTAGTGCAATAAAATCCACCCATTTACAAATTCCAGTAGTATAGTTTGTCAATTTATCGTAAAATCAAATGATTTTGACGGCCATCTTGAAAATTGCGTTAGTCACCTTGAAAATGGAAAATTTTAAGATGGCTAACGAGAAAATATTTATTAGAAAGGAATAAAGAACATATTCTGAAAGTCTCATACTTGTATCCGGAAGTGCAGGATTGTCTCAAAATTCTGACGTTTCCATCTCCACTATTTCCAGAATTACAAAAAATATAGAATCAGGGAATAGATCTGTATCACTTACCAATGCCAATCATCTAACACAGCATTTTATTTCCAACACAACATATTTTCTGTAATTCTTAAATGTCTCATTATGTATCAAATATTATGCTTATCCATCGCATTTCTATTCACAACTGACCAGTTTAACATTCATTTCCAATAATATATAGTACTCACTATACTTGATTAACAATGCAGATTAAATCAATACTTGCTATGTACAGGTCACTTGCCACAGGTAAATAAGTAAATTTGTCACAATGCATCACACACAAGATGTTGACGCCTATGTATACAACAACATTTTTAAACCGAAAATTTAACACGACTTTATATCTTGATAAAGATCGACTACGGTGAAATTCTAAATCGAAAACTTAAAAATTGGAATAGATATGTTGTGTAAATGGAAACATTATTTTATTATTATTATTATTATTATTATTATTATTATTATTATTATTATTATTATTATTATTATTATTAATGTTTATATACGTTTTTGAATATTTTATTTTAATGTAATAGAGGAGTCGTTGGCACTATAATTCCTGTTGGAGTATTGTTCACTTTCCAACTTCGTTGTCTAGTTAGAGAAGCCCCATTAGGATTAAGCAAGTAACAGTGTTTCAACCACTACAGAAGCCGGTGGCGAGGTTGCACCCTTAATCGTTTAACTTGACCCCGTCCCCCATCCCCAGTAATATATATTCACTGACTGTTCCTGTTCTGGTACTATATATTTGCTTCGTGTTTTTGGTGTAGAATCTTGTGCTGCTTGCAAAATGTACGTGCTTATTCAAAAATCTAGTTCAAGTGACGTAAAAGAGGGGTCACAGTGAGGGAAATAGCTGTTAACCATCTGTTCTCTTTGTCAATGAATAAGTGCCTAATTTGGATGTTTCCCACTAAGATTTTGGTTCAGTATGTTCAGTTCCTGATTATAGCTTAGATTTGAGCCTTTGCGTGAGAAAACCAACAATTTGGGTTTCCAACCAGGTCTGACACAAACCGGCCTGTACAGTCACAGATGCAAGCTAGAAGCTTGAAATTTCGAATTTAAGAAGAAGATGAATTATACTATCCGTGCAGCGAAAACACAGGCGCTGATCAGCTATATGTAGTTACTCCACAGCTGATCTGCGGCTTTGTTTTTTGCCTACGCAAACTGTTAGTTTTCTCGTGCGATGGCTCAGTTTTAACATTTCATGTTAGCTGTCAATCATTCTACATGCAGCACTACCATTGCGAAAACATGCCCATGAAATATATAGATTTTTCTTTAGTTGTAAAAATTGAAAATTTTCTGCAGAAAAAAATGATGTTTTTTTAATATTTTTGCTCAAAACATAGATTGTGGGTACACGTTAGAACCGTCTCGCCGAGGCGGTTCTAACGAGTACCCACAATCTATGTTTTGGAGCAAAAATAAGAAAAATATGTATACCCCTGCAAACCCCAGTTTTGCTATATAAAAGTGGGGTTTAAGGGGATATACATTACATGGACATGTTTTCCTGATGTTTTTCTGAATCTTTCAGAACCAGAAGGAAACATGTAATTCAAAACACATTACTACCCGCCTAGGGGGCGGACTGCTTGTGCATCAAGGCAAAGCTTCTACGCTACTGACTGTCCATCTGATAACTAGTTAACCGCCCAGGTCTGAACCTGTCCAGGTCACCATCCATACATATAAGCTTCATTAACATTTGAAGCACTCTTTGGACCTCCTTATTTTTGGGTACAAGTCCAATAAAGTGGAGGAAACAAACGTCCAGACATGATCATTACTGTTGACTGGGACGCTAAACACAACTCATACAATTTCAGTTGAAGCTGAAGCCTGTGGTGGCAACTTACCGGCAAGTCCTCCGGGTGCGTTCCATAACCCGGACATAGATGGTGATTTTAAATATGATCCCAACTCTGAATGTATCTGGGTCATCACGGCCGACTTTGACAAGGTGATAAAGATCCAGTTTTATTACATGGCAATAGAATTTTCAGCAACATGTTTTTTAGATTATGTACAGGTATGTGGACTGTTATATTCTTGTTTGAAACTGGTTTGTTGACTAAAACAATGGTAACGAAAATAAATTCATAAAACAGCTTTTTCTTAACTTTATTCTATGTCCAAACGGATACTAACAACACAGTTTTTTACAAAGGGCCACTACAAGGCCAAGGGTGATTGGGTGGGAATATGGGCCCCCTCCCATTGAGGCCTAAAGAAATAGATGGGCTGCTTAGCTTCTTCGCTACCGACTGTCCATCTGATCACTTGTTAACCGCTCAGGTCTGAGCCTGCCCAGGAAAAGTGGTTCATGTCAAACTATCCATACATATAAGCCTTGTATTTTGTTGGGTGGTTATATTCGAAGCACTTTCTGGATGTCATGACGTCCTGATTTTGGGCAAAAGTCCCATAAAATAGAGGCAGCGTCCCGACATGTCTGTTAAATATATACCCCCTTAAACCCCACTTTTGTATGGTAAACCTGGGGTTTATAGGGGTGTGTGCAGTTTCCTTATTTTTGATCCAAAATATATCTATTGTGGATACTCGTTAGAACCGCCTCGCCGAAGCGGTTCTTACGTATACCCACAATCTATGTTTTGATCAAAATTTAAAAAAAAATAAAATAAATAATTTTTCCAGTAAAATTTTCTTTTCTTTTTTAAACAAATAAAATCTATGTGTGGGGCATGTTTTCATAATGTGCAACGGTACCATGTGTATGCCTTTTCTCATCTGTGCTGATGTTGCTGAGTGATCGTTGCCTTCCGCGAAGAAGGTACATGTTTATATAAACGAAAAACTGAAAACATAATTTTAATTGTCCGAAATGCGTCGCTTTAACCTTTTGGAACGCGCAAAAATGCTGACGCTCAATTCAGCCTAATGTACCTGACAGACGTCACTCCGGTGCGTTGAACAAAGTCAACGGTGTCTCATGTTTTCTTTCTTTTGTTTGTTTGTTTGTTTGTTTGTTTGTTTGAATTGATGCTTTACGTCCCTGTCAACAGCTTCGGTTATGCCGTCGGGCCGTTTCCTCCATTTTATGGGACTTTTACCAAAAATTAGGATGTCATGACATCCACAAGTGCATAAATATAACCACCCGAGTAAGCCACAAAGGCTTTATATTTATTGATGGTTTGACTTGAAGCACTTTTCCTGGGCAGGCTCAAACCAGAGCGAACAGTTATTAGCGTATAAGCTTTACCTGGAGGCACACGCAGCCTATTTATTTCTTTAGGCCCCAATGGGCGGGGCCCTGCTGTGGCGTCATACCTAGCCGATTTTGACACACGATGGCCACACGAATATGAAATTTTCAAGTTCGCACGATTTTCGTCACGAATTTGGTAAAAAGCCAATGTTGAGCCGAAGCCTACCGAAGGACACACGATGGACACACTATTATACCCGATGCAGTCACGAAGGATACACGAAGTGGTAGTTTTGCATACGATGTTGATGCGAATGGTATGCGAAGGCTTGACGATGTCGTGAAGCCATCGTGAGGTGTAAAATGTATTCCCGAAAGTGTCCCGAAGGCATAACGACACTCCCCGATGTTATGTAAAAATCAATTAATGAGACTAAAAAGTGATGTTGACAAAACATCAGCTTTTTCAGTTTCTTTCTTTACAAAATAAAATTGGAAATGCCACCGAAACCAGCAAGAGGGCGTGGGAAGAAGATTGCGCCTGTCAGCTCCACTCCAATACTCCAGTCCATGAATCCACTCAAAAACTCCAATCCATAAAATACACGGTGTCTATATTGTAGGCGGGAGAATTTCATTCGCGTGCAAACGTGGTCTCTTTTGAGAAGGTACGTTGTATTTCATTTGTATGATTTCGTTGTTGACGTCCACGGTAAAAATTACTACCATGACTGTATTGTCAGTTACTTTACAACACTGTTCAAATTTCTCGGTGACAGTTTGGTTGTATTTCTATCTTTCGCATGAAACTGACACAAAACTGTTCTTGAGTTTATAGTAGATGTAGGTAAAAGACTCGTTTGTCGAAAACTGCAGTGGGTACTGCTCTACTAGAAAGAAAACGGAGTGCTGCTTGAAAGACAACAAAATGGTCTAGGAGCCAATCTGAGATATATACGCTATTTTTGAAGTTTGTTTCCCCCCTAGGAAGAAAAACTTGGTTACTGTCAGTGGTCAAGGGTATGTCTCTGGTTCTTAGAAAACCATGTTTTACTAAGTTCTCTGTGGTCATAAGTCTGTAAACAGCTTGTAATCTATGTAACCCGCAAACCTCGTGTTATTATGCTGTGCATACACGCGATACTTGTTTTGGTTGTTAAAGTCAAGAAAAAACATAACTTTTGTCATCTTTTATTGTGCAATTAATAAATCAATGATTCCAACCAGATATGAAAGTTTTGCTGTCCATAGTTGTTACGTATGTTACATTTTTCCATACGGCAGCTGTAATAAGCATCCTATTTGCCTTGTTCCTTTTTTAATCTGAATTATAGATGTGCGATTGATATAAGGCTATCATTGTACTGTTCTGTCTCTAGATAGATTTATTTCTTGCACACCAGACAGAAATTGCCACACTTTTTGCCTGGGTGATAAAAAAATTTCATCTCACCCAGGTGTTCTCACCCAGGCTAAGTGCGCCAAAAAAATTACGCAAAACCTTGAAATAAACCAGATTTGGGGGGTTGTTGTGCAAGAAAAAGAATCTAATATGGTGTTCTTTTCTAGATGGAAGTTTCCAACCCTCGGGATGACCGTGCTGAGCGGAACCTCGGCGGAGCCTCGGTTCCGCTCAGCACGGTCATCCCTTGGGTTGGAGCCTCGGTTCCGCTCAGCACGGTCATCCCTTGGGTTGGAAACTTCCATCTAGAACAGAACCCCATATAAGATTCTTATACTATCAAATTGATCGCAATTTACTTTTTTTTTTATCTTTTGGCCAACATTACAGTACAGCTTTGTCTCGCTGCACGGTGTGCGTGACAACTGCGTGGCAGGCGTGACAGCCACGGTGCCAAGCGTGATGTCCACTTTCCACTACAAGCGTGTTCAAAATTCACGGCGTGTACATCGTGTTAGCCGTGGCACACCGCGAATTTTATTTGCCTCAAACGCAGAGGTTAATTATGTTTCTCGGCACTGCTAATCGAAACCGTGAATCACGGTGTTCGCCGTGGCAGATAATGATTTGTAACAATTCTATTAAAATGCATTCATGCTTTTGGCTACTATCGATGAGTTGAGGTGGTACATTGTATTATTACAAATTCATTTTTCGTTGGAAGAAATGCTTGTGAATCTAAAATCGTAATTTGCACTGAATGATCTGCATATATCCGACAAGATATACTGAACAAACGTGAAATCGCAACACATTATTCTATGATATTCTAACACAAACGTTCACACCAGATTTCATTTTGATGCACACATTTTATCACACATACAATTTTTATCATTTTGACTATAATGTGCGCCCATAATGTGCTCTTTGATGCGTTTCCGTTGAAACGAAATACGCCATGTTACACGCATTTTAAGTAGTAGGACGTCAGAAAATAATAATAATAATAGATCTAATAATAATAATAATAATAATAATAACATATCAATTCAGTATCAGGTGTAACAGAAGTAGCCAAAATAAGAGCATGAAATCGTCATTGGTTGGTCTCTTGCACTGCCAATATTGTCAGTAAGTTCGGTTTCACTATCTCTAAAACTTGCATGGTTATTTATCTGACCCATTACTTGTTAAAATGCATGTGGCACGTCTCTGATTGCATTCACGGAATCGATTCAAAGTGCAAGTTATAGCCAAAGAATGGAATTTGTATGTGTAATGAACAGTTTAACAATTAAATGCGAGACAGAAATTCAAGATGTTGCGTTGTCTTGACGGACCATACTACCTACCTGCTTGAAACTGCATATAAAATGCGAAATGGTCAGTACGTTAGGAACAGACAGGCAAACAGTTGTCGATGATTGAATTCCGGTTTCTTTATTTGACAATCTGTCCTGCGTTAGTGTAAAATGCTCTGATGAAACGCAAAAGTCACATATGTTCTTTCTGGATCACATTTGTATAATGCTTGTTTGTATAGTATTAATTTGATGTTTGACGTCCCAGTCAATAGATATGGTCATGTCGGGACGTTGCTTCCACTTTATGGGACTTTTACCTAAAATTAGGATGCCATGACATCCATATAATGAGCACCCACGTAAGCCTTAGACTTTTATGTATGTGTGGTTTGACTTTTATGTATGTGTGGTTTGACTTTAACCACTTTTCCTAGGCAGTGTACTTTTCCTGGGCTGTCTCATACTTGAGCGGTATTAAATTTTATCAATTCTTAGATTTATAGAATCGCATGTGCCTCTTTCCAGTAATGCATTTTAATAATGAGTCGCGACGCGAGGAAACGGGTCTTCGGTTCCCGACCAGGTCCGACATAAACCGGTCTGTACAGTCACAGAACCTTGTAGCGAAAACAAAGGCGCTGATCTGCTGTGCAGTTACTGCACAACTGATCTGCGTCTTTGTTTTCACATAGGCAAATATGCGGTTTTCTCATGACGCGGCTCTGATGATGAATGCATTAATCAACATGCTTGCATTCATTTTTGATTGAGCTCTTTACAGGTTCAGTTTTGCATTTTAAACCGCATGTTAAACATGAAAACTTGGAAAATTTCTGTCGCATATTTCCTTTTGGACAAGTAGACATTATATTGGAATCAGACAAAAATGACAAAAATGTACTGAGTACATGTAGGTCCACTGGCTTTGCGAAGGCCACGATGCACTCGCGAATTCAACACGAAATTGAACCATCGTGTGTCCTTCCTGTATTTTTTTGGCATGTCAAAGATTTTGGTGCCCCTCGCGATGGTGATGCCGATGGCTTAAAAAAATCTCCCGATGGACATACGATGGGTATAGATGCACTCACGAATGGCCCGATGTCTTCACGATCCACTCCGCCGAAATTGAAACTTTTCATAATCGTGTGTCCATCGCGTGTTAAAATCGTCTAGGTATGACGCCTGCATTAGAATATTCTAGGTTTATGACGGAGAACTCGGAAACTTCCTGATGGGCCAGTATTGTGGTTTTGACACCCCGGAGATTTTAACATCTAGCGGCAATGTTATGACCGTCAGATTTAAATCCAATTTATATGAAAATTATTATGGGTTTGGGATTGTCTACTCTGAACAAAACGGGACAAGTGGTAAGTTCTTTGGGAAAACCCGTATTATGCGACATCAGTGAACATTTATATTGATTTAGAAGAAAGAAAGTCACCGAAGATGGTCTGACGCATATGATTAACCCATTAATGACGAATGGACTAGGGGTGGGGGGCACACATCTAGAAATTACATGCAACTATAAGATTGGAAATTTAAACCGCTGTCACACTATCGCGTATCGACTCGCGTATCTACGGCGTATCAAGATACGAAAGGTACGTCACGCGTACGTCGTACATACGTGAGCATACGTAGCTCATACTCCTCGATACGTAGCTCATACTCCTCATCCGCCCAGGTGCTACGTTTTTTAGCTCACCTGAGCCGAAGGCTCACAAGGTGAGCTTATAGTATAGTAGTCGAGCCGGCATCCGTGCGTCATCCGTCGTCGTCAACATTTTCAAACGACTTCTCCTCTGAAGCTTCCAGGCCGAATCTTTTCATATTTCACATAAAGCATCTACAGGTGGGGGGAACGAATATTTTGTTTTTTTATTTCGATCGGATAATAACTCTGGTTGCAATGGCAACTTGAAGTTTCCATTGACTTGTATGGAGAAAAAGTGGAAATTGGCATTTTCCGTTGTCAGGCTGGGGATATTTGAATTTTGTTTTTACTTAAATGTTTATTGAGAAGTCCTTCACGTTTAAGGTAACTTTTGTAAAACTCACTTTATTCGTTTTGTTGCTATAGCAACATAAAGGGTAAA
The DNA here is from genome assembly GCA_964017185.1 of Rugalucina vietnamica. Lineage (NCBI taxonomy): Eukaryota > Metazoa > Mollusca > Bivalvia > Lucinida > Lucinidae > Rugalucina > Rugalucina vietnamica. The sequence goes on along the minus strand of OZ024869.1, from coordinate 73,483,414 downwards.
TTTTCGAAATAAATATTCAAAAATCTTCTTCTCAGAAGCCGTATAGGGGATGAAGCTGAAATTTAGCATACATGCTTATGACATTAGCCTGTACAAAGGTTGTGTTTTTTATTGTCTTTGTCCAACTACTTTGGTTGCTATGGTAACTTGAAGTTTCCATTGACTTATCAGGCAAAAAGTGGAAATTTGCAATTTCTGCCGTTTCATTGAGGATATTGAAATTCTGTTTTTACATAAATGTTTATTGAGTAGTCCTCCCCGTTTTAGGCAACTGTTGTCAAAATCGCTTTATTCGTTTGGTTGCTATAGCAACGTAAAGGGTAAATTTTCGAAAAAAAATATTCAAAAAATTTCTTCTCAGAAGCTGTAAAGCGGATGAAGCTGAAACTTTGCATAGTACATGCTTATGATATTAGCCTCTACAAAGTTTGTGTTTTTATTGTCCTTGTCCCACTCCTTTGGTTGCTATGGCAACTTAAAGTTTCCATTGACTTATAAGACGAAAAGCGGAAAATTGCATTTTTTTTAAAACTATTGCAGCCTGAGACCTGAAAAGTGATAGATGCAAACAACTAATGTAGTAGATGAAGGTGTGTGATTAATTTAGGCCAAGGTCTTCTCTTGACCTTGAAGGGTCTGTCATCCATACACACTTTTCAAAGATATTCTTCTCTAAAACCGCTTGGCCAATCAAATTGAAATTTTATGTGGAGCATTCCTGCATAGTGGGGACGAACATTTGATCGCGAAATCTGGGTCACATGACCAAGATGGCCGCCACGCCCATATATGGTAAAAACCACTCAAAAATCTTCTTCTCCAGAACGGGCAGGCCGATTTTCACGAAACTTGATATGTAGCATTTGGGACTCCAGCCCATCGTAGTTTGATCAAATAATGACCCTAGGATGACTTTGACCTATCTTACATCAAGGTGAATTTTGGAAACATAGGCTTTTACATGGAAAAAAGTGAAAAATAAGGATTTTTTGAAAACTATTGCAGCCTGAGACCTGAAAAGTGGTAGATGCAAAACAACTAATGAAAGTATGTGATTAATTCAGGTCAAGGTCATCTCTTGACCTTGGCCGATATGTCGTCTATACACACTTTTCAAAGATCTTCTTCTCTGAAACCGCATGGCCAATCAAACTGAAATTTTATGTGGAGCATCCCTGGGTATGGGTTACGAAAGTTTGATCCCAAAATCTAGGTCACATGACCAAGATGTCCGCCACGCCCATAAATGGTAAAAACCACTCAAAAATCTTTTTTTCCAGAACCGGCAGGCTAATTTTCACGAAACTTGGTTTGTAGCATTTGGGACTCCAGCCCATCATAGTTTGATAAAATCATAACCATAGGATGACCTTGATGTATTTTACTGCAAGGTCAATTTTGGAAACATAGGCTTTTATATGGGAAAAAGTGAAAACATTGGATATTTTGTAAACTAAATGCAGCCTGAGACCTGAAAAGTGGTAGATGCAAACAATAAATAGAGTAGATGAAGACATGTGATTAATTTAGGTCAAGGTCAATTTTGAAAACATAGGCAAACATGGAAACACGGGAAAAAGTGACAACTAGGTCTCAGGTAAGCGTTTACAGGACCAATGGTCCTATGGTAACTATTGCAGCCATTGACCTGAAACATTACCAAGATGGCCGACATACTCATTTAGGGTAGAAAAAAAAGAAAACAAAAATCACTTTGTCCAGAGACTGTACTTGTTGACTCTCAGGTGAGCGATCGTTGCCCTTGGGCTACTTGTTTATGTGTGCACTTAAAAATTCGTAGCACGGACGTGGCAGGTCAGATACGCCGTACATAAGTCACACATACGTCGCACATACGAAAGCAACGTGGCAGGTACGCCGTAGATACGTAGCTCATACTCCTCATATGCCACACGCACGTCGCGGTTAACATGCCTCGTAACCGTGACGTATGTACAGCGTACCTTTCGTATCTGCTACGTATGTGTGACGTATGTGTGCCGTATCCTCGACTCTCTTTTCGAATCTACGGCGTATCATCGACGTACGTGTGGCGTATCTCGCGTATGTGCTACTTATGTGCTACGTACGTTTCGCTGCTGTGGAGTATGTGTGACGTATCAGGAGTATTAGTAATATTTTGTGTCGTTCAAAGAGAATCTTATTTGTTCTGTGTCGTTCAAAGAGAATCTTAAACCGATGTAACTCTATCGCATATCGACTCAAGTATCTAGGGCGTAAAAAGATACGAAAGGTACGTCACGCGTACTTCGTACATACGTGAGCATACATAGCTCATACTCCTCGATACGTAGCTCATACTCCTCATACGCCGAGGTGCTACGTTTTTATGTGTGCACTTAAAAATTCGTAGCACGTACGTGGCAGGTCCGATACGCCGTACAAACGTCACACATACGTGGTAGATACGAAAGCAACGTGGCAGGTACGCCGTAGATACGTAGCTCATACTCCTCATACGCCACACGTACGTCGCGGTTAACTTGCCACGTAACCGTGACGTATGTACAGCGTACCTTTCGTATCTGCTACGTACATGTATGTGTGGCGTATCCTCGACTTTCTTTTCGTATCTACGGCGTATCAGTTACGTGCGTGTGGCGTATCTAGCGTATCAATGGCGTATGTGCTACGCATGTGCTACGTACGGTTCGCTGCTGTGGAACATGTGTGGCGTATTAGGAGAAAAATAGCGCTGTTACATATTCACGTATCAGCTGCGTATCTATGAGAATTTCGATACGCCGAGGTCTGAGCCGTATTTTGTTTAAGCGACGTATTAACCACGTACGTGTGACGTTCCTGCTACGTTCCCGTGGCGTATCAGTGACGTATCTGTATTCGTATGGAATTTCATTTTCGTATATACGGCGTATCAAGGCGCATGTGCTACGTACGTGTGACGTATGTATGGCGTATGAAGTGTACGCGTGACGTACCTACGGCGTATGAACTACGTTCCATTCTTATCTGCGGCGTATCTGTTCTGTACCAATTGCTTTTTAATACCTATGAGAACAAACGGCTGTGTTCACTTCGTTCATGCAATTCGCACATTACATGTACAGTTATCAATTATCAGAGGTCGAAGATGCCACTGGAGAAACCTTGATAATCTAGATTAATACCAAAGAGAAAACTCGAGGTGGGGGACTGGGGGATACATCTCCAAGCTCCCCATCCTGGTCGTAAGACGACACGAACATAAACAGAGGCTACACCAAGCGTAGCCCTGAAAGAACCCTGCCGTGAGTAACATCTGATCCATGACTTCGGAAAAACGAAAACATGTATATAGAAGCATTATAGCTCTGTCACATATTCATGTATCAGCGGCGTATCGCTCACGTATCTATCAGAATTGCGATACGCCGAGGTCTGAGGCGTATTTTGTTTGAGCGACGTATGTACCACGTACGTGTGACGTTCCTGCTACGTTCCCGTGGCGTATCAGTGACGTATCTGTATTCATATGGAATTTCACTTTCGTATGTACGGCGTATCAAGGCGTATGTGCTACGAAATTGTGACGTATGTATGGCGTATGAAGTGTACGCGTGACGTATCTACGACGTATGTACTACGATCCATTCTCATCTGCGTCGCGTCTATTCTGTACCAATTGCTTTTTAATACATATGAGAAAAAACAGTTGCGCTCACTTTGTTCATGCAATTCGCGCATTACAGTTATCAATCATCAGAGGTCGAAGATGCCACCGGAGAAATCTAAATAATCTAGATTAACACCAAAGAAAAAAACCGAGGTGGGGGGACATCTCCAAGCTTCCCATCCTGGTTGTAAGACGACATGAATGAAGACAGAGGTTACACAAAGCCTAGCCCTGAAAGAACCCTGCACGGCACACCAAACATCTGATCCATGACATCGGAAAAACGAAAACATTTATATAGAAGCATTAGATTCTCTTGGAACGCCACAAAACATTCTAATACTCCTAATACGTCGAACATACTCCACAGCAGCGAAACGTACGTAGCACATACGCCATTGATACATGAGATACGCCACACGTACGTCGCTGATACGCTTTAGATACGAAAAGAGAATCGAGGATACGCCACACAAACGTAGCAGATACGAAAGGTACGCTGCACATACGTCACGGTTACGTGGCATGTTAATCGCGACTTACGTGTTGCGTATCAGGAGTATGAGCTACGTATCTACGGCGTACTTGCCACGTTGCTTTCGTATGTACCACGTATGTGTGACGTATGTACAGCGTATCGGACCTGCCAGGTACGTGCTACGAATTTTTAAGTGCACACATAAAAAACGTAGCATCTCGGCGTATGAGGAGTATGAGCTACGTATCGAGGAGTATGAGCTACGTATGCTCACGTATGTACGACGTACGCGTGAGGTACCTTTCGTATCTTGATACGCTGTAGATACGTGAGTCGATAGGAAATAGTATGTCAGCGGTTTTCACATACTCCACAGCAGCGAAACGTACGTAGCACATACGTAACACATACGCCATTGATACGCGAGATACGCAAAACATACGTCGCTAATACGCCGTAGATACGAAAAGAGAGTCAAGGATACGCCACACATACGTCACCCATACGTAGCAGATACGAAACGTACGCTGTACATACATGTACGTTACAGTTACGTGGCATGTTAAAGCCAGATGTACGTAATTGAAGGCGCTCAAAGGAACGTGCGTATCTAAGGATCGAAACGTCATCTTTACGTCGCATTCGTAACGTCAGTTTTCGCTCAAAACGTCATTTCTAGCGTTAGTTAACGTTCAGAATACGAAACTTTGTCCAAACAATTATGCAGAAGACTTCAGAAATGTAAAATATTTGATATTATTAAATATTTTTGCTCAATATATAGATTGTGGACATGTTATAACGAGGAAAACATCATTTGCGCGACAGAATGCATCACTGAATGCTAAATATTGTCGGAGATTTTGGCGCAAAATCGACGTCGCGCGTAAAACGTACTCAAATCAGCAACGACTACCTCTCTTCGCACGCTTATAGCAGGAAAACGAATCCGGTAACTAAGGACTTTCTCGTTATCTACCTGTAGTTCAGAAATTTCTCTAATACATATCAGTTTTTCAAAAAATCCTACCGTGGATTTTTTGAAATATATCAAGAAAAGTAACAAGAATGGGGTCTAAAAATCGCATTTTACGTTGACGTCAATGTATTTTCGCTCTAAAATTTGACGATTTTGAACGCCGATATCTAGAAAACAAGCTCGGAACGGTATCAATTTCTTTTTATTTTCGTATGTAGGACATCAAAATAAACTCACATGCAAAAAATAAAAGATTTCTACCGTGAGGTCAATTACGTACATCTGGCTTTAACTGCGACATAAGTGTGGCGTATCAGGTGTATGAGCTACGTATCTACGGCGTACTTGCCCCGTTGCTTTCGTATGTACGACGTTTGTGTGACGTATGTACGGCGTATCGGACCTGCCACGTACGTGCTACGAATCTTTAAGTGCACACATAAAAACACGTAGCACCTCGTCGTATGAGGAGTATGAGCTACGTATCCTCACGTATGTACGACGTACGAGTGACGTTCCTTTCGTATCTCGATACGCCGTAGATACGTGAGTCGATACGCGATAGTTTGACAGCGGTTTTGTGAATATTTTGAAGCGTTCCAAGAGAATCTAAATGCTTCTATATACATGTTTTTGTTTTTCCGAAGCCATATATCAGATGTTTCTCACGGTTCCGAGTGCCGTGCAGGGTTCTTTCAGGGCTACGCTTAGTGTATCCTCTGCCTTTGTTCATGTCGTCTTACGACCAGGATGGGGAGCTTGGAGATGTCCCCCCGCCACCACTTCGGGTTTTTTTCTTCGGTGTTAATCTTGATTATCTATATTTCTCCGGTCTCTGATAATTGATAACTGTAATGTGCGAATTGCATGAACAAAGTGAGCACAACCGTTTGTTCTCATATGTAATTGGTACAGAACAGATACGCCGCAGATAAGAATGGAACGTAGTACATAAGCCGTAGGTACGTCACGCGTACAGTTCATACGCCATACATACGTCACACGTACGTAGCACATACGCCTTGATACGCCGTACATACGAAAGTGAAATTCCATACGAATACAGATACGTCACGGATACGCCACGGGAACGTAGCAGGAACGTCACACGTACGTGGTACATACGTCGCTCGTGCAAAATACGGCTCAGACCTCGGCGTATCGAAATTCTCATAAAATACATGTACGTGAGCGATACGCCGCTGATACGTAATGTGTGACAGAGCTATAAATATCTTATGCACTAAGCTAACATTTCTTTCAAAATAAACTTCAAAACGCAAAACAGTAAACAATCAATGTGTGGACATTGTTCAGCATTCATATGGCAAGTAAGCCCATATTTGTTTGCTTGAAAAGTGCTGCTGACAAACAACTGCAAATCAGTCCAATGTCTAATCGTTCATTTTTGCCAAAGATGGGGTGGGTTGTGAAATAATTAAGTTGCACTATCTGGATTCCCTTAAATGAGCCAAACTGTTTTATAAACAAAGAGTGTAGATATTTCTTTTCCTGTAATGCGGCTTTCACACTAGAGGACGGTCTGTTACGATCGCCACGATTGACAAATCGCGGCTAATCGGGACATTTTACCAAAATTTGACGTTCGGATACGTTCTGTTGCGAGTCGTTGCGTTTTGATACGATATGTTTCGATTTGATACGATAGGGTGCCTATCGGTCAAAATTTGGTGACACGATATTGGTCCCGGATAGATACGATTAGTTGCGATCCGATAGGATTATTACGATTAAGTCCCCGATTCTTATGCGATCTGACACGATTATCTCAATTGATACGAACTGATACGCGTAGATGCGTTCTGGTACGAGGCTTAAGAACTGATACGATGTGTTGCGATAATTTACGATTGTTGGCTTGACATTATGGTGATTGTGGTCACGATTGTGACACGATGAGACCGCGATTGGCATATATACTTCGAAAACAAACATATTCCTCATTACGTTTTTAATCTCTGAAGACGAAACAACATTAAAGATGGAAGGAGCTGAGAATGACGGGAATGTGACATTTGCAAATTATTAATGAATGCTTATGATAAAGCCTTATCCTTTCCCTTTCTACCCCTGCCTCTGCTGCCCTTTCCTGGCATCCTTCAGACTTCTAATTAATACAGATCAAAGAATCAAACTCGTTTATCATGGCCGATTGATAATTCGTAATGTTACGTCTACACTGGACCACGTTCTCATCACGTCCTTACTACGTCCTAAAATATTAAGGACGCAGTAAGGACGTGGTGCGGTCTTGTAGGACGTGGGGAGAACGTAGTAAGGACGTAGCGAGGTCTTGATGGACGTGAAGGTCTTGGTCAAATTTTGAACATGCTCAAAAGAAACGTGGCGAGGACGGTGTAAAATTAGAACGCAGTAAGGACGTAGTAAGGACGTGGTAAGGACGTAGTAGGAACTTGTAGGACGTGGTAAGAACTTAGCGCAAACGTAGTAAGGTCTTCATGGACGTGGTATACGAACCTGTTGCAGGCCACCAAGACCTCACTACGTTTCCACTACGTCCGCGCTGCGTCAAACAGGTTCTCGATAAGACCCTACCACGCTTCTCGTACGTCCATACCACGTCCTAGAAGACTTCACTGCGTTCTTATCACGCTCATGCGGTTCCCAACACACACGTCCTCTGTAGGTTCTTACCACGTTCACGCCAGGTTCTTATCACGTCCTCCCCGTTTTATTAATTTTGTTTTAATTGACTATTTCCCTCAAGCAATAGCGTGCGCGTCAATTATTTTGAAATGTTATATGATTTGCAAATGAAAATGAGTTGACTTGAAAAAACAAAAATGAACCGAGAAGTACTCTTGCAATTCGCTCTCCTTCAATAACACCAAAGCTTACTCGGTGCACTCGCAGTGTAGGATGAGATCTTTCTGGGTGCGCCCCTAGCTTTGAGCTTTGAAAATGGATACAATGATGATGATGATGATGATGATGATGATGATGATGATGATGATGATGATGATGATGATGATGATGATGAAAAAAGGTTTCACGATGGGCATTACAACAGATTATTTTTTATTTTTACAACAGATTATCAGCAGCAATGGGGATAGAGTTTCAGTACTCGTTCTTCAACTGAGCACAATTATTATAATAATACATAAACAGTTAGAACGTGCTGTAAACGTAGTACGCGCGTGGCGTGAACTGCTCAAGGTCTACGTGAGGACGTCATAAGGACGTAGTGTAAACGGGATGAGCTTGGTGAGCGCGTAGTGAGAACCTAGTGGAAACGTGAAGGACGTAGTAAGGACGTGTTGCGGACGTAGTAAGGACGTGGTGGGGACGTAGTAAGGACGTAGTGTGAACTCACAAACCAGAAATTCTTTCATTTTGACCCCGTCCTCGTCACGTTCTTGAATTGTTAGGACATGGTAAGGACGTGGTGAGAACGTGGCCCAGTGGAGACGTAATATAACGGATCGTAAGCATCCGTGGCAAAAGCGTGGCTTGTCGTATCACATCGCATTTACTCGTATCAGATCGTATCCTATTGCACGCCATTCGCATCGCCTCGTAGTTAATCGGGCCGGGCAATTTTTCTCGAATCGTAACAGACCGTAACAATTTGTAGGAGATCGCAACTCATCTCAACAGATCGCGGTGTTTTGGTCGATCCCGATCGCCACGACTTAGGAACAAGATGAGATACGATTTGTTGCGATTCGTTACGATGGCATACGATCTGATGCGATGGTCACGATAGTCCCGCCAATCGTGGTAATCGTGAAAAAAAAAATGGCAGCCAAAATTTTTTCCACGATTAGCCCGATTATCAGGATTGACATCAAGATGTGATGCGATCTGATAAGATTGGATACGATAGTCCCGATTGGTCAACGATTAAGACCACGATACCAATTCGTGGACGAATCGTGGTAAGTGTGAAAGCTGCATTAATGCTTAATTCAGCCCCAAAGTCATAGCTTGAAAATTTTGAACTCCCAAATCTGTAATTTAGGGACATTTTACATCTTATGCATAGAGATTCTTCATGCACCTGAACATAATGCTGATAACATACCATTTGCATGTTTAGCTATGACTATTATCTCAGTCCACCTCCCTATAAAAAAGTATGCTTTGTAATACTTGCAGGTCTTCGACTTTGTGGGCCGATCCAGAACAGTTTGGCAGGCCTGATAGCGTCCGTTGACGCAGATTTTGATGGTCTCGATGGAGCTGCGACGTGTACATGGAAGATACACTACCGTGATTTTAACAAAAAGATACAACTACACTTCGTAATAATGAAACTCCATGAGACGGAGCTTTGTAAAGGGCGTCATGTGAAGGTTCATACAAAAATATTAAACCCATGATATATATGAGCCGCCTCATGAGAAAACCAACAATCCGACCAGTTCCGACACAAACCGGGCTTAACATCCACAGAAGGCAGCTGGAGGCTGGTTATTTAGACAGTAGAGGAATTGTACTATCCGTGTAGCTGATCTGCGTCTTTGTTTTCGCCTATGCAAATTGTTGGTTTTCTCGTGAGGCGGCTCATATTATGTCTTCACTGTGAGCGAACCTGCTAATCTGTAGAGAGCATTTTCTGTTCTTCATTAGTACAATCGCCAACTTTTTGATATACCAATGTTAATTACATTAAAGAATAAAATATAAACGTTTGATCCTTTGGAAGCAGTGAAAACGTTCAGAGAGAGATAGAATAAATAAGGGACAAAGGAATTGATAATAATTATTGATTAAAGAAAATTATAATTTAAAAGATTATATTTTCCTTTTGGTCTTTTGTGACTCTACAGCGAGGATATTCTGAGAAATCAGAATATATTATATATTACCGGTTTACATTCATTTTCTAACCAACATTTAAAATATTTGGTCTTTTTTTTTTTTTTTTTTTTTTTTTTTGACAATACTAGTTTTTGTATCGACTAGGCTGTTGCAATATTACTTTATTTCTCTTTGACTCCGTGTTGCCAAATCCAAAGGGCCACTAACGAGGCTCGCGGTATCAGCTGGTCAATCACCTTTCTCATTAATATGTTCACTGCTCTTAAAAGATCTTAGTTTATTTTCTATTACTGCTATTATTTGCTAATAGTGCAGAGTATATTTTCCTTTTAGGTCCTTTGAGATCAGTGCTGATATTCTGAGAAATCAGAAATCTATTATTATCGGTTTAGATTCATTTTCTCAATATTTAATCTATTTGGCCCCATTTTGATTATAATACCAGTCGTTGTATTGACTAGCCGGATGAAAGTTGTAAAATTACATGATTTCTCTTTGGCTCCATATAGTCCGGCAGAAAACAAAATTGACCTGGAATTGAGTTCTAAAGTTTTTTTCTTTACTGAATCATGTTCAGTAGACATTGCCTTTGAAGAATCTGAATGATGCCACCTTGGCATCATTGAGCATTTTTGTATTTTCAAGATGGCGTTTAAGATGGCGGCCAGAATATAAAATATTCTTTAATACGGGTCTCTGATTGTTTTCATCTGGTAAAACTGTGGTTATTTCAGTGCCAATTGATGAATATGTATCAGATTTGTGTAAGTATGTACATTCTATCACAGTTTTTCAAGATAGGATACAAGATGGCTGTCATCTTTCTTATAAAACATAAATAAGTCAAGGTTTTTCATGTTTTTGGTTTTACTTTCAAGTTTTGATTCATACAATTAGCACTTTAACTTTCAGATTCATTGCTCAAGCTAGTTTGTCTATCAAGATGCAGTAATTATCATATTAAAGATGGCATTCAAGAAGGCAGCCATGATTTCTTGCGCAAAACGAATTTGACCTAGAATTGAGTTTTAACATTTTCCCGCACTGAATACACTTAGCACTTAAAAGTCATTACCTTATGACTATCCTCTGATCTCAATGTAACACATGGGAAATTATTTTTCATACCGTATTGCACATTCATTGTTATGGGCAGTTATCCTGGTGGTGAAAGTTTTCACACCTGTCTGGAGGTAAGGAAAGTGACTTTCCTTACCTCCAGACAGGTGTGAAAGAACTTACACCACCTGGATAGCTACCCATAACAACGAATGTGCGATACAATATTAAAGTGACTTGCCTTACCACCAGATAGGTGGTGAAAATTATTTTCATAAATATTTTAACTTGTTTTTTTCTGAACCGAGACAAAAGTAAAAAATATCAAGTAAATAGTTATCCACTGTGTAGGACACTGATCAGAGTAAGTAGTTACATAGAGCTGAGAGTATTCTATAGTTGGAAGTTGGTTTCTGGTTCTCACATAAGTGTTAGTGGGTTATTGTTGTTAAAGTGCAAGAACGAAGAATCAGAAACCAATGTCACATATTTTTGCACCACTTTAATTAGAAACGACCAACTGTATCCCTTAAATACAGCTGGTCATTTCGTACTCCGGTCCCCTAACTGACCATGTGGATTTGGGAAAGTTAGGTCCGAGGGCGTCTAAAACAAACACATGTACCCGCAATACAATCTTACACACGATACACATATTTAACTGAAAATCATTACGAAATGGTAGTATACTTTTGTATATAAAAGAAAACATCATTTATATTGACCACCCCGTCTTAACTGTTTCAATAAAGATCATGCTTATTATTTATTTAAAAAATTAGAAAAAAGCTTGTGAGTATACAAAATAAATTTTTCTCTCAATATGTTTTAAATGTACAAGGGAAAATACTCCCGTATAATCTATTTTTGACAATAGCGACACGGTACAGTTGACAAGCTTCCTCGTTTTGCACGTGCAGTGTTCGGGCAATAGTAACGCCGCGAGAAAAAGTCACTTCACCGATGTTCATTATCGTTGTGTAGCTTTTAAACTAAAATGTCACTCAGTCGGGTCATAAGGTAAGTTAATTACCCGCTTCGCGACAGGTGGGTATGATATTTTCCTGACCTGTCCAGCCAAATACATGCACCTCGAGCCCTTCGGGCTCTCGGTGCATGCATTTGGCTGGACAGGTCAGGAAAATATCATACCCACCTGTCGCTCAGCGGGTAATTACTACTTACTCTAGACATTTTGCCTTATTAAGATAAAGGATAATAGAGCAAGTTTGTATTTTAATATTGCGTATTTCAAGATGGTGGAAGGATGGGTGAAAAGGTAGCGAGTGTTGATAAAGATCTCAAACTAGGTACAAAAACAATGAAACGGTTTGAAAGCAAATAATATACAAGCTTTAATGAGGCAACTTTTAATATGTAGAAACTCAAGCAACAGTATAAATGATCTTACAGTTGGTAATAATGAAGCAGTAGCTACCATCTTGATTAGCACTAGAGTGATTTGGACAACAGGCAAGGTCATATGACATACGCATAAACACATTAGCACATGAGTATGCCAAAGCAACCTTGATATTTGCAGATACATATACAGGTGATATTCAAAGCAAGACGAAGATAGTATCACAAACAAAAGTATATGTGGGTCAAATAAAAAGAAAATCATTTGTTCTATATCAGATGACTCGATCTGTCATTTTATATACTGGTCTTCTAATGGTCCGTCAAAGTACAATGTGGACAATTTCCAAACTAACCCAAAAGTGAATGATGTTTACCTGGTATTTGGTAGATAAAATTTTTGCACAACAATGTCATAAAACATGCAATTATTGTTCCCACAAAGTGTTGTACAGACAGTGATAGAAAACCAACAGTAGCTGATTAAACTTACTGTATTAGTAAATTAGTGTAGCAGACAATCAGAATTCTAAGTTGATAGTTTAAAAGGGAGAAGATGACATGTACTTTCAGAAGTTTGCAAGGGTATTGTCATTGAAAGAAGTGCTATGAAAAGCACCCATGAAGAAGGGGGCATCCGTATGCAGCAAATGGTGTTGGTTTCACTTGAAAATCTGAAAAGGATTTCAGCCACTATAGATGACACAGATGCATTTGTACTGTTATGTTTTCAGTACCTGACTCACAGACTAAGCATTGTTGGGGAAAAGTTATCACCAGTGAAACAGAGGCCTGCCATTATTGATGTAGAGAAACAATAGGGAATAAAAAGAAGATTTTGATTCTTACCTGATTTAATTTAGTGTTGATGCGCTTTCAGAATGCGACACAATCAGCTATTGTTATGTCATTGGTAATGGCATTGTGATCAAGGTATTGCAGGATGGTTATTTAATTCCAATTCTGCGGTTGCTGCTGAGCAGGACTTGGTTGTACAATCTTCATTCTTGCCAAGACAACAATAAATACATAAATGAACAGACAGTTGTGTTTTAAAAATGTTTACATGCGATTTGAACATTTATCTTTCATACCGTCGTGAATTAATACATCGCAATCTGCCTTCCAACATCCCGCGTTAATCACGATAATTCACTGTTAAGTAAAATTATTTCTTAAATAACAATCCATTAAATAAACAATCAGTCATGTTGAAATGGAGCATTGGTATGAACCAGTACTATTATATTCAGCACTATGGAAAGGTTAACATGGCATGCACAACTCTGTTGTGGCGGACTCAAAACATCAACCTCTCAATTCAGAGTATGGGCTACTGTGTCGTCTTATTGTGATTCTTGTGTAGCTTAATATATATGGGCCAAGATCGGACAAGAGGGGTCTTATGTCTTAAAAATTCAAAATTAATATATACATAAATAACAATGTGAAAGACCAGGTTTAGCTAGTATTTCCTGAGAGTTTGAAGAGATTATCTCCATAAATATATGAGAATCAAAAGGTGTGTAGCAATCTAAGCATGACGCCATAAAAATATTGATGGCGTTTTGACATTGATGGTATTAATGTCTTTATACCATTGTACTGAAAAGAATCTATGACTGAAATTCTCAAACTTCTATGTGTTCCTTGAAATTCAACACCTATACCACTGTTCAGATTATGAAATTGGCACAAGTTCACACACAATTTGATAAAATATGTACAACAAAGTGCGTACCTTTTCTTAAAATGAGGGTATTTCTTATGGCGCATCGGTTACCATGGCAATATGCGGGATACTTATATCTTTGTTTCATAAGATATTATATGTGTCTTGGATTGTTTTACAATATCAAAGCAGTTTGGCATAAATATCAGAGCATGCCAAATATTACAAATTAATTTGGTTTTTAAATCTTAATTGCATACAATGTACTTTACGGCCCAGACCTCTTTTGTCTGATCCGCGTTCATATATGAGCTACTACTTGGCAAAATTTTCGGAAACATCTAAGCTCTTAGCACTGAATAGATTATGGCCAAAATTAGACTGGACTGACATGATACACAGATGGATGACATGTATATTATTATGCAGGTTGCCAAAGAAATGAAGTATTGCACAGTCAACACAAGCGTAAAACTACATGAAAAACAGTTTTGATGTTTTGACTACCATCTTGGGTGCCATCCTGCATATTGTAATTAGGTAATTGGTGAAAAAGACATGCCTCCATTTCTTAAAATACAGTGTCTTACACAAAATGTTTACATTAGCACAGCATCTCAAATGTGAACAGGTAAAATTGTGTTTTTGTGCTTCTTATCCTGGCCGCCATCTTGGATGCCATCTTTGTTTCTTAAAGCTACAAAAAATGCTATGACTTGTTATAAACTGTTATGTTTCATAACGTCTTTATCCATGCCTTACTCAAGAGCAAACCAATAAATCAAGCCATAGATTTGTCCCATATATGTAAAAATATTGATTTTTGCTATTTCTGGCTTCCAGTTTGGATACTATCTTGAATATATCAAAATGCTCAATGATGCCAAAGTGGCATCACTTGGATTCTTCAAGGGCTAGGTCTGCTTTACAAGATTCAGTAAAGAAAAACACTTAAGAACTTAATTCCGGGTCCTCTCAGACGCAAAATATTGATTTTTGCTATTTCTGGCTCCCATCTTGGACACCATCTTGAATATATCAAAATGCTCAATGATGCCAAAGTGGCATCACTTGGATTCTTCAAGGGCAAGGTCTGCTAAACAAGATTCAGTAAAGAAAAAAACTTTAGAACTCAATTCCAGGTCCTCTCTGAATTCAGCTTTTTTCTACCGGACTAATATTACCAAATCTAAAGGGTTACAGGCCGCAACCGCGGTGGCCCATCTCCTATCTCATTAATCTCTTAAAGGATCTCAGTTTTATTACATATAGCCGCCTCATGTGAAAACCAACAATCTCCATAGGCGAAAACAAAGACGAGATCAGCTTCGCGGTTACCGCGCCTTTGTTTTCGCTACTCGGTTAATACAATTCCTCTTCTACTAAAATCCGAAATTTCAAGCTTCTAGCTCTTTTCTGTGCTTGTACAGACCGGTTTGTGTAGGACCTGTTCGGAAACCACATTGTTGGTTTTCCCACGAGGCGGCTCAAATATTATTTGAAACTTCCAGTTTGACGGTACTGTTTATGTGTTATTTAAAGTATAAACTTTTCTGAACGGCAATCTGAAAAAATAAATCATCAGCGAAAGCGCTCTTCTGACCAGCTAAAATGTCTAGATATAGCTTTAATCTTCATGCTAAGCCGAAATTCAAAGTATAATTAGAGATAATCATATATATTTACTACAAAATATGTTCTTTTTGCAAATGCGATACAGACAAGAGTTACGTTCACGTATCGCGGCATAGTATCTCGAAAAACGTATCCGTTCAAAATTGATAAAACCCATATCACTCCCTTGATCACCAAATGATTTGCTCACATACCCACGTGACCCATATCATCCCTTGGGAGAAAAAGCCGTATCACCAAATGATTGGCTAATAAAATTATATTCGGAGCACTCGGCTCCTATTGTATTGAGTTCATTAGGTAGTGTACCGCAGGCATTTTAGATTTGTTTGGATTGTGGTTTTATGTCACAGGCAACAGTATTTTGTCATGTCGAGGCGAATTTTCGATTTGTGCTAATGTGGAAATAATATGCACTCTACTGCACACTTTGGCGGTTTGTCAAAATGAATAAATAAAATAAATAAAATAAATAAAATACAATAAAATAAAATAAAATAAAATAAAACAAAGAAAGGGAAAAAATGGTCATGAGTTAAAATATATGATAAAAAGATTACGATATGACAATTTTCATATCGTACCCACGTATCAACCCTCGAATCCCGTATCAGCCCTTGACTCTCGCATCTGCCCTCGGGCCTTCGGCCCTCGGACTGATACGAGAGTCTCGGGCTGATACGGGATTCTCGGGTCGATACGAGGTACGATATGAAAATTGTCATATGATAATCTCTATTTATCGCTGGAAATATAAGTCTAAGTATGTGATAATAGCAATGATATTCAGAGAACTTGTTCTGATTATCCCTCATTACTCAGAAGTTTGTCGGTAGGTCTCTGACTCAAAGACGGAATTTGGAGTATTTTGTGGAACTGAGCTGCCCCCGCTTATCACGTCTACTGCAAACGAATTGTTTGTCGAGTTTGTATCTGACAATGATGAAATACGATATGAGGGATTTCTTGCAGTATATGCCGTCATAGGTAGGCATACCAAACATGTATAATAGACTTCTGGCTGAAAAAGGTCCTGCTCCCCCCCCCTAGGGAATTTTGCAGACATAGTCTATCTTAAAGAGCAGTCTTTTCTGATTCAAATGAGAGATGTTTGCACTTTGTACGCCGGGGCGTAACGGTGTAACAGCTATTTAAAAATAACAACTGTTACCAGCTTATTATATTTGCAGTATTCTTTGATTGGGAATGAAAAATAGGTTGTTTTACCATAATTCTACCATTTTTATGCAAGATTCTTCGAGGAAAATATGTGGGATGCATAATTTTATCAAGTTGATAGAGATGGTTCTCTATTTGTATAGCGTATGTAACGTATGTAACAAAAATATGCGAATTTACATTTATAAACAAATAAGGTTTTCAGTAATAGTTTCTGTGGAGTACAAATCTGCAAACGCCAATGTGCAAGGTTAGAATGTCATGTTTGTGTTATTTGCATTCAAATGAAAGATGTTTGCACTTTGTACGCCAGGGCGTAACGGTGTAACGGCCATTTAAAAATAACAACTGCTACCAGCTTCTTATATTTGCAGTATGTTTTAATTTGGATTGGAAAATAGGTTAATATACCATAATTCTACCATTTGTCTGCAAGATCCTTCAAGGGCAATATGTGGGATACATAATTTTATCAAGTTGATATAGAGGTTCTCAATTTGTGTAACATATGTAACAAAAATATGTGAATTTACATATATAAACAAATAAGGGTTTCTGTAATAGTTTCTGTGGAGAACAAAGCTGCAAACACCAATGTGCAAGGTAAGAATGACATGCTTATGTTATTTTCATTTGCTAGATGTGTCTCAGTTGTAAAGGTGTAACGCCAAGTTGTTTATATTTATATTTCATGTAATGTTACAATGTTACCAATACCACATGGGGTTAATTTGACCTACAAAATTGATCATATTTTTGTTATGACTTATCATAGACCACTGAGCTTGGTGTCATTTAAAAGCTTCTTCACTATAGCCGTTTCATCTCAAGGTAAGTTATGCAAATTATCTTATTTGCATATTTGTGAATTTTAATTTAAATATTAAAATGGCCGAAAAATCATTAAAAACATGAAAAAACGTCTTTCAGACCCAAGTTATCATCATAGCACATAGTTTATACACCAGTGATACCATTTGGCAATTTTACAGATGTATTGGGTCTATTTGAAAATTATCTCATTTGCATATTTATCATTATTAATAAAATAAACTATGAAAAGTTTGGAAAATCACTGACAAATCAGATGTATACTTACATAATTACTAGTGTCTGGCATGTCACCAGACCTAGAATGATAAAAGTGGTAGCAGCTTGATGCTTTAGGCTATTCACTTTGTCTTCTAGTCTGATAATTGAATAAACTTATTTTAAGTTTAATGAATATTAATGCAATCTTTACAGACTGGAGAAGAATCACGGCAAATAAGAGGGTATACCTTACAAAATGGCTTGTGTCTAGGTTACTGATAGCACTGCTGTACTGAACCTGGTATCAAATGATTGCTATGACAATGTATTATAACCATGTAACCTGATATATAAACCTTCTCATCTGATAAAGATCACTAATATTAAAAGGAAAACTTCATAAATAAGAGAAAATAAGAGAAAAATGAAGAGATATACCAACAAAATCACTTATATCCCGGCTGCGCATTGCCTTAGAGGGCTAAATTGGTATCAGATAATTGCTTGGACAATACACAATTTCCCAGTGCTCTTATTTACAAAGCATATCAGATTTACTTTCATAGATATTCATAAAACGTCAATAAAAATGGTAAATAGCAAAAAATTAAGGGTGTCCACCAACAGAGACGCATGTACCTTTGCTTCAACCTCATATGTTTTGTGATATGTATACATGACAACATGACAATGATTCATATATATTGTGATAACATGACAATAATTCATCATTAAAGTGACCAAATAGTAATGCCATTTTGACTACTCGACAGCTATTGACAGTGGAGATACAAGTGATTTTGTTGGTATACCTCTTCACGTTTCTGCAAATTTTCTCTTTTTTCTGAAGTTCTTGTTGCAATTCATGAAACAAATATTCATATGATTTTTATGATTTATTCATAACATCGTATGGTTAAAGAACATTTTCTTAGCAACAGGTAGATAGCAATTATAGCTGTCTATGTCTTCTAGTAGCCAAGATTCATCTTGTTTAATACGGGCACCGCCTCAATTCTTTGGTGGTTAATCGCCAACATCTGATTTAACCATTATATTTTATTAATGCTCATCAAATTACTTTTTATTATAGTAGGGTGATAGAAAATTGCCCTTGCCATTTTTCAGCACTTTCAGACTTTGGCTTGCTGAAAAACATAATCATTTTGTTTGGTATACCTGCCTATTTGATATGTATTTTCTCTAATATCTAAAGTTTTCATTAATATTCATAAAACTGAAATTCAGATGATGTATCTA
Source organism: Rugalucina vietnamica (assembly GCA_964017185.1). Classification (NCBI taxonomy): domain Eukaryota; kingdom Metazoa; phylum Mollusca; class Bivalvia; order Lucinida; family Lucinidae; genus Rugalucina; species Rugalucina vietnamica. Next base: position 73,464,315 of record OZ024869.1, on the reverse strand, counting down.
GAGGACTGAGGGCATTAGTCCATTGCCGTAGCATTTATTTGATATCACTTTCAGCATTCTAGGTCTATTAACAGTTCAGGTACAAACTATTTTGTAGAAATACACTAATTTTTCTGCATTTTAAAGCGATTTCTAAACGTTTTATTAATAGTATTTAAAGGGGTCCAAAACATTTATTATCAGAAATGAATAAGATTTTAGTATTGTTTTACACCAAAAACTAAATTATTCATAGGGAAACGTGAAGTGTTGGCACTATTTTCTAAATAGCATCATATATATCTACTGTACCCCACGTCATTCCTTATTCATACATATATGTTACATACGTTACATTTCTCATTAAGATGTCTGGTAACACCCACTGACAACTATACATTACGAAAACACGCCCATGCAATATACAGACATTTTTTCAGCTATAAAAAATATGAAAATTTCACCAGAAAAATTTTGATATTTTTAATATTTTTGATCAAAACATACATTGTGGGTTCACGTTAGAACCGCCTCGGTGAGGCGGTTCTAATGAGTACCAACAATATATGTTTTGGAGCAAAAATAAGAATAATAGGCATACCCATGCGTACCCCATTTTTGCTATATAAAAGTAGGGTTCAAGGGGGTATACATTACATGGACATGTTTTCATGATGAGTTCTCAATAAGCATGAAATATAAGCAAATAATTATCAACATTAGATATAGCCATTAGAAATGAGTATTTACACGTTTTGTGTAATAAGCAATACAATATTTGGCTTATGAAACTGGGGGTAGGGTTGCTAAACAACCCATTTAGTATAATATATACAGTATAGGAATTTTCCATCTCCTCCATTAAACATGGTAATGGAAAAATCACATGTATTTGGAAAAGCTGGAATGTGTAACTAAAAAACATATGATGTCACTCACAATTCTAATTTTGAAAGGGTAATTTTAATAAATGTTACAGACATTACACTGTAGGTGTCAGATTATTGTTGCTCAAGCAACTTTATTGTGTAGAATGGACATGTTTCATGCAAACAATATGAGAAGGGTGAATGGATTAATAAAAATCTTATTTTGCTGACGCTCAAACTGCCATATCATTATTTTTAAACATATTATGGTAACATATGTAACAGACTGACACAGACACATGCTCCAATGTACATAAAGCAAACATCTATTATTGGAGCAAACTTAAATTGTCATTTAAGATATATGTTTGCAAAATATCTTATGGAATGGGGCATTAGACCGGCATGTACTGGCATTCCTGCTATGTATAATGCCCTTCGTTATTCATTACATGTTTGTTACATATGTTACATATTGGATCAAAATATTTGATCCTAGATACTTGGATACTGATCCTCAGAGCCATGGTCCATGATTAAATAAGCAAGAAAGTATGGAACTCTGATAAATATCCACCAGTTTCAAGTATTTTACATACTTCATGTTTGTTGCAATAGAAAATTTCGCATTTGAAATTGGGGGTAGGGCTACTTAATACTTCATTAAAGGCAATATATACAAGATAGGAAATTAAACTTTGGTTTTTCTATCTACCAATTGAACATGCTGATGGAAATAAATATCATATCTGTGGGAAAATGCATAGTGCTACTTTACAAGTAAATGATATCACTCAAAAGTGTTATTTTCAAAGGAAATCTTAATTTACGTTACGTATGTTACAGTAAGTGTGGGTCAAATCTTTGTTCAAACAATTTTAATATGTAGCATAGACATTCTGCAAGCAGACAGTATGAAAAAGTTGAGTAAAATGATAAACTATTGTCATTTTTCTGTAGCTGAAAACACCATATCATAATTTCTTAATTTTGTTAAGGTAACATATGTAACAGGCTGTTACAGGATAACGCCCCAACGCTCAGGGTGCAAACATCTCTTATTCTACTCAGCTTGAAATGTTCGTTAAGATAGGGTATGTCTGCAAAATTCCCTAGGGGGGGAGCAATCGACCCTCTGGCTAGCAGCCTAGACTTCTGGCTGAAAAAGGTCCTGCTCCCCCCCCTAGGGAATTTTGCAGACATAGTCTATCTTAAAGAGCAGTCTTTTCTGATTCAAATGAGAGATGTTTGCACTTTGTACGCCGGGGCGTAAGGGTGTAACAGCTATTTAAAAATAACAACTGTTACCAGCTTATTATATTTGCAGTATTCTTTGATTGGGAATGAAAAATAGGTTGTTTTACCATAATTCTACCATTTTTATGCAAGATTCTTCGAGGAAAATATGTGGGATGCATAATTTTATCAAGTTGATAGAGATGGTTCTCTATTTGTATAGCGTATGTAACGTATGTAACAAAAATATGCGAATTTACATTTATAAACAAATAAGGTTTTCAGTAATAGTTTCTGTGGAGTACAAATCTGCAAACGCCAATGTGCAAGGTTAGAATGTCATGTTTGTGTTATTTGCATTCAAATGAAAGATGTTTGCACTTTGTACGCCAGGGCGTAACGGTGTAACGGCCATTTAAAAATAACAACTGCTACCAGCTTCTTATATTTGCAGTATGTTTTAATTTGGATTGGAAAATAGGTTAATATACCATAATTCTACCATTTGTCTGCAAGATCCTTCAAGGGCAATATGTGGGATACATAATTTTATCAAGTTGATATAGAGGTTCTCAATTTGTGTAACATATGTAACAAAAATATGTGAATTTACATATATAAACAAATAAGGGTTTCTGTAATAGTTTCTGTGGAGAACAAAGCTGCAAACACCAATGTGCAAGGTAAGAATGACATGCTTATGTTATTTTCATTTGCTAGATGTGTCTCAGTTGTAAAGGTGTAACGCCAAGTTGTTTATATTAATATTTCATGTAATGTTACAATGTTACCAATACCACATGGGGTTAATTTGACCTACAAAATTGATCATATTTTTGTTATGACTTATCATAGACCACTGAGCTTGGTGTCATTTAAAAGCTTCTTCACTATAGCCGTTTCATCTCAAGGTAAGTTATGCAAATTATCTTATTTGCATATTTGTGAATTTTAATTTAAATATTAAAATGGCCGAAAAAATCATTAAAAACATGAAAAAACGTCTTTCAGACCCAAGTTATCATCATAGCACATAGTTTATACACCAGTGATACCATTTGGCAATTTTACAGATGTATTGGGTCTATTTGAAAATTATCTCATTTGCATATTTATCATTATTAATATAATAAACTATGAAAAGTTTGGAAAATCACTGACAAATCAGATGTATACTTACATAATTACTAGTGTCTGGCATGTCACCAGACCTAGAATGATAAAAGTGGTAGCAGCTTGATGCTTTAGGCTATTCACTTTGTCTTCTAGTCTGATAATTGAATAAACTTATTTTAAGTTTAATGAATATTAATGCAATCTTTACAGACTGGAGAAGAATCACGGCAAATAAGAGGGTATACCTTACAAAATGGCTTGTGTCTAGGTTACTGATAGCACTGCTGTACTGAACCTGGTATCAAATGATTGCTATGACAATGTATTATAACCATGTAACCTGATATATAAACCTTCTCATCTGATAAAGATCACTAATATTAAAAGGAAAACTTCATAAATAAGAGAAAATAAGAGAAAAATGAAGAGATATACCAACAAAATCACTTATATCCCGGCTGCGCATTGCCTTAGAGGGCTAAATTGGTATCAGATAATTGCTTGGACAATACACAATTTCCCAGTGCTCTTATTTACAAAGCATATCAGATTTACTTTCATAGATATTCATAAAACGTCAATAAAAATGGTAAATAGCAAAAAATTAAGGGTGTCCACCAACAGAGACGCATGTACCTTTGCTTCAACCTCATATGTTTTGTGATATGTATACATGACAACATGACAATGATTCATATATATTGTGATAACATGACAATAATTCATCATTAAAGTGACCAAATAGTAACATTTGATGCCATTTTGACTACTCGACAGCTATTGACAGTGGAGATACAAGTGATTTTGTTGGTATACCTCTTCACGTTTCTGCAAATTTTCTCTTTTTTCTGAAGTTCTTGTTGCAATTCATGAAACAAACATTCATATGATTTTTATGATTTATTCATAACATCGTATGGTTAAAGAACATTTTCTTAGCAACAGGTAGATAGCAATTATAGCTGTCTATGTCTTCTAGTAGCCAAGATTCATCTTGTTTAATACGGGCACCGCCTCAATTCTTTGGTGGTTAATCGCCAACATCTGATTTAACCATTGTATTTTATTAATGCTCATCAAATTACTTTTTATTATAGTAGGGTGATAGAAAATTGCCCTTGCCATTTTTCAGCACTTTCAGACTTTGGCTTGCTGAAAAACATAATCATTTTGTTAGGTATACCTGCCTATTTGATATGTATTTTCTCTAATATCTAAAGTTTTCATTAATATTCATAAAACTGAAATTCAGATGATGTATCTAGAGGACTGAGGGCATTAGTCCATTGCCGTAGCATTTATTTGATATCACTTTCAGCATTCTAGGTCTATTAACAGTTCAGGTACAAACTATTTTGTAGAAATACACTAATTTTTCTGCATTTTAAAGCGATTTCTAAACGTTTTATTAATAGTATTTAAAGGGGTCCAAAACATTTATTATCAGAAATGAATAAGATTTTAGTATTGTTTTACACCAAAAACTAAATTATTCATAGGGAAACGTGAAGTGTTGGCACTATTTTCTAAATAGCATCATATATATCTACTGTACCCCACGTCATTCCTTATTCATACATATATGTTACATACGTTACATTTCTCATTAAGATGTCTGGTAACACCCACTGACAACTATAGTTCTCAATAAGCATGAAATATAAGCAAATAATTATCAACATTAGATATAGCCATTAGAAATGAGTATTTACACGTTTTGTGTAATAAGCAATACAATATTTGGCTTATGAAACTGGGGGTAGGGTTGCTAAACAACCCATTTAGTATAATATATACAGTATAGGAATTTTCCATCTCCTCCATTAAACATGGTAATGGAAAAATCACATGTATTTGGAAAAGCTGGAATGTGTAACTAAAAAACATATGATGTCACTCACAATTCTAATTTTGAAAGGGTAATTTTAATAAATGTTACAGACATTACACTGTAGGTGTCAGATTATTGTTGCTCAAGCAACTTTATTGTGTAGAATGGACATGTTTCATGCAAACAATATGAGAAGGGTGAATGGATTAATAAAAATCTTATTTTGCTGACGCTCAAACTGCCAGATCATTATTTTTAAACATATTATGGTAACATATGTAACAGACTGACACAGACACATGCTCCAATGTACATAAAGCAAACATCTATTATTGGAGCAAACTTAAATTGTCATTTAAGATATATGTTTGCAAAATATCTTATGGAATGGGGCATTAGACCGGCATGTACTGGCATTCCTGCTATGTATAATGCCCTTCGTTATTCATTACATGTTTGTTACGTATGTTACATATTGGATCAAAATATTTGATCCTAGATACTTGGATACTGATCCTCAGAGCCATGGTCCATGATTAAATAAGCAAGAAAGTATGGAACTCTGATAAATATCCACCAGTTTCAAGTATTTTACATACTTCATGTTTGTTGCAATAGAAAATTTCGCATTTGAAATTGGGGGTAGGGCTACTTAATACTTCATTAAAGGCAATATATACAAGATAGGAAATTAAACTTTGGTTTTTCTATCTACCAATTGAACATGCTGATGGAAATAAATATCATATCTGTGGGAAAATGCATAGTGCTACTTTACAAGTAAATGATATCACTCAAAAGTGTTATTTTCAAAGGAAATCTTAATTTACGTTACGTATGTTACAGTAAGTGTGGGTCAAATCTTTGTTCAAACAATTTCAATATGTAGCATAGACATTCTGCAAGCAGACAGTATGAAAAAGTTGAGTAAAATGATAAACTATTGTCATTTTTCTGTAGCTGAAAACACCATATCATAATTTCTTAATTTTGTTAAGGTAACATATGTAACAGGCTGTTACAGGATAACGCCCCAACGCTCAGGGTGCAAACATCTCTTATTCTACTCAGCTTGAAATGTTCGTTAAGATAGGGTATGTCTGCAAAATTCCCTAGGGGGGGGGGGGGAGCAATCGACCCTCTGGCTAGCAGCCTATAACATCTTCAAAGCAGAAGTAACATCATACTTTAAGCATGCTTAAAGGAACTCAGTATCTAATTTCATTAAGAAACAAAGTTTTAACGTATGTAAACGTCCTAGAGATTGTTGCCATAACAAAAATGGACTGCTATAGGTAAAATACTTTGACCGTGCCGCTTGAACTCACGTGATGAAGTTTTGTAAACACGGTAAAAGGGACACCTACTAAAATACTGAACAGTAATCGGTCCGATCAACAAATGCTTATTTATGTCAGAGGTTAAGCGACACGGTCAAAGTATTTTACCTATATCAAGCAAAGCTTCACACTTTTGAAATGATGACTATTGTTATGAGCCTTCGCATGAGAAAACCAACAATTTGCATGCAACTGCACAGCTGATCAGCGCATTTGTTTTCGCCACACGGATAGTATAATTCCTCTTCTACTTATATCCAAAGGTTTAAGCTTCTAGCTTTATTCTGTGACTGTACAGCCTAGTTGGTGCCGGACCTGGTCGTAAACCTATATTGTCGATTTTCTCACGCACAAGCTCATTATGTAACCTCTGGAATCGTGACAGATGCTGACCTCCAATGTGGCGCTATTGTGACGGAACCCTCGGGCTATATCGTAGCCACAGACCGGGATGGTGACGGAGAGTATGACGCAGACCTTCAGTGCGTCTGGGTCATAGCGGCCCCGGTCGGTACGGGGATCAAACTTGAGTTTGAATACATCGACATCGAATCAGATGACGAGTGTGCCTTTGATTCGCTTGAGGTACGTAGAATGCATTACGGAAACAAAGCCATGCAGCATAGCGAGGCGGTACTTACATTATGTTCTATCTCTGGTTTTGGATTGAAAATAAGAAGAAAAAAAAACCTGTAACTATGATGTATACTCCTATATAAAACGGGATGTAAGGTAATACATAATTCACAGACATCATATTATCTTGTCAGATGATGCAGATGCCGAATGTTTTCTTTTTTTTTTTTTTTTTTTTTTTTTTTTTTTTTTTTTTTTTTTTTTTTTTTTTTACATTTAAATGATTTCACTGACTTGTTGACAAGCATAATAAAGAATATAGCATAAAAACAAATCGTCAACAAGTAGGTATACAACAACCCGTTGTGGATTAAGTTGGGGTTTCGGGGTTTGCTCCAATCCGATTTTGAGCAAATTATTCATTTTCAAACGAAATTTGAGGAGACTTGGGTAAAGTTAAGAAATCAAAACAATTGTTCAAAACTTTAAACCTCCGGTAATCCTCGATACACCTCTACCTACATCTGTTACGGCCACTACTGACAATAAATGATCTGTGACACACACTGCACTGAGAACGAAAATGGGGTTAGATTTTCGAGTTTTTTTTCCTACAGCGTTTCTTCTACTGACTGATAGACAGGTGGAGTCAAAGCAGAAATTGATAATTTATTGAAAGAAAGTAACATAAGGAATCCCGGTAATTTCGTTTTCGTTAACAATTCAATGTTATTGTGTTGGAAGTACTATATGTTCACGGGGCGGAAGTGTTTGCGAAAACGAAATAACCTGGATTCCTTATGTTACTTTCATTCAGTAAATGTTCAATTTCTGCGTTGACTGCACCTACATGTATCTACATGTATCTACATGTATCAGTCAATAGAGTAAACGCTATAGGAGAAAACACGAATTTCTCATTTCAATTTAGGGCAGAATTTCATTGTGTGCCATCGATCATTTATCGGTTTGTATGTATACAATACAACGTGATTCTCAGCTGTGACGGTGCTCATTTGAAATCTGTAAGCGTAATTGGAGTCAAAAAGGCCGTGCATTGATAGCATTTACACAATCATATTTAAGAAATAGATCAGCTCTAGCAGTGAATTGTTGAGTAATAATTCACTGTTTGGAGGTCAGTTGTAATGAAGATCAAATCACGAGCGCGTAGCGCGAGTGATTTATCTTCTTACAACTGACCGACAAACAGTGAATTATTACTCAACAATTCACGCACTTGAGCTGATCTATTTCGATTCTAACACACAATAAACGGAATAAATGTTGCTTAAACCGTCGATATCGTTCAGCTTTCCGCCATTGCATTGCAGATATCCCGCCAAATATTTGACTGTAATGCTGGTATTTACACACACTTATTACGTTTGTTGTGCGCTAAAACGACGTTTCACCGTCTAACACTGCTTTGTGGGATAGCTGACGTCACAAATGCCGCAAAGTAACGTCACGCTTATTCGCCCAATATAACACGTTTTTTACCATTGGCTATATAGGCGAGGTGTGTTAGAATTAATTTTGATTTTAGCTCTATGAAGGATCCTACGCAGATGAAGCATCCCTCGGTCTCTTATGTGGTGATGTAATACCAGTCACTGTCAAGACAGTCAGTAATCTTCTGTTTCTAAAATTTTATTCCGACGACTCTGTAGAGTACGGAGGCTTCAAAGTCACTTTTCAGCATAAAAAGGGTAAGTTTCACGCAAACATTATAAGTAAGTAAGTGAGTAAATACTTTATTTTACGAGGGTAGCCAAATATATGCAGTGATGCGGTCTTCGGGTTTCCGACCAGGTCTGACACAAACCGGCCAGTGCAGATACAGGGGGTGGATAGAAGCTTGAAATTTCGGATTTAGGAAGAAGAGAAATAGTACCATCCGAGTAGCGTAGTTACTGCGAAGCTGATCTGCGCCTTTGTTTAAAAATCCGGTTTTCTCACGATGCGGATCAAATTGTGAATAAACAAAATTTATTTGTGCCACAATATGAATACTGTATAACTTTACAACAGCTCGCTTTTCAATATAAGAATGATTTGCGGTACAACAATATGAAGGGTTATTTACACAGCCAGGTTTTTTTTAATCTTTTTTTTTTCTCACGGAATGTTATGATTGTGTGTGTGCGCGTGTGTGTGGGGGGGGGGGTGAGTTTAAGTGACTTCAAGTTACATGTATATATATCATAACGCCTGCAAATAGTCGGGTTATACAGTGGGTTAAATCCAATTTAAAATTTTAAAGTCACGGGGTCTAGATCACGCAACTAAGAAAGAAATTGAGGGTGAACCTCGCAACCATAATATGAACTGTTCTTGATGTTAACCTTTTAACTTCGCGCATATCAAACTCTCATCACTGATGCAACCTCGAAATTTCGATCATGATTGTAGTGGATTTTGATAGATGATTGAAGAAAATTGTATCCTTGGACTAAAATCGAAATAAAAGTGGGGTGTTACCGGCCTCGTTTCCATGGTATCCGAACTTTTTGGATGTTTCTCGTACATTTCAGAAAACCGCACTCGTAGCGGACATGTGTTTTAATATTGATGTTATTACTGGAAAAGCAACTTAAACACACGATGAGTGTTATTTTCTTACATTTTGATACTATTTGCTCTTAAACTGAAGAGATTATATGCAAAAATAACTTTCCCGCCATCTTTTCAAACCTGGAAAAAAAAAAAAAAAAAAAAAAAAAAAAAAAAAAAAAAAAAACATATTTTTGAGATATCTCCTTAACTACGCATATATGATTTTGATTAAATTACGAGGATGATCCAATAATGATTGAGACTTTTCTCTTGGTTTATAAGCCCTTTTGACTGGCTCAAGTTAACTACTTTCGTTTACTAGATACACATTTGATCTCTCTAAGGAGCTTGTTTTATCAAATTTGGTGAACAACTTTGGTTGCTATGGTTACTTAAGAAGTACCCATGCATAACCTATGGCCACCATCTGCCCTTTAAACAAACATAATCTATATAAATCTAGCTGTGTCACAAATTTTAAAGGCGGTATCTTATAATAATTGAGTATTGTCTGTGTTACCATTCATCTCCGAAATATTTTGCTTCGGTCGATTCGAGTCTTGTGCTTGTGATCGAGAGGTGGTTGCCTAGCAACCATTTTCCTGTATAAATTCCGGCTTATAGCATTTTCCAAATTCTATTGTTGCTAGGCAACATAAAACGAAAGGGACAGGTGTTCCTTTTGAAATTCTTTTAATATATTTACCCCATAATTGATCATTTCAAGGTTTAAAACAATTTATTGTGTCATGTATACTCAAGTTATAAGATATTTCTCACCCCTACCCCCAAAAACACTGATTTTTTTCGCAACTATAACCCAACTTTTCTCGCAAAAATGCTCAGCCTACTTGAATTATGAGCTGTATGTTAGTGATATTTGCAGAGCATAAAGCTATTTATGAACTCTATAAATAACTGTGTGCCATGATTGGAAATTTTATCATCAGTTACCATGGCAACGCATTTTATATGTATAAGTACCACGCGGCCAAGGATATTTGACTAACATTCTCTCGTTGCTAAGCAACAGAAGGTAGTTGTCTACATGTGGATTTTAATCAGTGTATCGTGTGCACATTACATTGAGCAATGTTTTCAAGAAATTCATAATAAGCCAAGTTTATTTACTTAGGAATCATTCAAAAAGTCTCAATCATTATTGGATCATCCTCGTACAACAACAGATAGGAAACGTGGTAACCATTTAAAATTTCAAATAAAAAGTGGGGGTCACCGGATCGCGTTGGAAGATATACAAATGTAGAGAAAAAAAACGTTCAATATTCCCGCCTCCAATCGTTGCGCTGTCGTCGCATATATTTATGCGACGTCATCAACAGCTAAATAAACGTTTTCACATATAATTAACCTTATACACGAATTTGGGTATATCAATTGCCACATAACTTCTTTTAAAATAAAAATGAACAATATGTATACCCGCTTTAGGACTTAATCATCCAGAAACAAACACAATAAGATTTTACAGCTTGCAACGTCATTGAGAAATCATAACAAAACGACGTTAAAACTACGCGTACAGTGCACATACTAAACGCCGACGTTGCGCTAACAGTGTGCTCATAAACAATAGTAATGTTTACCCTTAACAATAATTCACCGTAAACAAAATAACGCGCGTAATGCGGTGGAGTTTTTGTGACGTCGCACATAAACATTCATGTCCGCCTAGAATGAGTCCTCTGGAAAACATTTTAAAATGTAAGCATTTATTTATTAATCGTGTTAGAATCGAAATAATTTTACTTAACGGTGAATTATCTTTGATTAACGCGCGATGATATTTAATTCACTCCAGCTGCGCCGTCGTGAATTAATACATCGCAATCTTCCCTCCAACATCCCGCGTTAATCACGATAATTCACCGTAAAGTAAAATCATTTCTTAAATAAACCAATTCCTGAAGGTTTATATATTTGACAGGTTTTCTATATTATCCTCCAAACATCCATACTACCCTCCAGGGTACCCTAAAATAGCATCAACATGAAATTAACATGGGATGCACGAAACTGACATGATTTGATGTATCAATTCTTCAATTAAGAAATGAATTTCATTTTTCTGGTGTTCATGGAGCTATGAACCGCAGTGGGTCGCGTGCAAAGTGAATGAACCCCGAAGGGGTTCATGTAAGCTTTGCTAGCGACCCACTGCGGTTCATAGCTCCATGAACAACAGAAAAATTAAACTCATTGCTTATATACTATGTAAAATAAATACAGCAATTTTTGATGTTACATATATTTTTTTATACATTTTAGAGCAATTTTGGACATTTCTTAAATTTAGATGACAAGAACAGTGTCTTAGGTACATGATACGATGAATTTAAAAACGCCATCCTTTAAAGAGGCGTCTGGAACAGCCAAGAAATACAGGAAGGGTGTGGATGCAAAATTGTCAACCATTGAACACAATGCAAACAGCTGACTTTTGCTTAGTCCATCACATGTAGGTCCATCCTTTTCAACACCTCTTTATGAACGTTGTTGATTATGTGACAAGTGAAATTGGGCTTTTTCGGTACAAACTTTACCTGCCAAAAAACAACGTCAACGCGCCGTCAAAAGGTCGAAATTGCCTTAATTTCGGGTAACTTGGTTTCCATTGATTTTATAAAAAGAAAACAAGACAAACAAAGCACAATGCAGCCAATACCAAGGTCAGTCAAACTAGAAAGATCCAGAGCCATAACGCGTCATGCTAGTGAGATAACGCTGACGTTAAACTCTTTGTTTAAGCTCATGTTATAAAGCCAAGATTGGGAATTTGGCAAACTCTCTTTATTTTAACATATCGGTATGCATCAAACATTTAAAGTCATTGCCGACTTTCGTATAATTCCAGTTAGAAATGTAACTGTAAGGCGATAACGTAGGAGCAAAAGAAACAACGTCAAATTCAAAACTTACGATCTTAATTTCTCGGCGATAAAATTTTGTTTTCAAACGTTTTAAATGTTTTCGTTTGTTTTGATGACTAAAGAGTTGCTTAAGCGTGATTTTGGTTTCCCACTTTAAGCAGACCTGCAAGTTCTGACCATGTGTCTAAAACTGTAACGTCACGTCAGTATCGCCGTAAGGTTTGATTTTTTCGAAATGTTTCACTTGGAAGCTCTTGCCGAAAGGTTACCACTTACGTCCATATTCCAAAATATAACTTTTATTTATCATATGCAGAGACTGGCGAATGTTAAAAAAATTGCTAAATTTAATTTGCCTAGTATATTTACATTCATTTCTCTCTATCACTTGTTGAAAAATCACCAAGGCGGTCACATTTACCAGCAAACAGAGAATCTACACACAGTGTGTGTTCAAACAGCGGAACGGCGTCGACGTTTACAACGTTCAATCAGATTGGCGAGATTCATGTTTTTTGACGTCAAGTTTGGATTACGTCACGTCGCGTGACACAATGTTGTTCATGGAATTATGAACACAGATGAACATCTAATGGTTCATCTAAGGAGGTTTTAAAATAATGTAAATATTAGGTAAACAAAGGACTTGTCAGGAGTTTTAACAACATTTTTGTTTTATATGTATTTGAGCATTCGCATCAGAAAACCAACAATTTGCATATATAGACTTCTGGCTGAAAAAGGTCCTGCTCCTCCCCCCCCCCCTAGGGAATTTTGCAGACATAGTCTATCTTAAAGAGCAGTCATTTCTGATTCAAATGAGAGATGTTTGCACTTTGTACGCCGGGGCGTAACGGTGTAACCGCTATTTAAAAATAACAACTGTTACCAGCTTATTATATTTGCAGTATTCGTTGATTGGGAATGAAAAATAGGTTTTTTACCATAATTCTACCATTTTTCTGCAAGATTCTTCGAGGAAAATATGTGGGATGCATAATTTTATCAAGCTGACATAGATGTTTCTCTATTTGTATAGCGTATGTAACGTATGTAACAAAAATATGCGAATTTACATTTATAAACAAATAAGGTTTTCAGTAATAGTTTCTGTGGAGTACAAATCTGCAAACGCCAATGTGCAAGGTTATAATGTCATGTATGTGTTATTTGCATTCACATGACAGATGTTTGCACTTTGTACGCCGGGGCGTAACGGTGTAACGGTCATTTAAAAATACCAACTGCTACCAGCTTATTATATTTGCAGTATTTTTTTTATTTGGATTGAACAATAGGTTGTTTTACCATAACTCTACCATTTGTCTGCAAGATTCTTCAAGGGCAATATATGGGATACTTAATTTTATCAAGTTGATTATCACTTTGTGTAACATATGTAACAAAAATATGTGAATTTACATATATAAACAAATAAGGGTTTCTGTAATAGTTTCTGTGGAGTACAAAGCTGCAAACACCAATGTGAAAGGTAAGAATGGCATGCTTGTGTTATTTTCATTTGCTAGATGTGTCTCAATTGTAACAGTGTAACGCCAAGTTCTTTATATTTATATTTCATGTAATGTTACAATGTTACCAATACCACATGGTAATTTGACCTACAAAGTTGATCATATTTTCGTTATGACTTATAATCATAGACCACTGAGCTTGGTTTCATTTAAAAAGCTTCTTCACTATAGCCGTTTCATCTCAAGGTAAGTTATGCAAATTATCTTATTTGCATATTTGTGAATTTTAATTTAAATATTAAAATGACCGAAAAATCATTAAAAACCCATAAAAAAGTCTTTCAGACCCAAGCTATCATTATAACACATAGTTTATACACCAGTGATACATTTTGACAATTTTACAGATGTATTGGGTCTATTTGAAAATTATCTCATTTGCATATTTATCAATATTAATATAATAAACTATTAAAAGTTTGGAAAATCACTGAAAAATTAGATGTATACTTGCATAATTACTAGTGTCTGGCATGACAACAGACCTAGAATAATAAAAGTGGTAGCAGCTTGATGCTTTAGCCTATTCACTTTGTCTTCTAGTGTGATAAATGAATAAACTTATTTTAAGTTTAATGAATATTAATGCAATCCTTACAGACTGGAGAAGAATCACGGCAAATAAGAGGGTATACCTTACAAAATGGCTTGTGTACTGAACCTTGTATCAAATGATCAAATGATTGCTATGACAACGTATTATAACCATGTAACCTGATATTTAAACCTTCTTACCTGATAAAGGTCACTAATATTAAAATCAAAACTTCATAAATAAGTGAAAATAAGACAAAAATGAAGAGATATACCAACAAAATCACTTATATCCCGGCTGCTCATTGTCTTAGAGGGCTAAATTGGTATCAGATAATTGCTTGGACAATACACAATTTCCCAGTGCTCTTATTTACAAAGCATATTAGATTTACTTTCGTGGATATTCATAAAACGTCAATAAAAATGGTTACTAGCAAAAAATTAAGGGTGTCCAGCAACAGAGACGCATGTACTTTTGCTTCAACCTCATATGTTTTGTGATATGTATACATGACAATATGACAATAACTCATATATATTGTGATAACATGACAATAATCCATCATTAAAGTGACCAAATAGTAACATTTGATGCCATTTTGACTACTCGACAGCTATTGACAGTAGAGATACAAGTGATTTTGTTGGTATACCACTTCACGTTTCTGTAAATTTTCTCTTTTTTCTGAAGTTCTTGTTGCAATTCATGAAAAAAACATTCACATGATTTTTTTATGATTCATTCATAACAGCATATGGTTAAAGAACATTTTCTTAGCAACAGGTAGATAGCAATTATAGCTGTCTATGTCTTCATTATATCTTATTAATGCTCATCAAATGACTTTTTTATTATAGTAGGGTAATAGAAAATTGCCCTTGCCATTTTCAGCACATTCAGACTTTGGCTTGCTGAAAAACAATCATTTTGTCGGTATACCTGCCTATTTGTTATGTATTTTCTCGAATTTCTAAAGTTTGCATTAATATTCATAAAACTGAAATCCAGATGATGTATCTAGAGGACTGAGGGCATTAGTCCATTGCCGTAGCATTTATTTGATACCACTTTCAGCATTCTAGGTCTATTAACAGTTCGGGTGCCAACTATTTTGTAGTAATACCCTAATTTTTCTGCATTTTAAAGAGATTTCTAAACGTTTTATAAATAGTATTTAAAGTCCAAAGACATTTATTATCAGAAATGAATAAGAATTTTAGCATTGTTTTACACCAAAAACTAAATTATTCATAGGGAAACGTGAAGTGTTGGCAATATTTTTTGAATAGCATCATAAATATCTACTATACCCCACGTCATTTCTTATTCATACATATATGTTACATACCTTACATTTCTCATTAAGATGTCCGAGCCTAGATACTTGGTAACACCCACTCAGAACTATGGTTCTCAATAAGCAAGAAATATAAGCAAATAATTATCAACATTAGATATAGCCATTAGAAATGAGTATTTACACGTTTTAGCAATACAATATTTGGCTTATGAAACTGGGGGTAGGGTTGCTAAACAACACATTTAGTATAATATATATAGTATAGGATTTTTCCATCTCCTCCATTGAACATGGTAATGGTAAAATCACATGTATTTGGAAAATCTGGAATGTGTAACTAAAAAAACATACGATGTCACTCACAATGCTAATTTTGAAAGGGTAATTTTAATAAATGTTACAGACATTACACTATAGGTGTCAGATGATTATTGCTCAAGCAACTTTAGTGTGTAGAATGGACATGTTTCATGCAGAAAATATGAGAAGGGTGAATGGGTTAATAAAAATCTTATTTTCTGACGCTCAGACTGCCATATCATTATTTTTAAACATATTATGGTAACATATGTAACAGACTGGCACAGACACGTGCTCCAATGAACATAGAGCAAACATCTGTTATTGAAGCAAACTTGAATTGTCATTTAAGATCTATGTTTGCAAAATATCTTATTGAATGGAGCATTAGACCGGCATGTACTGGCATTGCTGCTATGTATAATGCCCTTCGTTATTCATTACATGTTTGTTACATAATTATGTTACATTCTGGATCAAAATCTTTGATCCTAGATACTTGGTTACAGATCCTCAGAGCCATGGTTCATGATTAAATAAGCAATAAAGTATGTAACTATGATATATATCCACCAGTTTCCAGTATTTAACATACTTCATGTTTGTTGCAATAGAAAATTTCGCATTTGAAATTGGGGGGTAGTGCTTCTTAATACTTCATTAAAGGCAATATATACATGTACAAGATAGGAAAATAAACCTTGGTTTTTCTATCTGCCAATTGAACATGCTGATGGAAATAAATATCATATCTTTGGAAAAATGCATAGTGCAACTTTACAAGTAAATGATATCACTCAAAAGTGTTATTTTCAAAGGGTATCTTAATTTACGTTACATATGTTACAGTTAGTGTGGGTAAAATCTTTGTTCAAACAATTTTAATATGTAGTATAGACATACAGCAAGCAGACAGTATGAAAAAGTTGAGTAAATTGATAAACTATTGTCATTTTTCTGTAGCTGAAAACACCATATCATAATTTCTTAATTTTGTTAAGGTAACATATGTAACAGGCTGTTTTATTTTGTGACTGTACAGCCCGGTTTGTGTTAGACCTGGTCATAAATCCAAATTGTTGGTTTTCTCATGCACAGGCTCATTTGTGTTCATTTCTCGTTGGCTGAATGGGCATATTTAAAAAGAGTAGCATGGTTTACTTTTTCTGTGGCACATCTTTAGAACATACAATGAAATGCATATTATTAGGAAAATGCCTAGTCAAGAAATTGCGAAACATCTTTAGTTACCAATACAACTTTAGCTGCGAAAGCGAAAGTAGAAATTCTAGACCAACAAGTCATTTACGACCTCGGTCAATATATCTTTGTCGGGTAGATAATCTGTCTCATTGAAGTCCATAATTGTATAATATTTCGCTGCGTCCCTTATGACTTATGCACCAGTCATTTGTATCCCCGGCTTCCCTAGGGCCGGGGAATAGCGTAGCTTTTACTTTTTCATTTTTTAAAGCCCGGCTATAAGCCCGGCACTGCGGGGCCAGATTTGTGGTAAAATCTCTGCTAAAAGCCCCGGCTCCCCGGAGGCTGACAATAATGTTGAACAACAGCTGGGAGTTGTTCTGAAGAAACTGAAAGATGAGAGAAGGGCTTAAATTTATGTACGAAAATGTTAAGATGCATTTGCAGATTAAATAAGTACCATAAAAGTAATTACTTAAGTCTTTAAAATACCTTAAATATCTAAGAATTAATGTGATCGCGTATCTGGCGGGAAATGAAAACCCGGGAAAATCCCCGGCACTGCCGGGACTTATCAGAGGTTAACGCCTTGCACTTTAGCCCCCTATGTCCCCGCTATCCCCGGCACCCCTAGGGTTGCCAGGGATACAAATGACTGGTGCATAACTCTATCTTGCATAATCGTGTCAAATTTAGTAATTTGAGCCGCCACATGGGAAAACCAACAATCTGCATAGGCGAAAACAAAGGCGCAGATCAGCTTCGCGGTAACCTCGAAGCTGATCAGCGCCTTTGATTTCGCTACTCGGATAGTACTATTCCTCCTCTACTTAACTCCAAAATTTCAAGCTTCTAACCTGCTTCTGTGACTGTACAGGCCGGTTTGTGTCGGACCTGTTCGGAAACCACAATGTTGGTTTTCCCACGAGGCGGCTCATTTGTTTTGTATTCCTCTTTTTTTCTAAATTCAAAATTTCAAGCTTCTATCCATCTTCTGCGACTGCACAGACCGGTTTGTGTCGGACCTGTTAAAAAAAACACTTTGTTGGTTTTCTCATAACGCGGCTCAAATGTCTAAGCACGATGTACTCAAATGTCAAAGCATATCTAAGCATGATGCATTCATGATATTTGTAGGCCAGAAGCTCTGTTGGCAATTGCAAACTGATTTAGGAGGACAGTTAATATTGGTGAACGCCATCGAAGAGGATGGACGCATCAACTGTACTTGGAAAATTGAACTGACTAATACAGACAAAGTGGTAGATCTGTACCTCTTTATACAGGATATCCCGAAAACTGACGATTGTGCATCAAACTATGTCAAGGTAGTGTATATGTGCGAGTACAAACCTTTCCCAGTTATTCGTTTTCGAAAACACTTAAATGTTATTGTGATGGAAGTAATGGGTGCCACTATAGCTTCATTTTTTCTGAAGCGTTTGCAAAAACGAAATAACCTGGATTCCTTATGTAACTTTCATTCAATAAATGTGCAATATCTGCACTGTCTGCCCCTATCTATAAGTCAATAAAGTAAACGCTATAGGAGAAAACTCGAAAAGTTCACACCAACTTCGGGGACAATTGCAATGTGCCTCACCGATAATTTTATCGGTTTGTATACATTCCGTACCTTGTGATTCTCAGCTGTGATATAGCCACAAAGAAGCCGTCCACTTATTCTGTCTCCCAAAAAAGGTTTTTCAAGTTGCGGGTTACATGCATCAGGAAAACATATCCATGAAAAGAATACCCCCTCATATCCCATTTCTATATAGCAAATCTGGGAATTACAGGGGCATATCTATTTTTCTTATTTTGATTCAAAACATAGATTGTGGGTACATGTTAAAACCGCATCGCGATAACGCGTAGCCACAATCTATGTTTTGAGCAAAAAATATTAACCCATATTTGACGAATGGATTTTCCCATCATTATCATTTGGATGAGTCCACTTTCATTTTAAAGGGTGTTAGGAGTCATTTCTATTTTTTTATCTAATTTTTCGATGAAATTCCACCAAGCAAACAGAATAGCCCCAGATGGGACGCCGCGTCTGGGGCTATTCTGTTTGCCTATGACCCATAAAAGGGACGCCAGGCTAAAATGAGTTAAAATATCAACAATTTTCAGCTGAAAATTTTCCATTTTTACAGCATTAAAAATCGCTGTATATTGCATGGGCATGTTTTCGTAATGTCGAGGATTTGCAGTTAGCACGTCCGTAACAGTAAAATACGGAAAGTCACTCCCATATCCGAGCATCTGTTGCGCAGAAACGAGTAAAAAGGACTAACAGTCCGACCACTTGTACTGAAATTCCTCATTTTTTGTTTATTTTTTCTACAACATTTAATGCAAATTGCCATCAGCCTTCTCGACAAAATCGGCGTTAATGCTAAATGCGGCTAAGTGTAACACAGAGACACAAATATTATTATAAAAATGCTCAGTTTTCAGGTATATGATACAAGCCTAACATATGGAACGTTCTGTGGTACAAACGTGACTCACACTATTACTTCAAAGTCAAACATGTTACTCGTTGACGTTTACAAGGACGGCGATGCGACCCGACAGGACGTAACAGGTTACTACTCCACTAGAGGTGAGTCTCTTCTGCGCCTGCGGGGCTGGGAGTGTAGAAAACTGCCTTCGTACACGAGTCAATGTCAAAATTCGTCAAAATTCTTGTCTTCTCAATATTTTATGAAAACCACTTACAAGATCGTGATTTGAATTTTTTCACATGATACTACTGATCATGCTTAATAATAGTAAATGATAAAACAGTATTTGATTGGTGTAGAAATACCTTTTTTCTAGATTTGAAACCTCATTTTTCATCATTTTTGCCTGTCCCTCGAAAAAAATTGAAGATTCAGCACAACTTTTGAAAGCCGCTGTAAGTTTTGGGGTAGTTTTGACTGGTTGAATCAATAAGAACATTATTAAGGCAAATAGAAGAAGTTTCAAAATGGGATATTTCATTTTATTTTTCATATTTTTTGGCAATAATAAATCCGTCCCTGGATTTATGTCCTTACCGTAACGCAGTGATAAATTGCCAAAATAATACAGGATCCCTCATGTTGGCAAATCTGGTTATCTGTCATGCTCACTGGGCATTTTCTGTTTACAAGCATTGCATGTGTTTTGAAATGCTGCTACTGAACTGCTCAAGGAAAATACTGTTTCAGTAAGTAAGCCTAGAAGAGTATATTTTTTGTGTGTCCACTGACCGTAACAAGATATTAGCACAGTAAATACTTTAAAAAAGGTCTGATTCTGACATATTGAACCAGTTACATTTCTCAATAGCAAACCACTTTTGCTAACATGTTGTAATGCATAACTATTATTTAAGATAGAAATAACTTTAAATATGTCCTTACCATAACAGTCCTTACCATAACAATATAAAATGTTATGGTAAGGACTCATATTGTTACGGTATGGACATCAACTGTTAAACAGCAAAATAAATCAACCTGTATGTTATTTATTTAGATACATTTGCTATGAGAAACTGTAACTTGTTTAAATTAGAATAAAAGGATTATTAAAACCCAAATTTATAAATGAATTTTTTAAACAAATACGTTCATAGGAATTATTCCGTTACGGTAAAGACATTTTGGTGAAATACCATGCCTTTTTGGAAAATCATTTGGAAATCGAAACTAGAAGCAATACAATTGTATGTCATGTAAAATATATTATTTCATTGAAATAAATAGCTATCAGGATTATGATTGAGAACAATTATTTCCTACAAAATGTGTTATGTCCATACCGTAACATGCTGTTCCATACCGTAACGATATCTCAGAATGTTTAACTGTACCAGAAAACTAACAGAATTTATTAGGCTTGAATCACCATAGAAGATACCAAAAGATTAAATACTCGCTATATCATTCAATTACACTTGCCTGTATTGCTGTCAAAAAGGCAAGCATTGATATTTATTCTAAAAATGTCCATACCGTTACGATTTTATCAATCTAAAAGCTTGTCCATACCGTAACAGAGAATGTCCATACCGTAACAACATCAGAAAGTATATACTGTGTATTATTTTATTAGTTGCTTTTCTGTGTTTACCTTCTTTAGCATTCACACCAAGAGGATTTATCAGTGAAAATAAATAAACATCTTTCTGAATCACTGTCTTCATTTAGCAACATATTAGTGCGTAAAGTAAAAAATGTCCATACCGTAACATGCATCTTGTACAGTACCGTAACGGTAGTAAATTTCTGAAAATAAGTTCTTTATCAAGACTTAATGTGGATTATAACCACAAAAAACAATATTATCAAGATGAATTAATTGTCTGCAGTATTGTTGTTGTATAGCAACATGTGTTTTAAAAATGTTATTAAAAGCGGAAAACGTCTAAAATCTGTAAAAACTCGTTTTTGCTTGTATGGTCACTGTTTTTTTCTACTATCATTACAGCTGTACTTTTTTATCTTCAGTACATGTGTAGAAACATTGCATACATCAGAAATAAAAAGTTGTTGCATATTTAAAAGAAAAACACAATTTAAAATTCGTTACCATTACGAAAACATGCCCGTGCAATATACAGAGATTTTTAAAGTTGTAAAAAATGAAAATTTTCAGAAGAAAAATGTTGATATTTTTCTTATTTTTGTTCCAAACATAGATTGTGGGTACACGTTAGAACCGCCTCGCCGAGGCGGTTCTAACGAGTACCCACAATCTGTTTTGGAGCAAAAATAAGAAAAATAGGTATACCCCTGCATACCCCAGTTTTGCTATATAAAAGTGGGGTTTGAGGGGGTGCACATTACACGGACATGTTTTCGTGATGCGGTATGGACATTTTTCCTGGTCATGTGACTTTTGACGATCAATTTAAGCAATCTGATTGGTTGTTAAGATTACCTTTAGTTTGTTTTAATTATTTTAGGGTTAGCTTGTTACTTTCAATAAAAAAAAATTTAACTTTCTTTCATTTGCTTTTTATTTTTTCACACATTCAAAATTTGACGAATTTTGACATTGACTCACATAAGAAATTCTCGAAAATCTTATCCCTTTATGCAACGAGAAGGGTCTACTTGCAACATCGTTGCTGAGTACGTCCGTACCCAGTACGTTTTTATATCTCTGCCCAGTACGTTATAAGAGTTATCGTTATTTCTTAAAAAAGCTATTTTAAGCTAAATATAAATAGACTTATATATGTTTTTAACATATTATGACAATTAGTCCTTTTTGTGGTCTAATTCATAATAAGAGTAATTCATAATAAGAATATTTTTATAGCTTAATTTTATTTGATGACGTTCATGTGTAACATTCACAGTCTAAATATAATATTAAATCTACATGCAGTCTTCGACTTTAAACCCACCTGAAAATAAAATTTGAAATTGAAGGGTATATAAATTACGTGTTGAAATTTTCAAAAGCGACTTTACATTAGTCCGGCAGATTAATTTATACATATATAACAGTCAGATAGTTTTTGTTTATTTACGTCCCAGTAAACGATGTTTCAGTCATTGTCCTGGCGAGCGAAAGCTAATCTAGTTGTTAGATTTGGGCATGAAAGGGCACGTACATGCGACCCATTTCCCACCGAATTTCTTTCTGATTGCATCATTTTTTTATAACCTCTCTATTATCATGATTCCAGAAACATGATCCCTGAACAACAATTTAATTAAAATGCCTTTACGAATGATGGATATAAGTGTTGTTGTGATCATAAAAGTTCAATCGACGTTTTGGATTCCCCCCCCCCACACACACACACACACTTTTTTGAATCAGTTTTACGTCCCTTTCAATATTATTTCAGCTCATATGAGAACGGCCAATCAGAAGGTGGGGCGAAAACGGGAGAATCCCTAGAAAACCCACCTGGCACACCCGCAAGCAGAACTTGGTTTGTCTCACATGTGGCCAGAGCGGAGCTCGAACCCACACCAGGGCGGGCCCCGTGGCCGAGCGGTTAAGAGCACTGTTTCTTAATCATTCGATCACCTCACCGCTGTAAATGGTGTGGGTTCGAGTCCCGATCTGGCCACATGTGAGACAAGCCAAGTTCTGCTTGCGGGTGTGCCAGGGACGTGAAAGGGACGTAAAACTGAATTAAAAAAAAAAAAAAAAAAAAAAAAAAAAAAAAAAAAAAAAAACAGAGACAGAGATGACATGATCGAGTTATTAAGAAACAGCGCTCTTAATCGCTCGGCCACTGGAGCCGTCATTGTATGTATCGAGTCAACAATTATTAGCTTTCTGAGCCGAAGGCTCACAAAGTGAGATGGTCATGCTCCGGCGTCCGTCCGTCGACATTTTCAAAGATCTTCTCCTCTCAAACCGCTTAGCCAATCAAAGCCAAACTTCATGTGAAGCATCCCTAGGAAGGGGGAACCAATGTTTATATAAATTGTCCAGGTCACATGACCAAGATGGCCGCCATGGCTATAAATCGCAAAAACCTTAAAAATATTCTTCTCCAGAACCAGAAGGCCTATGATTTTGAAACCTGGCATGAAGCATCAGGGAGAGGAGCTCTACAAAGTTTATATAAATCATGACCTTGGGATGACCTTGACCTATTTTACAGCAAGGTCAACATAGGTCGCCCATGTATTTGAATGGGGAAAATTGTCAAAATGTCATTTGAAGGGAAAAACTTGAAGGGAAAGGGTAAATGGACTGAACATTTACGATTCTGAAAAAATGCACCCCAGGGGCTGGTCTACCCCCACTCCGGGGCAATATACATGTATATTACCATAATATTCAAAGATCTTCTTCTCTGAAACTACTTGGTCAATCAAAGCCAAACTTCATGTGGAGCATCCTAAGGAAGTTGGCACAAAAGTTTATATAAATGGTCCAGATCACATGACCAATATGGCCGCCATGGCTATAAATAGAAAAAAATATCTTTCTCCAGAACAATAAGGTCTATGATTTTGAAACTTGGCATGAAGCACAGGGAAAGGAGCTCTACATAGTTTATATAAATCATGACCCAGGAATGACCTTGACATATTTTACGGCAAGGTCAACATAGGTGGCCCATGCATTTGAAGGGGAAATTTGTCAAAAAGTCATTTGAAGAGAAAAACATTAAGGAAATGGGCAAATGGACTGAAGATATATGATTCTTAAAAATGGACCCAATGGGCCGGTCTGCCCCCACCCTGGGGCAATATAAATGAATATCACCATACTATTCAAAGATCTTCTTCTCTGAAACCGCTTGGCCAATCAAAGCCCGGCAAATTTGATATAAAGCACATGTAGGAAGGAGAAACCAATGTGTACATAAATAATCCAGGTCACATGACCAAGATGGCCGCCATGTCCATATATGGTAAAAATCATTCTAAAATCTTTTTCTATGGAACGGGTGGACCAATTTCAACAAATCTAGGCATGTAGCATTGTAGACTAGAGTAGTATATGCGTGCATAAAATTATGACCCTGTGATGACCTTGACCTATTTTACGACAAGGTCAATATAGTTCGTCCATGACCATACTAGTCAAACAGGTTTATTGGTATATATCCCTGATCTCAGGTGAGCGTTTACAGGTCCATTGGTCCTCTAGTACAGGTTTTCAGCTATGTCTGGACAAAGCCAGCGCTTTTTGAGTATTAACCATTACTTTTGTGAGTTAATGTTGTCTTGCTCAAGGACACGGCCCGGAAACCCCTAGTGGGAATCAAACCCAATACCTCTCGATTCGGAGGCCGGTGCTCTACCACAAGGCTATCGTGCTCCATAAAATTCTTATAAACAGCCAAGAAACATGCATGTTTATGAAAGTTTTTTTACGATATATTCGTTTATCGAGATACATTAGAAAAAAAGAAAGATTATTTCTCAATCCAGGTATCACAAGCGCGGAAATGTTTCCAAACGCGGATGTGAACCAGTACATCGCGGAAATACACAAGGTACGAAAACATGCGGCTATAGCATTTAAGTGCTGGTTCAGATAAATAAATGTTTAAATATTATAAAACACGTATTATATTACAAGTTTCAACAATAAAACGCTTTGCAATTTAATATGCATGGTTGCCATAGCAACAAACCGAACACCACTGGAGGAAAAATCTAAGATTTCCTTGTTTTAGGGGTTTTCAGATACCTTTATGTCAGAAGCTCTGCGTATCTCGGACGGTCTTACGCATAAGGAATAAGTTCTACATGCGGTAAATACGCTTTGAACGCTTTCGACGTCTTTGTATGGTCCTCGCCCATTTGTGGCCTAAATAAATAGAAGGGCTGCTTGTGCCTCCAGGCAAAGCTTCTACGCTACCGACTGACCGTCTGATCATGTCTGAGACTGCCCAAGGAAAGTGGTCAAAGTCAATCATCCATACAAAGTTTATATGGGTCATTATCAAAAAATGGAGCAATCCAGAAAACTGTAAGGCAAAACGAAAAAAAAATCGTTGTCCAGTTAGTGATTAACTTTGAAAGTAATCGATAACAGATCTGCCAGGCTCTACCGCAATGGTCCAATAGGGATCTACAGTGCCATATTCTAATACAACATCCCCAATATGGATCTACAGTGCCAAAATCTACCCAACGCCCCTAACCACATACTAAGCAGCTATGTCCCCAGTAGTGTAGCCTGGGTTCCAGTCTGATCCTTTTTTTTTTTTTCTTTTTTTTTTAATTGTTCATTTTTTCAGCCTAGCCTGGGTTCCAGTCTGATCTTTTTTTTCTTTTTTTTTATTTTTTCATTTTTTCAGCTTTGGCAACTTTGATTGCATTACTATACTGCAACGACTACCCTACCCTACCGCAACGTCCCCAGTAGGGATCAACAGTGCCATACTCTACCGCAAAGACCCCAGTACGAATCTACAGCGCCATACTCTACATCAAGTAGAAACAAACAGCGCCATACTCTAGCGCAACGTCCCAAGAAGGAATCTACAGTGCCATACTCTACCGCAACGTCCTCAGCAGAGATAATCTGTCACATATTCTACCGCAACGTCCCCAGTAGATATCTACAGCACCAAACTCTATCGCAACGTCCCCAGTAGCCTAGCGATCTGTGTAGCGTCATACTCTACTCACCCGTCCCCAGTAGAGATAAACAGCCACATATTCTACCGCAACGTCCCCAGTAGATATCTACAGCGCCTTACTGTATCCCAACGTCCGCAGAAGCGATCTCTACAGCGCCATATTCTACCATAACGTCCCCAGTAGGAATCTACAGCCACATGCTGAACCGGAACGTCCCCAGTAGTGATCTACAGTACCATACTCTATCGCAACGTCTCCAGTAAGGAACTACAGTGCCATACTCTACCACAACGTACCCAGTAAGGATATAGAGCTGAACAGCACGATAATGTATCACAACGGATTCAGTAGGGATATACAGCCACATACTCTACCGTAACGTATCCAGTAATGATCTAGCGTGACATACTCTTCCACAAGATCCCGAGTAGTGATCTTCAGCGCCATACTCTACCGCAACGTCCGCAGTTTGGATCAACAGTGCCATACTATATTGCAATGTCCCCGATAGGGATCTACACAGCCATAATCCACCACAACGTCCCCAGTAGGGATATACGACACTATTCTCTACAACAATCTACCAAGTGATATAAACAGCTCAATTATTTCCACAAGGTCCGTAGTGGATTTTCAGTGACATACTCTTCCATATTGTTTCCAAATTAAACCTTTAATCTGCAACAATGTACCCAGTGGAGGTCTACAGCGCCATAATCTGCTACAAAGTCACCAGTAGGGATATAAAGCGCCATACTCTATCGCAACCTACCAAGTAGAGATCAACATCGCCATAATCTACCGCAAGGTCCCCAGTATGTATCTTTATTCCATACTCTACCACAACGTACCAAGTTGGGATCTACAGCGACATACTCTGCCGCAACGTCCCCAGTAGGATTATAAAGTGCCACAACTTCCCCAATACGTATCTACAGTGTCATGCTCTACCACAACGTCCCAAATAGGGATCTTCAGTGTTATATTCTACCTTAACGCCCCAAAGGAATCTACGGTGCCATACTCTACCGCAACGTTTCCATAACCTCAATTCTAAGTTAAATTCGTTTTGCGCAAGAAATCATGGCTGCCTTTTTGAATGACATCTTGAATACGATAATCACTGCATCTTGATAAGGCAATCTAGCTTGAGTAATGGTTCTGAAAGTTAAAGTGCTTATTGTGTGAATAAAAAAGTTAAACCAAAATTACGAAAAACCTTGACTTATTTCATCTATACAGTGTTTTTTTTTATCCTGTCTTGAAAAGAAACTATGATAGAATGTAAATACTTATACAAAACTGATACCTGTTCATCATTTTGTACTGAAATAACCACAGTTTTGCCAGACCCCTGTTAAATATTATTATATATTCTGGCCGCCATCTTAAACGCCATCTTGAAAATACAAAATTGCTCAATGATGCCAAAGTGGCATCACTCAGATTCGTGTAAGGCAATGCCAACTGAACATAATTCAGTAAAGAAAAAAAAACTTTATAACACAATTCCAGGTCAAATTTGTTTTCTGCCGGACTAAGGGGACGGTGTGGTAGATTATGGTGCTGTAGACCTCTACTGGGGACGGTGTGGTAGGATATGGCGCTGTAGATCATTCTGGGGACGGTGTGGTAGGGAATATCGCTGTAGATCTCTACAGGGGACGTTTGGGTAGGGAATGGGGCGACAGATCTCTACTGGGGACAGAATGGTAGGGTATGGTGTTGTAGATCCCTACTGGGGAAGATGCTGAAGAGAATGACACTGTATATCTCTACTGGGGACGGAGTGGTAGAATATGGCGCTGTTTATCTTTAATGGAGACGGTGTGGTAGACTTCCGCACTGTATATCTCTACTGGAGACGGTCCAGTAGAGTAAGGTGCTGTAGATCTCTACTGGGGACGTTGGGTAGGGAATGAGGTGATAGGTCTCTACTGGGGACGGTATGGTAGATTATGGTGCTGTAGATCTCTACTGGGAACGGTGTGGTAGGATATGGCGCTGTGGATCTTTACTGGGGACGGTATGGTAGGATATGTCGCTGTATATCTCCACCGGAGACGTTGTGGTAGGGAATGGGGCGATAGACCTCTACTGGGGACGGAATGGTAGGGTATTGTGTTTTATATCCCCACTGGGGACGATGCTGATTACTGGAGACGGAGTGGAAGGGTATGTCGCTGTAGATCTCTACTGGAGACGTATTTGTAGTGTAGTTTTGTTTTATATGTCTACTCGGAACGTTGAAATATGTAGCTGTAGATCTCCACTGGGGACGTAACGGTAGGGAATTGGACGATATATCTTTACTGGGGACGGTGTGGTAGGGTATGTCGCTGTAGATCTCTACTGGGGACGTTGTGGTAGGGAATGGGGTGATAGATCTCTACTGGGGACTGTGTGGTAGATTATGGTGCTGTAGATCTCTACTGGGGACGACGTGGTAGGATGTGGCGCTGTAGATCTTTACTGGGGACGGTATCGTAGGATATGTCGCTGTAGATCTCTACTGGGGACGTTGTGGTAGGGAATGGGGCGATAGATCTTTACTGGGGACGGAATAGTAGGGTATGGTGGTTTAGATCCCTACTGGGGACGATGCTAAAGAGAATGACACTGTATATCTCTACTGGGGACGGAATGGTAGGGTATGGCGCTGTATATCTCTACTTAAGACGGTGTGGTAGACTAACTCACCGTAGATCTCTATTGGGTACGATCCAGTAGAGTTTGGTGCTGTAGATCTCTACTGGGAACGGTGTGTTAGGGTATGTAGCTGTAAATCTCTACTGTGAACGCATTGGTAAAGTAGTTCGCTTTAGATCTCTACTGGGGACGGTGTGATAGGGATTGGGGCGAAATATCTCTACTGGAGACGGTGTGGTAGATTATGGTGTTGTAGATCTCTACTGGGGACCGTGTGGTAGGGTATGTCGCTGAAGATCTCTACTGGGGACGATGTGGTAGGAAATGGGGCGATGGATCTCTACTGGGGACGGAACGGTAGGATATGGTGTAGTAAATCCCTACTGGGGACAATGCTAAAGAAAATGACACAGTATATCTCTTCTAGGGACGGGGTGGTAGGGTATGGCGCTGTATGACTCTTTATTTCTCTACTGGTGACGGTGTGGGAGACTACCGCACTGTATATCTCTACTGGGGACGTTGTGGTAGGGAATGGGGCAATACATATCTCTACTGGGGACGGAATGGTAGTGTATGGTGTTGTAGATACCTACTGTGAAGGATACTGAAGAGAATGATACTGTATATCTCTAGTGGAGACGGTGTGGTAGAATACCGCTATGTAGATCTCTACTGGGGACGGTCCGGTAGAATATGGTGCAGTAGATCTCTACTGGAGACGTATTGGTAGAGTAGTTCGCTTTAGATATCTACTCGGGACAGTGTGATAGGGTATGTAGAGGTGGATCTCTACTGGGGACGTTAAGGTAGGAAATGGGGCGATAGATCTCTACTGGGACGGTGTGGTAGGGTATGTCACTGTAGATCTCTACCGAGGACATTATGGTAGGGAAAATGTCGATGGATCTCTACCGTGGACGGAGTGATAGGGTATGGCGCTGTAGATCTCTACTGGGCACGTTGTGGCACGGAATTGGGCGATTGATCTCTACTGGGGACGGAATGGTCGGGTATGTTGTTGTAGATCCCTACTGGGGATGATGCTGAAGAAAATGACACTGAATATCTCTACTGGGGACGGAGTGGTAGGGTATGGCGCTGTATATCTCTACTGGTGACGGTGTGGTAGACTACCGCATTGTAGATCTCTACTGGGTATGGTCCAGTAGATAATGGTTATGTAGATCTCTACTGGGGACGGTGTGGTAGGGTATATCGCTGGTGATCTCTACTGGGGACGTATTGGTAGAGTAGTTCGTTTTAGATGTCTACTTGGGACTGTGTGATAGGGTATGTAGCTGTAGATCTCTACTGGGGAAGTTGTGGTAGGGAATGGGTCGATATATCTCTACTGGGGACGGTGTGGTAGATTAATGTGCTGTAGATCTTTACTTGAGACGGAATGATAGGGTATGGTGTTGTAGATCCCTACTGGGGACGATGCTAAAGAGAATGACACTGTATATCTCTACTTGGGACGGAGTGGTAGGGTATGGCGCTCTATATCTCTACTGGAGACGGTGTGGTATACTACTGCACTGTACAGTAGATCTCTACTGGGAACGCCCAAGTAGAGTATGGTGCTGTAAATCTCTACTGGGGACGGTGTGGTAGGGTATATCGCTGTATATCTCTACTGGGGACGTATTGGTGGAGTAGTTCGCTTAAGATGTTTACTTGGGACGGTGAGATAGGGAATGTAGCTGTAGATCTTCACTGGGGACGTTGTGGTAGGGAATTGAACGATATTATTTTTTACTGGGGACGGTGTGGTAGGGTATGTCTCTGTAGATCTCTTCTTTGGACGTTGTGGTAGGGTATGGGTCGATATATCTCTACTGGGGACGGTGTGGTAGATTATGGTGCTGTAAATCACTACTTGGTACGCTGTGGTAGGTTATGGCGCTATAGATCTTTACTGGGGTCGGTGTGGTAGGGTATGTCGCTGCAGATCTCTACTGGGGACGTTATGGTAGAAATGGGTCCATTTATCGCTACTGGGGACGGTGTGGTAGATTAAGGTGCTGTAGATCTCTACTGGGGACGTTGTGGTAGGGACAGGGGCGATAGATCTCTACTGGAGAGGGAATGGTGGGGTATGGTGTTGTAGATCCCTACTGGGGGACACTGAAGAGAATGACACTGTATATCCCTACTTGGGACGGAGTGGTAGTGTATGGCGCTGTATATCTCTACTGGAGACGGTGCGGTAGACTACCGCACTGTAGAATTCTACTGGGTATAGAGTAGAGTACCCAGTAGAGTATAGTGTTGTACATCTCTACTGAGGACGGTGTGGTAGGGTATGTCGCTGAAGATCTCTACTGGGGACGTATTGGTAGAGTAGATCGCTTTAAATGTCTACTTAGGACTGTTTGATAGGGTATGTTGCTGTAGATCTCTACTTGGGACGTTGTGGTAGGGAATGGGGCGATAGATTTGTACTTGGGACGGTGTGGTAGGGTATGTCGCTGTAGATCTCTACTGGGGACGTTGTGATAGGGAATGGGTCGATAGATATTTACTAGGGACGGTGTGGTAGATTATGTAGATCTCTTCTGGGGACGGTGTGGTACGGTATGGCGCTGTAAATCTTTACTGGGGACGGTGTGGTAGGGTATGTAGCTGTAGATCCCTACTTGGGACGATGACGGAGAGAATGACACAGTACATCTCTACAAGGGACGGAGTGGTAGCGTATGGCGCTGTATATCTCTACTGGGGAGGGTGTGATAGACTACCGCACTGTAGATCTCTACTGAGGAAGGTCCAGTAGAATATGGTGCTGTAGATCTCTACTGGAGACGGTGTGGTAGGTTATGGCTTTGTATATCTCTACTGGGGACGGTGTGGTAGGGTATGTCGCTGTATATCTCTACTGGGGGCGTTGTGGTAGAGAATAGGGCGAAATCTCTACAGGGGACGGAATGGTAGGGTATGGTGTTGTGGATCTCTACAGGGGACGATGCTGAAGAGAATGACACTGTATATCTCTACTGAGGACGGAATGGTAGGTTATGGCGCTGTTTGTATGACTGGAGACGGTGTGGTAGACTACCGCAATGCAGATCTCAACTGGGGACGTTGTGGTTGGGAATGGGGCAATAGATCTCTACTGCGGACGCAGTGGTGGGGTATGGTGTTGTAGAACCCTACTGGAGACGATGCTGAAGGGAATGACACTGCATATCTCTACTGGGGACGCTGTGGTAGGGTTTGGCGCTGTATATCTCTACTGGAGACGGTGTGGTAGAATACCGAACTGTAGATCTCTACTGTGGACGGTCCAATAGAATATGGTGCTGTTGATCTCTACTGGGAACGGAATGGTAGGGTATGTCGCTTTAGATCTCTACTGGGGACGTTGTGGTAGGAAATTGGGCGATAGATCTCTACTGGGGATGGAATGGTAGGGCATGGTGTTGTTGATCCCTACTGGGGACGATGCTGAAGAGAATTACACAGTATATCTCTACTGGAGCGGTGTTGAAGGATATGGCGTTGTATATCTCTACTGGATACGGTGTAGTAGAAACCGCACTGTAGATCTCTACTGGGGACGGTCCTGTAAAATATGGTGCCGTAGATATCTACTTGGGACGGTGCGGTAGGTTATGGCGCTGTTGATCTTTACTGGGGACGGTGTGGTAGGGTATGTCGCTGTAGATCTCTACTGGGGACGTTGTGGTAGGGAATGGGGCGAAAGATCTCTACTTGGGACGAAATGGTAGGGTATGGTGTTGTTGATCCCTACTGGGGACGATGCTGAAGAGAATGACACTGTATTATCTTTCTGGGGACGGAGTGGTAGGGTATGGCGCTGTATATCTCTACTGGAGACGGTGTGGTACACTGCTGCATTGTAGATCTCTACTGGGGACGGTCCAGTAGAATATGGTGCTGTAGATCTCTACTGGGGACGGTGTGGTAGGGCATGTCACTGTAGATCTCTCCTGGGGACGGTGTGGTAGGAAATGGGGCGATAGATCTCTACTGTGGACGGAATGGAAGGGTATGGTGTTGTTGATCCCTACTGGGGACGATGATGAAGAGAATGACACTGTTAATCTCTACTGGGGACGGTGTGGTAGGGTATGGCGCTGTATATCTCTACTGGAGACGGTGTGGTAGACTACCGCAATGTAGATCTCTACTGGGGACGTTGTGGCAGGGAATGGGGCAATAGATCTCTACTGGGGACGCAATTGTGGGGTATGGTGTTGTAGATCCCTACTGGGGACGATGCTGAAGAGAATGAAAAGGTACAAGTAGGCAAAGAGCAGGAAAAGGCGCAATCAGAAAAAGATTCCCACTCCAAAAACCAGGGTGGGAAAAAACCAAACTAACAATCAGGTACTTATACCATGAAAACATTTCATAAGCCGAATGAGCAGCTATTTTCCCAATAGGTGGCCACTCAGTTACCTTAACTTAACTAAAAATATGAAAACATACATAAGGCGCCAACAGCACAAAACTATTTCAAACACCAAGACACAAAACAAAAAGAACCACCACAGAAGTATCGACTTGGAACGATCAGTAACACAAAGTTACTGGCGGGTTTAAATCCGATTTTACATGGCCATAACCTTACCCTCAGCTACTGCAGTGGTTCATAACATTTAGTTAGTTCTTCGGTCCTCGTGGTGAATCTCTAACTAGTCAATGAATCATCGAGAACAAACAAATAAATCATGATAAACATCCTGTTGAATCAAAAACCAGGACTCACAGATTAAGTAAGTTGCCCGACGATGGAGATCCCTGGGCGCCGAATAACTTACTAGCTCCGAAGCAAAAGGAAAACATCAGTTGGACCCCGATGGACACTGCATATCTTTACTGGGGACGGTGTGGTAGGATATGACGCTGTATATCTCTACTGGAGACGGTGTGGTAGAATACCGTACTGTAGATCTCTACTTGGGACGGTCCAGTAGAATATGGTGCTGTAGATCTGTACTGGGGACGGTGTTGTAGGGTATGTCGCCTTAGATCTAGGGACGTTGTGGTAGGAAATGGGGCGATAGATCTCTACTGGGGACGTTGTGGTAGGGTATAGTGTTGTTGATCCCTACTGGGGACGATGCTGAAGAGAATGACACAGTATATCTCTACTGGGAACGGTGTGGTAGGATATGGCGTTGTATATCTCTACTGGTAGTAAACCGTACTGTAGGTCTCTACTGGGGACTGTGTGGTAGGGTATGTCGCTGTAGATCTCTCCTGGAGACGTTGTGGTAGGACATGGGGCAATAGATTTCTACTGGGGACGGAATTGAAGGGTATGGTGTTGTTGATCCCTACTGGGGACGATGATGAAGAGAATGACACTGTCAATCTCTACTGGGGACGGTGTGGTAGGTTATGGCGCAGTATGTCTCTACTTGAGACGGTGTGGTAGACTACCGCAATGTAGATCTCTACTGGGGACGTTGTGGTAGGGAATGGGGCAATAGATCTCTACTGAGGACGCAATGGTGGGGTATGGTGTTGTAGATCCCTACTGGGGACGATGCTGAAGAGAATGACACTGCATATCTCTACTGGGGACGGTGTGGTAGGATATGGTACTGTATATCTCTACTGGAGACGGTGTGGTAGAATACCGTACTGTAGATCTCTACTGGGAACGGTCCAGTAGAATATGTTGCTGTAGATCTCAACTGGGGACGGTGTGGTAGAGTATGTCGCTTTAGATCTCTACTGGGGACGTTGTGGTAGGAAATGGGGCGATAGATCTCTACTGGGGACGGAATGGTAGGGTATGTTCTTGTTGATCCCTTCTGGGGACGATGCTGAAGAGAATGACACAGTATATCTCTATTGGGGATGGTGTGGTAGGATATGGCGTTGTATATCTCTACTGGAGATGGTGTGGTAGTAAACCGTATTGTAGTTCTCTACTGGGGACGGGCCAGTAGAATATGGTGCTGTAGATCTCTACTGGGGACGGTGTGGTAGGTTATTGCGCTGTGGATCTTTACTGGGGATGTTGTGGAAGGTTATGGCGCTGTGGATCCTTACTGGGGACGGTGTGGTAGGGTATGTCGCTGTAGATCTCTACTGGGGACGTTGTGGTAGGGAATGTGGCGATAGATCTCTACTGGGGACGGAATGGTAGGGTATGGTGTTGTAGATCCCTACTGGGGACGATGCTGAAGAGAATAACACTGTATATCTCTACTGGAGACGGAGTGGTAGGGTATGGCGTTGTATATCTCTACTGGAGACGGTGTGGTACACTACCGCATTGTAGATCTCTACTGGGGACGGTCCAGTAGAATATGGTGCTGTAGATCTCTCCTGGGGACGTTGTGGTAGGAAATGGGGCGATAGATCTCTACTCGGGACGGAATTGAAGGATATGGTGTTGTTGATCCCTACTGGGGACGATGATGAAGAGAATGACACTGTTCATCTCTACTGGGGACGGTGTGGTAGGGTATGGCGCTGTATGTTTCTACTGGAGACGGTGTGGTAGACTACCGCAATGTAAATCTCTACTGGGGACGTTGTGCTAGGGAATGGGGCAATAGATCTCTACTGAGGACGCAATGGTGGGGTATGGTGTTGTAGATCCCTACATGGGACGATGCTGAAAAGAATGACACTGTATATCTCTACTGGGGACGGAGTGGTAGGGTATGGCGCTGTATATCTCTACTGGAGACGGTGTGGTACAGTACCCCCGCATTGTAGATCTCTACTGGGGACGGTCCAGTAGAATATGATGCTGTAGATCTCTACTGGGGACGGTGTGGTAGGGTATGTCGCTGTAGATCTCTACTGGGGACGTTGTGGTAGGAAATGGGGCGATAGATCTCTACTGGGGACGGAATGGAAGGGTATGGTGTTGTTGATCCCTACTGGGGACGGTGATGAAGAGAATGACACTGTTAATCCCTACTGGGGACGCTGTGGTAGGGTTTGGCGCTGTATGTCTCTACTAGAGACGGTGTGGTAGACTACCCCAATGTAGATCTCTACTGGGGACGTTGTGGTAGGGAACGGGGCAAAATATCTCTACTGGGGACGCAATGGTGGGGTATGGTGTTGTAGATCCCTACTGGGGACGATGCTGAAGAGAATGACACTGCATATCTCTACTGGGGACGGAGTGGTAGGATATGGCGCTGTATATCTTTACTGGGGACGGTGTGGTGGAATACCCGACTGTAGATATCAACTGGGGACGGTCCAGTAGAATATGGTGCTTTAGATCTCTACTGAGGACGGTGTGGTAGGGTATGTCGCTTTAGATCTCTACTGGGGACGTTGTAGTAGGAAATGGGGCGATAGATCTCTACTGGGGACGGAATGGTAGGGTGTGGTGTTGTTGATCCCTACTGGGGACGATGCTGAAGAGACTGACACATTTTATCTCTACTGGGGACGGTGTGGTAGGATATGGCGTTGTATATCTCTACTGGAGACGGTGTGGTAGAATACCGTACTGTAGATCTCTACTGGGGTATGGTGTTGTAGATCCCTACTGGGGACGATGCTGAAGAGAATGACACTGCATATCTCTACTGGGGACGGAGTGGTAGGATATGGCGCTGTATATCTTTACTGGGGACGGTGTGGTGGAATACCCGACTGTAGATATCAACTGGGGACGGTCCAGTAGAATATGGTGCTTTAGATCTCTACTGGGGATGGTGTGGTAGGGTATGTCGCTTTAGATCTCTACTGGAGACGGTGTGGTAGGGTATGGCGCTGTATATCTCTGCTGGAGACGGTGTGGTAGAATACCGTACTGTAGATCTCTACTGGGGACGGTCCAGTAGAATATGGTGCTGTGGATCTCTACTGGGGATGGTGTGGTAGGTTATGGCGCTGTGGATCCTTACTGGGGACGGTGTGGTAGGGTATGTCGCTGTAGATCTCTACTGGGGACGTTGTGTTAGGGAATGGGGCGATAGATCTCTACTGGGGACGGAATGGTAGGGAATGGTGTTGTAGATCCCTACTGGGGACGATGCTGAAGAGAATGACACTGTATATGTCTACTGGGGACATTGTTACGACATCACCCTTAAACCACTGATAGTTCTCCATTGTAGAATATAAATATAAAACTTAGATCCTTTAAGAGCAGTGAAAATGGGTGTTTAGGCTACTTTAGGCTCTTCAGATAGCCTATATGGCATACTATATGCCAACAATGAAAATCGCGGTGTTTAGGACAAACACGTTGTCTTTCGCTGTTCAATAGATCTGCAGTACTAAATTGCAATCTAAAGCCGTGTTCATATGCTATATTTGCAACCGGGTGTAATTTTTCATCCGCTTGTGTAGCGGCCATATGCAGCGAGATCATGTTCATATTCGCCTGGTTTTGACATTAAATTTTGACTAAAATGCTCCTTATTAGCAGAGGTCATTTGATGTAGATGGGCTGTTTGTGCCTCAGGCAAAGCATGTTCGATACTGACTGGTAATCTGACTACTGGTAAACCGCTGCGGCTTGAGCCTGCCCAAGAAAAATGGTTTCAAGTCAAACTGGTCATACCTATAAGCCTTATTGGCTTAGCTGTGTGGTTATATCTTTAGCATTTTTGGATGTCATGACATCCTAACTTTGAGTGAAAGGCCCATAAAGTGGATACAATCTCCAGATATGACCTAAGCTATTGTCTGGGACGTAAAGTATCAATTCAAACAAACAAAAATGTGTAACGATTAAGAGTTTTGCGTTCATATACACACAATACACACGGGTGCAAAAATACACCCGGCTGCAATTCAATTTGCTCCACCTGGAAAGTAGGAGAAACTTTGCACCAGAGTGTAGTTTTGCAGGGTGTAGTTTTCATGGCATACCATACACCCGGGGTTTACATCCAGTGTGCAAAAATACACCCGAGTTCAAATGTTGCACATGAACATGGCTTTAGAATTAGACTCCACGTCACTCAGGATAAACGGCAATCCCAAGCACGGCCTAGCGGCAGACCAACTAACTCCAAATCGAGAGGGCCTGTGTTGTGGGCTGCCGTGTTGTGTCATTGAGCAAGACACATTGGCCCATAACTGTCTTATACCCATGGAACATTGCCGCTTTGCCGACATGATTGAAAATTTGTTGACTCCCTCGTTAACCCTTGATACAAACAATCAAACAAACAAACAAACAGACAAACAAACAAAACACTTAATGGGCACCCAAATCTTTAATCATTATTTTGCATGTTGGAAAAACATTTTATTTAAATTGTTCGTTCAGGGTAGCGCGGTCGCCTATCGGTCGATGATCGGACTCAGAACGAAAAGGTCTTTGGGTGAGAACCCAAATGGATAGCAGGTATGAGGCCTATCACAAAACACGTTGAATCTCTAACACTGTTAAAAACATGAGCTCTTGCTAGACATGACAGTGACTGAAACATCGTTGACTGGGGCGTTAATCCACAAAAACGCCAAACTCACTGTCACGATTGTATAAAAGTGCATATCTGCTAGACTATCTCTTGTCGGCCAAAAAAAATAAAATAAAATATATATACCCTTCAATTTTAAGTTTTACTTTATACAAGTGGGTTTAAGAGTCTGCAGAATACAATAATATTTAATCTTCTTGACAATGAATTTTAAACTTGAACGTAATTAAATGAAAACAAAAATAAAAAATCTATATACATGTAAAATTGGACCATCAAAGGTACTCATTATGTAAGTTACACTGTCAATATATCTAAACGATTTTATTTATAAATAGCTTTTTAACGATTCTATTTATAATTAGCTTAAAATAGCTTTTACCGTGCTGGGCAATGATATTAAACCGTACCCAGCAACGACGTACTCGGCAAGGATGTTGCAAGTAGATACTACTGTATGCAACACTACATTAAACGCTGGAAAGTCACTGAAGCTTTCCCTATGTCAAAAGGCATCGTATTGATTTAGAAGTTGCTTAACGTTCCAACAGGTATATAGAGCTCGGCTTATCTGCCTGCTTGCACTCGACTGCAATTATCTAGTTTGCTGAGACACTGGGCTACATGGTTAACAAATATACGGTGCACTTGATTGTTGTTATTCAATTTTCTGAAGTATGACGAACTTTAGGTAACGACTTTCAAACGGGTACCACATCATTCTGGTCTCACCAAATGGTTCGATTTGCATTACGAAAACTTGCCCATGCATTTTTTTTTCAGCTTTAAAGTTTAAAAAAATTCATAATACCCCCATTCCACTGGGCGGCGTTTCCACTACGTTTCCAAATATGGACATAAAATATCGTGAAATGTAGAGAGAGCGCAAAAAGCGTAGTCGAAACGCCATGATCGTAGTAGAAACGTACTGGTAGCGCCTTGAACGCCACCCAAATTTGAAAGTTTTGACCCTGCTCAAAAATATAAAACTTTAACGTAGAGAGAACTCCATGGACTCGAAACGCAGTGGAAGCGTAGTAAAAGCGTAGTAAGAACGGCATTAGCGTAGCAGTATCGTAGCCGTAGCGTGCATAACGTAGAAGAAGCGTAGCAGCATCGCAGTAAAAGCGTAGCGATATTTGTCCGCGATCCCAGCACGCTTTACCTACGCTTTTGGCGCTCCCTCTACGCTATGTACGTCCTTGCCACGCTACTCACGCTTTCACTACGATTCCACCAAATTACCAATATCAACCAACGCGGTTCTTCTACGCTTCCAGTACGTTCTTGGCGTTTTGACTACGTTACCACTACGCTTCCACTACGCTATTGGCGTCTTGACTGCGTTACCACTACGCTTCTACTACGCTCTTGGCGTTTGAGCTATGTTCATGGCGATTAACAGCACGCACGTGCCAACCAGGGTATAAATACGTCTCATGTTTTAGCATTGTCTTCATTGTTAAATGTTAATTTAAGCAATCCACATCAAAGAAAATGCCACCTTGAAAGGTAGGAAAAGCAAACGCTACTTGTACTGCAACCCAGCCTCCGACAATTGAACCGCAGCAAGAGCCTACTCCAGAAGATGCTTCGCGTCAGGTCGAACAGGATATACCCCCTCCCCAACTCGAAGTTGAATCCCAACTTTATTAACACAATCTGCAACACAGCCACTGGCACCATAAGGTTCATCTTCTTTGAAGACCATTTGTCAAATGCTGGAAAAAGATATTGACTTGTTGAGTTTTAATGGACAAAACGCAACAGAAACGCGGTGCCTGAGCTCCAAACGTAGCACGGACGCAGCAGGAACGTAGTAAGCGTAGTCAAAGCGTTGACAGAAATCCCTTGACGTCGTGGAAGCGTAGCTGATGCGGCTTGGGAATTCCTAAAGCGCCGTAGAAGCGCTGTAGTAGCGCGACAAGAACGTTGCTAGCGTAGCCAGAACGTAGTCGAAGCGTACTTGAAGCGTACTAAAAGCGTGGGAATCCTATTTTTTCACATGACGGCGCTTCCACGGCGTTTCAGAAGTTTTTTTTAAGAACGCCATGAACGTAGTGGAAACACCGTCCAGTGGAATGGGGGTATTCGACAAATTTTGATATTGTTAATATTTTTGTTCAAAACATTGATTGTGGTTACACGTTAGAACCGAGGCGGTTCTATCTATGTTTTGGAGCAAAACTAAGAAAAAATAGGTATACACCTGCAGAACTCAGTTTTGTTATATAAAAGTGGGGAATAAGGCGGTATACATTGCACGGACATGTTTTCCAGGGCCCAGCTGTTCAAAACTAACGACGTCGTTAGTTAACGTTTCGTTAAAATTTCAAACATTAATATTACAAATACACTGTTATTTTTTGTTGAAAAAATGTGAGAATCCTTTGCAGTGCAAAGGATTCTCACATTTTTTCAACAAAAAATAACAGTGTATTTGTTACTTTAGCAGATATTTGCTTAACAAATTTATGTCTTAACGATATCGTTAAGCTAACGATGCTTTGAACAACTGGGTCCTGGTTTAAGCCCCTAGAAGTTTTGCATTCAAAGGCGGTACTTATGTTTGTTTCTATTTGTTTTACGTTTGGTGTCGAGATTTACGCCTTCTATATTGTGCATTCAGTTAACTGAGCGGCCACCTTTACGGAAATAGCTGCACAGTCTATGATATAGTATCGTTTAAGTACCTGATTGTCAGTTTACTTTTGTCCCCACCTTCGTACATTCAATTGTAACAATCTGAGCAGCGTCAATATTTAGAGCCATGATCCATCTTTTCCAAACCCAGTAACATGGCATGATTGTGTGTGTGTTTTCAGACCCAGATCACCTGTGCGGTGGTATGCTGTCGTCACCAACAGGTACAGTTCGCTCTGTAGACCGGGACCAGGATGGGGAATATGATCCAGATCTGTTCTGTGTGTGGGGTATAGTAGCGCCACAAGGGATGATAATCAAACTAGAATTCATGGAATTTGGAACCGAAGTGTCGGCTGGTTGTTATTATGACTATCTGAAGGTTTAGATTAGTTTTATCTTGGATTAATGTCGCTTTATATAAGTTAAGATATTTTGCTTTTTTTAATGTGAATTTAAAACATATTTATTTACAATGTCTATTGCTTAACCGCTCCTTTGGAATTTGTACCACGAGAATGGTGTAAATGGTTACATGATTGAAAGGAGAATGGATACTGAGATAAGTCCGCTTCATGTCTTTCATTCATGGATAGTGTACACTCATACATTTCATTGTGTATGCTCTGCTAAATAGTTCATTTTGTCAGGTTATTTATGGGGTTTACAAGTCTGTGTCTTCTACCGAAGATATATTCTGCGGGAAACATGCTCTACAACCTGTGATGTCTAAATCTATAAATATCATGTTCTTGGTAATGGAAACGGATGAATCTATACACGATAAGGGATTTCTAGCAAACTACATATTTATTGATGGTAGGTATGCGTCTTATTGGCAAATAATGAATGAAGAAAGTAAGCAATGCCCAGGAACTAGCATAGTCAGCAGCAAACACCCGCATGCTTATAACTGGAAAGACTGGTTTTATGGCCAGATAATGTTGACAATTCAATTGCATGCGGACAGCGAGACTACGGATTACAAGTTTTAAAAAATCAAAATTGGTTTTCACAGTACGATATTGATTTCTAATGCAAGACCTTTCTTGCATGGCTGTTAGTTATCTATATAGCAACGCAAAAGCATCAGCAGCACAGTTGTCAGCCTGAAAGCTAATCTGGATCATAACGCATATCTAGTATAAAACAGATTATACCACAGTTCAGTGAACTTACCGTGACTGCCTTTAGCTAGTAACATGGTCATGACAGTGGTATTATCCCTGCAGAAAAAAGGATTGTAATAATCTAGAACCTGTGAATCATCTTGTATTGTCTAATTGTTACAGCGCCCGACACCACAGTGCAGACAACTGCCACTACCATTATATACAAATGGATAGACAATACACAAACAGCAACACCCGGAAGCCTTACAAATGAAGGAGGTTCAACTAAAGTACGAACTGCACTTACAACAGATAGAGGTGGGAAAACAACAGATTCAGGTGCTGCCACCACGCCAGGTAATGAAACCGATGTTTCTACATCGTCAGATGATGTCAGCCCACCAGTTGATGATTTAGCTACACTGTCAGATGACACTGATGGCCTGACAGACCACATCACCACATTTAATGATGACGTCACTACATTGTCAGTTTATGTCGCCACAGCCCCGATGATGTCAACACATGCCTAAATAAC
Source organism: Rugalucina vietnamica (assembly GCA_964017185.1). Classification (NCBI taxonomy): domain Eukaryota; kingdom Metazoa; phylum Mollusca; class Bivalvia; order Lucinida; family Lucinidae; genus Rugalucina; species Rugalucina vietnamica. Next base: position 73,421,649 of record OZ024869.1, on the reverse strand, counting down.
GTCAGTACACCATCGGAAGACAAAACCTTAGATCCTGATTATGTTACTACAATTTTTGGTGACATCACTACACAGTCAGATGACACTAATGTCCTGACAGACTGTTAAGGTTTTGGGTTCAATTCAAATCATCAAGACAGCAGTCAATTATTAATTTTAATATGCAGTAAAGAAACTCAGAACTGGTGCATTCGAGCGATGTTACAAAACTATCCGAGTCCCGGCAAAATCCAGCTAGATGAGCTCATTCCCAGACAGTCTATTTTTAAACAATCACCTTAGATGACCTGGTATTACTCATAACATTTCTGCACAATAATGTAGGCAACTATAGTCTATTTCAAAAGATTGTAACGAACGGCCGAGACAAGCCACAGAAACCCCGTCGGTGGAAAAGCATGCTCATCCACCAAGGGTGGTTTACTGCTCTATATACCTAACACTTACTCTAATCACAAAGTTTCGAGTTTCTAATTTGCATATTACTACCCGCTAATATGCCGCTAATACGTTGCACAAACGTATTCTACAAGGGAGACTATCCCGTTACATTACTTCCCCCTTCGAGAAGACTCGCCCCGAGTCTTGGCCTGGGGACTACATGGGTAAGGCAACTCCGTTCTGGCAGTTGTCATCATCCCACCGCTGCCACCAAATGTAACGATAGCCGAGCCAAGCCACAGCAAACCCCGTCGGTAGAAAAGCATGCTCATCCACCAAGGGTGGTTTACTGCGCTATATACCTAACACTTACTCTAATCACAAAGTTTCGAGTTTCTAATTTGCATATTACTACCCGCTAATATGCCGCTAATACGTTGCACCAACGTATTCTACAAGGGAGACTATCCCGTTACAAGATATTCCAACACAGACCACATCACCACATCTAATGATGACGTCGCTATATTTTCAGTTGATGTCACTACAGCTCCCGGTGATGTAACCAAAGGCTTAAATGACACATCGGAAGACAAAACTACACGCTCCGATCATGTCACTACAATTTTTGGTGACGTCACTACACAGTCAGATGACAGTACTGTGCTGTCAGGGCATGCCACAAAATCCTCGATTGATGCAAGTTCAAAAGAAAGGTCACCAGTGAAGTTTACGACAGTCTTGATGACGTCAGTTTTCAATTCAACCATGTCAGAAAATGTTACTGGGTCAAACCTCACTTCAGTGTCAGGCACTGGTCCAACGACAGGGGCAAACTTTACTGCAGTGAGCGCGATGTCTGACTTGGATAAATCCATAATCTCACTTACCTTGCTCATGTCCTGTGTTCGTCTAATTCTATACGTCGTCGTTTAAACTAATCTCGTGAATCTAGGGTAGAGTTTAGATTGATCACTAAACAGTTGCAATGATCGGTTTAAATTTAGAAAACAAGATTCATAAATGCTAACGTTTGCTACAGTTTGCGCATAAAAAAAATTGGACTGCAAGTTAACATTAAGTATGCTGATTCTGAGCTCGATACAAGTAGGCAACGATCAGGAAAAAGGCGCAATCAGAAAAAGATTCGCACTCCAAAAAACGAGGCGGGAAAAACCAAACTAACAATAAGGACCCTTTAGGGAGCGAAGAGGGAACCATGTGTGTGCGATTTCACAGTGACCATTTAATTAAGCATTTTAGAGAGGTTGTTAAAAATTAATGTATGATTAGTGGATTTCAGTGGACTGTGTTCATCTTTAATTATTCATTTATTATATAAATGACATACATTTGTGAATATTTATGTTTCTGTTTTCTGCACCCATTGGCAAGCCATGATGGGGACAATTTTAAAAATCCACTTCATTAGCAGAACTTAAAAATAAAATACCCACATCAAAGGTGCATCAGAGTCTGCCTATGCTACATTGTATAAGGTCACATGGTGAACCTTATGGCTCAGGTGAGCTAACATGTAACAAAATCATAATGATTAAAAGTTTTAAAAAGTAGAAAAAGGTACAAGTAGGCAAAGATCAGGAAAAGGCGCAATCAGAAAAAGATTTCCACTCCAAAAATCGAGGTGGGAAAAAAACCAAACTAACAATCAGGTACTTATACCATGAAGCCGAATGAGCAGCTATTTTCCCAATAGGTGGCCACTCAGTTACCTTAACTTAACTAAAAAATATGAAAACATACATAAGGCGCCAACAGCACAAAAATTTGTTAAAACACCAAGACATAAAACAAAAAGAACCACCACAGAAGTATCGACTTGGAACGATCAGTAACACAAAGTTACTGGCGGGCTGAAACCGGTTTTACAGGTACCTAACCTCACCCTCAGCTTCTGCAGTGGTTAGTTCTTCGGTCCTCGTGGTGAATCCCTAACTAGTCAATGAATCATCAAGAACAAACAAATAAATCATGATAAACATCCTGATGAATCAAAAACCAGGATTCACAGATTGAGTAAGCTGCCCGACGATGGAGATCCCTGGTCGCCGAATAACCTACTAGCTCCGGAGCAAAAGAAAAACACCAGCTGGACCCCGGTGGGCCAAGCAACAGACAAGAAGCTCCGGCCCTAACCAACTAAAATGAATAGCTTTAAGTCGGGGCCATCATAGAGTCTGACGCCCGACCCACCGGCGTGCAATTAAAGAAGGCAGCATAGTTATCAACCATGATTGGGTTAAAAACTAAGCATGCAGACTGTCGCATAACATTCAAGTTATAGAAACCTGCTTTTATTCGCATATACATTTGCCCATCCATTAGTCAGTATTTATAGGTGCTCTCGTGATTATCAAATACAAAATTCATTACTAGAAATATTAATCTACCACATACACCCTATAGATTCACTATACACTATAGAATCAGTGAAAGACACTGTACCAGTGATTAACACATTTTTTGGGACAAAAGATGTGAGATAGTGGTAAGTATTTTGCATGGTTTTGTGTTATAAGTTTTGTTTCTGTTCCATAGTTTTCAGTTGATCACTTCGGTACATGTTCTTGTTTCATCGTACGGTCGACAATCCGAAAAGGGTGTTCGTGGGAGCATACGGGAGGCATTCGTTTTGGATGAGAGTTGTAAAACTGTTAAAAGTCGCTGCATTTTCTCATCTAGTTTTAAAATCAAACAATTTTGAGACAGTATAATACGCCCAAAAAAAAAAAGAAATACTTCGGAACTTTCAATATAAGAAAACTCTTGCTGATCCGCTTCATCGATTCCAAAATTTCTTACAATAAAGGACTGTACGTTCGAAATTCAGTGAAAGGAACTACTGTCCCAGTGAATGAGAGGTATTGTACGAAGTAAAAGCCTCACAGTGTTAGAGGTACTGTACCCAGTGATAGGTACAGTCGTTCAAAGTTTCGTTAATTAGGAAGTGAGCAATGCGGTCGCGGCACTTGTAAAATGTACAAATGTGTATTTTATCCTTATCCTAAAGACATAGTACAGAGCCTATGGAGACAAACCTATGGTTAAATGAGTTAACGAAAATTAAACAATATGAGTTAATTTTGTACCATCCTGACCTTTGGTACACTTGTTCTATTCATATGTGCCATGGCAAAACAAAGTCTATCTTTAGTGGCTGTACTTTCTATACCATTATAATGAAGACACTGATAAGCTGCTCTGTTGTCAAACAGCTGATCTCACAGTTGATCTCAATCTATATTTTGTACTAAAAGGTCATGTTCCGTCTAGTTTATTTGCACTGGCTGATCACATGTAGATTTACAAAGGTACCTTTTTATGGCAAATACAGGAAGTGTCATTGTGTCACAAGAGTACAAAGCTGTGTCACAACAAAACTTTTCTTAATGAACTTTACTTTTTGTACAGTTACAGTAAGACAAAGACACTGATCACCTGTGCAGTTGTAACAAGCTGGTCTGGATCTTAGGGTCTATAGGATAAAACAGATAATCAACTGATTTTTTCTTCAAGTGCTATGTTTTAGAAATTAATTCATAGTTTGAGTGATCTTTCATCAGGATCCTTTTACTCGCCTTCGGCTCGTAAAAGGTCCTGATAAAAGGTCATTGAACTATGAATTAATTTCCAAAACACAGCACTTGAAGAAAAAATCAGTTGCTTATCTATAATTTACGTTATGTTGATAAGCGATAATATATTTGAAAATCGTTTATATAATAATCAATTTTCTTTTCTAACATTATTTTGATTCCCTCTATGTACTTATTAGATTAACATCACATTCTATGTATAACTGTCTATCTGAGAGGTATCTGGAGACAATGAACGTGTCTAAGAACAACTAATGCAGATGGAACCAATTAGCAAAAATTGTGATTAAGCGCCTATATTTGATTTGTTTGCATACCGTACATGAAGTGGTCATAACAGCTATTCTGGTGTGAACATTGTTCGGACATTGTCTTTTTCACGGGTGGCCATAACAGCTATTCTGGCACGATCGTTATGCGGACATATCTCTATTTACAACTTTATAACTAGAACAGCGCAGATGTTATGCATTGAAAATTAAGTTGTATAAGTAAACCTCAATTTCACTGCATTGAAATACATTTACGTTTTAAGTACTAAGCCATCAGCGAGAGAATTATAGACGCGACTGGAAAATAATAGTAAAGTATTGCACAAAGTATGAAAACGACAATGGCGAAAATAATCATAAGCTAACATCAGACTTTTAAACCTGTATACATGTGTATCCGAGATATAACCAATGTACACGTATATGAACAGTAAAATAAAGCACGGACTTATTATACGCGTTTAGCAGAGTGTAACTTCATATATATGGTAGATTGGAAATGTCGTCTGATTTGTCGTTATTGTCAACGTTGATCCAACCTGTTTATGTCTTGGTTGGTTGATTGGGGTTTGAACGTCCCACCAACCGCCAAGGTCATATATAGACGGTACTGGGAGAAGCCCGAAATCAATCGAACCTGCGACTCGGACCCTTGGTTTATAATTCAAGTGACATAACCATTGCACCACGGAGGCTTCTCATTTGTTAACTGAAAAAAGCTTTTGGCCACAAATATTGAGGCTGATTGATTTTGATAGAATTTAACCAAATGATAATGCTCATAGATATAAACTTTAACCCCTTATAGTCTTATTGGTTTCCTTAGTTGCAGATAACACAATGCTGGGTTCCCTAAGAAACACCTTTATCAGTTATAGTGTCATTTACTAGTTCTTTTTTCGCTAACTGTTTTTGCGGTAAATGGGGTTGACAAAATGCAAAGGTAAATCGAGAAGATGTAATATACTAATATGGTTTACAAACTGGGCCATTATTCCTAAATTAGGCATATTTCTTCGCTTACAAGGCAATTTTACTCGCTAGCAGTTTCAATAACTTCGTACAACCAATTTATATAACTGGGTACAAAAAATAAATCGACCGCTCTTTGACTGGGACAGTAGTTCCTTTCACTGAATTTCGAACGTACAGTCCTTTATGGTTAGAAATTTCGAAATCGACGGAGCGGATCAGCATGCGCTTTCGTATATTGAAAGTTTCGAAGTATTTCTTTCTGTTGCGCATATTTTATTTTCTCAAAACATGTTTGATAGTAAAACTAGAGGAGAAAATGCAGCGACTTTTAAACTTTTTTACAACTCTAATCCAAAACGAATGCCTCCCGTATGCTCCTACGAACACCTTTTGCGGTTTGTCGACCATAAGATAAAACAAGAACATGTACCAAAGTGATCAACTGAAAACTATGGCACAGAAACAAACGGATAACACGAAAACATGCAAAATACTTACCACTATCTTGCATCTTTTGCCCCAAAAATGTGTTCAATCACTGGTACAGTGTCTTTCACTGATTCTACGGTGTACAGTGAATCTATAGGGTGACATACCAGCGAAACATTGGCAAGAATCAGTGACTATTTCTATTTACAAATGCCTATGGTTTGAAGGAAAAATAAAAGTTGGTCATTGTTCTCTTGATTCGCATGTTAGCTTCCCTGAATAAGGGGCTGTGTGATAGAAGAATTTATTATTTCATTATCGATGGCCAAGGATGTATATTTTGAGCTGAAACATTCATTTTTGTTATGAAATATATAGAAATCAGGAAAAGTTTTATAAAGTATTGTTCCCCCCCCCCCCCCCCCCCCCCCCTGCCGAGAGCCAACAAAAGCTTTTGCCTGCTAATGTGTTGCCATAATCCGCACAATATATGAAAGCGGCGTGCTGGCTCTAGGGGGGGGACGATACTCTACAGCCCCAAAACGAGAGCCCAAATATGATTATCAGTCCTAGTTTCTCATTCAGGAAAAACTAGCAGATATACAGTTATCAAAATTGAAGCAATATAAAAGGGCTATCATATACAATAGTTTAACTGCAGTGAAGTTGAACTGGGATGCTGCAAAAACAATTTTCATAATTTGGGCGCAGGCAAAAATGATTTGGCAAATATGTGTTACAATATTTTGGCAACATACTGTACAAATACACCCTTGATTTAATCACGCCCTGTTACCTACATAGTTGCTAATTATGTTTGTTATTCATCAGTCATGAGGACACATGGTTTTCAGTTCAGCACTGTAACAAACAGCCACAAGATAGATTTCCAAGGGTGGTCGAGTGGGAATATGAGCCTGCTTATTGGGACCTAAAGAAATAGGTGGGCTGCTGGTGCCTTCAGGCTAAGCTTCTATGCTGCTGTCCTGGTTAACCGCTCAGGTCTGAGCCTGCCCAGGAAACGTAGACCTTACATATAAGTCCTGTCGGTTTAGTAGGGGGGTTATATTTGAAGCATTTTGTAGATGTGCATGCCATGATGTCCTTATTTTGGATAAATGTCCCATAAAATGGAGACAAAGTCCCCACGTGACCATAGCTATTGACTGGGATGTTAAGCATTAATTCAATTAATAAATCAACATAAACTACATTATTTACTTCACAGATATAGTAGCAAAATGACAAGCAATGATTGTACATATATATGTTATACTGAATTGTGGAGATAGGTAGCCGTGTTAGATAAAACAGGACATGTGTATATATTTGTTATGCAACATTGGCCATGACAATCTTGTAAGAATTTACCATAAAGTTTGGGTCAGGGTAATTGTATTTTGCATGTAAAAGAATGCCAAAAGAATGCTTCGTAATAACTCGTGTTTCAAGCCACATGCAGGTTTAAAAAATTTAGTAAGAGTTTGAGTTGATTCCAGACAGGAAACATCAGTTTGTACCACTTTCATTTATAACTTTATAACAAATATGGTAATCTAATATTTCAAAAGTACAAATGCTGTACAGGTACCTCCCAAATAATTTCCATATAACATTTCAAATTGTAGAGACATTAAACAGCTTTGATGATTTTTTCTTGATTCCTGCATGTGTCTGTCAGTTAAACATTCTAAATTACACACATTAGTGATAAAAATGTGAGCATGCGGAAAAAAACTCAAAATTTTGATCTTTAGTTTTTACGAAATTTAGACCCCCACCCCCTCTTGAAATGATATTTCTACCAAACAACGATAAAATATGCAAATATCTATGCATGAATTTCTTCATAAGACATGGAAGTATTGTCCTCAACATAAAGAATCAGCATCAGGAGCTTAATAACAGTGTTCTGGGCTGCTAAAGTATAGGCATATACAGGCCAAATAGTCACTGATTCTTTATTCCCAATATCATGAATATACACATGCCAATACCAAACCAGAGGACCATTGGTCCTATAAACGCTCACCTGAGATCTGGGATATGCGACTTAAGTTGACCTTGCCATAAAATAGGCCAACGGCATCCCAGGGTCATGATTTACATAAACTTTGTAGAGCTCCATTCCCTGATGCTTTATGCCAAGTTTCAAAATCATAGGCCTTCTGGTTCCTATTATTATTATATTGCTATAAACATCACTTATATGTTTAACAAAAAAGACAGAAACTCATAGAGAATCATAGACGATTGTAATTTACATGTAGCTTTTCTTCGACATGTTTGCACGTTCTTGTTTGTTTCTTATCTGTTTCTTATCTGTTTGTTGTTGTTGATTTTTTTTTAATTCGAATATGTCCTGATTAAAGAAAGTATTGAAACTGTGCTTTCGTATTTCTAAGATTTTTCTCCTATCTCTTGTGTGTTGAATAAGAAAATTCAATGATTTTGGTAATAGGTATTAAGATTAAATTTCCGGGTCCATGTATCACTATGGTATTCTAGAGCATGCCATTGTAAGTATATGAATATATTTGTGAGTACATCCTATTATTTAGAATCACACCAGGGGTGGGTGTGGAAACTATGCAATTTTAGATCAGGCAAATGTGTTTATTGTTGAGAACAATATTTAATGGCATTTCGGTGGCTCCTGTGACCACACTGGCAGTCATGAAGGTAGGTTTCAGGGATGCAAGATAGATCTTATAACCCATAAAAACAGGCATTGGCTATACATTTTCCCTTGTTTTTCCTCGACTTTCGACATTTTAATAATATTCATGAATATGCAAAATGTAAATTTTTTATATAGGCCCATGTCATCAATACATTTGTCCAATGATATTACTTGTTCAATGACAAAGTGCCACAATGATAGTTTGGACCTCAAATTGATCTATTTATGGATTTCTTTTTAACGATTTTTCTGTCATTTTTAATGTTTTCATTAAAATTCATGAATATGTAAATTAGATATATTGCATTACGTTCCATAGGAGGAAAGGGCAATGTATAAGCTTTGAAATGAGATCAGATTTTAATGGTCTAGGATAATTAACGGCGGATATATGACCAATTTTGTATGTATACTCCAATGCTCAAGAATCATGTTAACGGTTGTCATGAAAACCATGTAAATTTTCATAGTGCAAACAAGTTTATATTTGAGTACAAAAATTATTTGCCTTTCTTGGGTCCAAATAAATGATTTAACACCCACGAAAAATTGTCCTGTGGTGCAAGGTAGGTCAAATAAGCTCCCGGTGTATCAGTGTTTCTCTGGTTTTCAAATGATTTTCCATGTTTTCATTAATATTCATGAATATGCAAATTAGATAGTTTGCAAATGCTACCATGAGATGAAAGGGGTATATCAGTGCTTTGATTTGATACTATATTTAATGGTTTAAGGCAAGTAGTTGCTGAGATATGATTGATCGTGTATGTATATGCCTATTTCGGGGCTATTTTAAAAGGGGGTCATGCCGGGGGTATTCATTCGCATATTGCCAAGTAGTGTACCGTCGGATTTTTCTAAGACTTTGATTTTTGAAATGGTTTGCCCAATGACATAATGACATGTTATTTTCCTGTCTGATTTGAGATATGAGCCGCCTCGTGGGAAAACCAACAATGTGGTTTCCGAACAGGTCCGACACAAATCGGGCTGTACAAGCACAGAAAGGAGCTAGAAGCTTAAAATTTCGGATTTAAGTAGACGAGGAATTGTGCTATCCGAGTAGCGAAAATAAAGGCGCTGATCAGCTTCGCAGTTACTGCGAAGCAGATCTGCGCCTTTGTTTTCGCCTATATATTGTTGGTTTTCCCATGTGGTGGCACATATGTCTCCGTAGACTAAACTCTCACGCCTCATCAAAAACACTGCAACTATTGTTTTAAACGTAATTTGATACATACATGTATGCATCCATCCATACATACATGCAGATCATATAGGAACAAAGTTTAGTTCCTCCTTTATACAAGGTTTGGGATAAAGTAATGCTTTTATTAGCCTACTGCCTTTGTGCACCTGAAGTGCACATAGAAGTTTGGTTTGTTCAGCCCATTGCAATTGGGGAAGGCTTACTTTACTGACTTCTTAGAATGTTTAATTTACATACTTTTTAACTTGTTTTATTACAGTAACTTTACTTACCCCACCCTCACCCCAAGGAGTTTCTATCCACTTCTTGATTAGACAGATGGTGACAAATGTTGGATGCACACCAGAGCAAGACAAACTTTTTGTAAGGCTAACAACAGATTGAGCTAAAATGTCACTTAAGCAACAAAATATACTGACAGGCAAAGGATGGGTATGTTGATAATCAACATGTATGACAAGTAAAAAGCCTTTTTAATGTGGCCTGGGGTTGTAACACAGACAAAAATATTTTTGCATCAAAGCATGTAGTGATTCAGACCTAACTTTGCAGGGGACAAAAATTTAAGAAGTCACATTTTATTATTTAATTTTATTACAAAAATATAATAAATACATGTACACTATAAATATGGGAATGTTATTTAAAGTGTTTTAACAATTAAGTGACATTCACAAGCTAAAAAAACTGTTGAGCAGATCATGGCAAATGTAAATACATGTACTTGCATCATTTTCTTGTTATTCATTATCTCAACCGTATCTGCATGTACATGATTGAAATACTATGTAAAATAGTTCAGATCTGCAGTAATTTGCTTCATGAACAACCATAGTTTTCCATTCTTCAAAAATGTTGGAAAAGATCTTATAAATGGAAGTGTTGTTATGACAGCATACATATATTCATACTTGGACCATAGGTACCCTATTATGATTGAGACTATACATGTAAATATCCAGAACACTAAGGCATGTCTGTCAGTCCAGAATCATCCAAAGCCCAAATGTATTTATGATAACTATAAGATGCAATAGTGTAACCTACACACAATGAAATTGTTTTACATTTTGCAATAAGAAGTCAAAACAATTCTAACAAATGAGCCGTCTCATGAGAAAACCAGCAATGTGCATATGCGAAAACAAAGACGCAGATCAGCTTCGCGATCACCGCGAAGCTGATCATCATCTTAGTTTTTGTTACATGGATAGTACAATTCCTCTACTTTCTAAATCCAAAATTTCCAGCCTCTAGCCATCTTCAGTGACTGTACAGGCCAGTTTGTATCAGACCTGTTCGAAAACTGCATTGTTGGTTTTCCCATGAGGCGGCTCAAAATGTAATCTTATACAAGTGCAAATACATGAGAAATTCTGTTGCTGTTTTTTAGAAAACTTTTTTTTTCTTTTTTCATACTTATTCTTTTTAAACAATGGCATACATCAGTCAAGTGGTAAGCATGAAGATGAGTTGTCCTTGGTGTTTGACTAAATCAGCTGTCATCACGTTATCATATGTGTAGCATTGTATTATACACCACCTTATACCCCACATCTATATAGTAAGACTGGGGTTCACAGGGGTATACCTATTTTTCTTATTTTGACCCTAAACATACGTTGTGAGTACTTGTAAGATCTGCCTCGGCAAGGGGGTTCTAACTTGTACCCACAATCAATGTTTTGAGCAAGAATATTGAAAGAATCAAATGTTTTTTTATGAAATTTTCATTTTTTACAGCTGAAAAAATCGCTGTATATTGTATGGGCAAGTTTTTGTAACAGTATAATCAATATTCTTCTAAGGCAGCATTAACCCATATTTGACAAATGGATTCTCCCATCATTATCATTTGGGTGAGTCTACTTTCATTTTGTAGGGGCATCAGGAGTGATTTTTAAATTTTATTCAATTTTTCGATGAAAATTCTCTTAGCAAACAGAATAGCCCCAGATGGGACGTGGCGTTCTGCGGCGTCACATCTGGGGCTATTCTGTTTGCCTATGTCTCATAAAAGGGACACCAGGCTTAAATGAGTTAATCTGACAAGGTTGAATAGCTACTTGACTGTTTGTTTGTTTGTTTGTATTGAGGTTTAACGTCCCAGTCAACAATTTTTTCAGTCATGTCGGGACAGAGCAAACTCTTCCTGGGTTTAACCAGTACTGTAGGGAGTTATTGTGTCTTGCTCAAGGACACAACAAGGTGATGCATGTGGGGATTGAACCCAGGACCTCTCGATTCGGAGTCCGAAGCTCTACCACTTTACTGTAACCTTCAGTTGGTTACAAACCCTAACGACAGATTTTCTTGCAATATGACTCATTTCAGATTAAAACTATATGAGCCGCATCATGAGAAAACCAACATAATCCTTATGCAAAAACAAAGGCGCAGATCAGCTTCTCAGTAACTGTGAAGCTGATCAGTGGCTTCAGCGCCTTTGTTTTCGCTACAAGGGTAGTACAATTCCTCTACTTCTTAAATAAAAATTGTCCAGTCTATAGCCATCTTCTGTGCTTGTACAGCTTGGTTTGTGTTGGACCTGTTCGGAAACCACATTGCTGGTTTTCACATGACTATATTTTGTATACACATGGTTTTCACATGACTATATTTTGTATACACAAACTTCAAAAGGCAAAGTATCTGCTGAAGAAGCAAGAGATCACAAAACCTGGTAGATGTATGCAATTGGCACCAGTAAACCTTGCTTATCGCAAAGCACTGGCAACTGGCATCTCTTTACTTACAAACGAGCCACGTCATGAGAACACCAAATTTTTCCTATGCAAAAACAAAGGCGCAGATCAGCCGTGCAGTAACGACACAGCTGATCAGCACCTTTAGTCTGCTACTTGGACAGTACAATCCCTCTTCTTCTTAATTCAGAAATTTCAAGCATCTGGCCTGCTTTTGTGACTGTACAGACCAGTTTGTGTCGGACCTGGTTGGAACCCCCTGAAGACCAGTTTTCCGGCATCCCAGATCAAGTATCAACTCACCACTAAAATCAGACAGCTAACAAAAAACAGCTAACAACCAATGTCTATTTTCACCAGACCGAGCAAAAGCAACCGACATTCATGCAAGACAAGATTTTACACATTATAAAAGAAATCATAATTATTATTGCTAACTTTAAGAATCTCAAAATCATTAATTATCAAATGACACAAATGACTTCTATACCCGAGACAAAATTTTCATGATCAAGTAAATGAGCTGCCTCGTGGGAAAACCAACAGGTCTGACACAAACCGGCCTGTACAAGCACAGACGATGGCTAGAGACTGGAAATTTTGGACTTAGAAAGTAGAGGAATTGTACTATCCGTGTAGCGAAAACAAAGGAGCTGATCAGCTTCGCGGTTACCGCGAAGCTATCTGCGCCTTTGTTTTCATATATTGCATAAAAACCCCGCAGAAATCCCAGGCCATCCATTTGTTTCAGTGAAACATTGAAACATATAGATTATATAGGCCAAAATACTTAGATAATTTAACCAGAAAATGACTAAGTCCAAGCTTTGAAACCTTTCAAAACGTTTCGAAACATTTCGCAACAAATTGAAACAAGGTTTTAGAAAAGGTGAAAATTCCTGGCCATATATTTTTTGTTTCGAAACATTGAAACATTTAGATTATATAGTGAATCAACTGAAACAATTTGAAATAGAGCCAAAAATGACTTAGTCCAAACTTTGAAACGTTTCGAAACGTTTCGCAACAAATTGAAACAATGTTAGAGAAAAGGTGAAAATTCCAGGCCATATGTTTTTTGTTGTGAAACATTGAAACATATAGATTATGTAGTGAATCAACTGAAACAATTTGAAACAGAGCCAAAAATGACTAAATCCGACTTTGAAATGTTTCGCAACATTTCGCAACAAATTGAAACAAGGTTAGAGAAAAGGTGAAAATTCCAGGCCATATAATTTTTGTTGCGAAACATTGAAACATATAGATTATGTAGTGGATCAGCTGAAACAAATTGAAACAGAGCCAAAAAATGACTAAGTCCGAAATTTGAAAAGTTTCGAAACATTTTGCAACAAATTGAAACAAGGTTAGAGAAAAGGTGAAAATTCCAGGCCGTATGTTTTTTGTTGCGAAACATTGAAACATATTGATTATATAGTGAATCAACTGAAACAATTTGAAACAGAGCCAAAAATGATTAAGTACGACTTTGAAACGTTTCGAAACGTTGCGCAACAAATTGAAACAAGGTTAGAGAAAAGGTGAAAATTCCAAGCCATATGTTTTTTGTTTCGAAACATTGAAACATATAGATTATATAGTAAATCAACTGAAACAAATTGAAACAGACCCAAAAATGACTAACTCTGAATTTGAAACGTTTCGCAACAAATTGAAACAAGGTTAGAGAAAAGGTGAAAATTCCAGGCCATATATTTTTTGTTTCAAAACATTGAAACATATACATTATATAGGGAATCAACTGAAACAAATTGAAACAGACCCAAAAATGACTAAGTCCGAAATTTGAAACGTTTCGAAACGTTTCGCAACAAATTGAAACAAGGTTAGAGAAAAGGTGAAAATTCCAGGCCATATGTTTTTTGTTTCGAAACATTGAAACATATAGATTATAATAGTAAATCAACTGAAACAAATTGAAACAGACCCAAAAATGACTAAGTCCCAACTTTGAAACGTTTCGAAACGTTTTGCAACAAATTGAAACAATTAAGGTTAGAGAAAAGGTGAAAATTCCAGGCCATATATTTCTTGTTGCGAAACATTGAAACATATAGATTATATAGTAAATCAACTGAAACAAATTGAAACAGACCCAAAAAATGACTAAGTCCGAAATTTGAAACGTTTCGAAACATTTCGCAACAAATTGAAACAAGGTTAGAGAAAAGGTGAAAATTCCAGGCCATATGTTTTTTGTTGCGAAACATTGAAACATATAGATTATATAGTAAATCAACTGAAACAAATTGAAACAGACCCAAAAAATGACTAAGTCAAAAATTTGAAACGTTTCGAAACGTTTCGCAACAAATTGAAAAAAGGTTAGAGAAAAGGTGAAAATTCCAGGCCATATATTTATTGTTTTGAAACACTGAAACATATAGATTATATAGTAAATCAACTGAAACAAATTGAAACAGACCCAAAAATGACTTAAGTCCGAATTTGAAACGTTTCGAAACGTTTCACAACAAGTTGAAACAAGGTTAGAGAAAAGGTGAAAATTCCAGGCCATATATTTTTTGTATTGACAATGGAGATCATGAAGAGGATACCAATGTTATTTTATTTAATCATTGAGCTTGTACAAAGTCATGTAATTATTATGATATTTTGGAGGTAGTATACAGACTAAAAGATTCACACTTGGTCAGATGATATAAACAAAACAGTATATATCTTAGAGTTTATATAAAAGAAAAGTTTTGTTCTTTTGTGTTATTTCATTTTTTCTAAAATGTCAGCAAGATATCATGAAGAGCAACATTATTGCAACAGGCGTGATAGCCTAGATAGAACCTTTTCAGGTGTTAGTGAAACTGGCTTCTTTTATTATTAGTATTATTATTATTATCATTATTATTATTATTACAGAGGCGAACCTTCAATACATCAAACAATTCTTTAGTTTTTTAACACATTTTTTGTTTTTCCTTGTGTATTTATCTGTTTATTCAATCAGTGTATATTGAAGCTGCTTCATTATCAATAGTTCACAGGAGCTATTGTGTATTTGAAACAGTGCTTACTGTGTATTGGAGAAATTTATTGCCATCTTTGTATATTGGAGGGGATATATTTCCTTATCAATAGTTCACAGGTGCTTCTGTGTATTGGAAACATGCTGCTGTGAGTATTTGAGGCAATAAAGCATCCATGTATATTAGAGGAAATATTTCTTTTTCAATAGTTCACAGGACAGGTGCTACTGTGTATTGGAAACCTGCTACTGTGTATTTGAGGTAATAAAGCAGCCATGTACGAGACCCAAAGAAGAAACAAATTGAAACAGACCCAAAAATGGCTAAGTCCGAATTTGAAACATTTCGAAACGTATTTGCTTATACATTGCTACACACAAAATATGAAACCACACAAAATATGAAAGCTTTGGGACAAATTGAAACAGACACAAAAATGACTAAGTCAAAGGTTAACCTCTAACCTTTCTATTGATAATGAAATATATTCCCTCGTATATTGGAGGGAATATATTTCATTATCAATAGTTCACAGGTGCTTCTGCGTATTGGAAACATGCTACTGTGTATTGTATTGGAGAGATTTATTGTCATCTATGTACAATGAAAAAAGTTATAAGAGGCCGCCTTTTATTTTTAGCTCACCTGAGCCGAAGGCTCACAGGTGAGCTTATAGTATAGTAGTTGAGCGTCCGTCCGTCCGTTCACATTTTCAAACGTGAATATCACTAAGACAACAAGGCCAATCATGATCAAATTTTATCTAAAGCATCATTGAGGAGGGGGAATGGTTGCATTAGGCTTTGGGCCAGGTCAGATCAGAACTCTGGTTTCCATGGCAACAGATAGCTCCCATAGACTTACAATGGGAAAAACATAAAAAAATCTTCTTCTCCAAAACCACAAGCCCCAGAGCTTTCATATTTTGTGTGTAGCATTGTATAGTACTCCTCTTTATAAATCCTGCCAACCATGCCCCTGGGATCCATACAGGCCCCACCCCAGGGGCGTCATGGGAAAAACATACAAGAAAATCTTCTTCTCCAGAACTACAAGGCCCAGAGCTTTCATATTTTGTATTTAGCAATGGGTAGTGGTCCTCTTTATAAATCCTGCCAACCAGGCCCCTGAGGTCAAAAATGCCCCCGCCCCAGGGGTCATTAGCTCCCATAGACTTACAATGGGAGAAACATAAAAAAATCTTCTTCTCCGAAACCACAAGGCCCAGAGCTTTCATATTTTGTCAGTAGCAATGTATAGTGGTCCTCTTTATAAATCCTGAAAACCGTGCCCCTGGGGGTCCATACGGGCCCCGCCCCGGGGGCGTCATGGGAAAAACTTTAAAAAATCTTCTTCTCCGAAACCACAAGACCCAAAGCTTTCATATTTTGTGTGTAGCAATGTATAGTGGTCCTCTTTATAAATCCTGCCAACCGTGCCCCTGGGGTCCATACGAGCCCCGCCCCGGGGGCGTCGTGGGAAAAACTTTAAAAAATCTTCTTCTCCAAAACCACAAGACCCAAAGCTTTCATATTTTGTGTGTAGCAATGTATAGTGGTCCTCTTTATAAATCCTGCCAAACTTGCCCCTGGGGTCCATATGGGCCCCGCCTGAGGGGGGGGGGGGTCATGGGTAAAACATAAAAAAAATCTTCTCCGAAACCACAAAGCCCAAAGCTTTCATATTTTGCTTGTAGCAATGTATAGTGGTCCTCTTTATAAATCCTGCCAATCATGCCACTGGGGTCAAAAATGGCACCGCCCCGGGGGTCATTAGCTCCCATAGACTTACAATGGGATAAACATAAAAAAAATCTTCTCCGAAACCACAAGGCCCAGCCCAGAGCTTTCATATTTTGTGTGTAGCAATGTATAGTGGTCCTCTTTATAAATCCTGCCAACCATGCCCCTGGGGTCCATACGGGCCCCGCCCCAGGGGCGTCATGGGAAAAACTTTAAAAAATCTTCTCCGAAACCACAAGACCCAAAGCTTTCATATTTTGTGTGTAGCAATGTATAGTGGTCCTCTTTATAAATCCTGCTATAAATTCTGCCAACCGTGCCCCTGGGGTCCATACGGGCACCACCCTGGGGGCATCATGGGAATAAGAGCTGTCGCAGGACAGTGTAGCTCGCCTGACTTGTGCTTTGCCACTACATCTGTTACAATCTATGACCCCTGACCTTGACCTCAACGTCACTCAGGTGGGTCATGATGGTACAACATAAATTTTCAGACCAATACAAAGTATCAACTTGATCAATCTACATGTTCAAGAGATATAGACTTATAAAAACATTAACCCAAACTTAAACACAAAACTTCCAAGTCCGTGACCCTGACCTCAAGGTCATCCAGGTGAGTTGTGATGTACAGCATAAAACCTGAGACCAATATCTATCAACATGCAAGTATCAACTTTATCCATCAACATGTTCAAGAGATTTAGACTTTAACCAAAAAATTTAACACAAAAGGTCTGTGACCTTGACCTCAAGGTCACCCAGGGTAGGTCATGATGGTACTACATAAAACTTCAGACCAATATCTACCAACATGCAAAGTATCAACTCGATCAATCAACATAGTCAAGAGATATAGACTTACAAAAACTTAAATCAAAAACTTAAACACAAAATTTCTAAGTCTGTGACCTGGACCTCAAGGTCAACGAGAGTGGGTCATGATGGTACTGCATAAAACTTCAGACCAATATCTAGCAACATGCAAAGTATCAACTCAATCCATCAATATGGTCAAGAGATATAGACTTACAAAAACTTTAACCAAAAACTTAAACCCAAAATTTCTAAGTCCGTGACCTTGACCTCAAGGTCATCCAGGGTGGGTCATATTGGTACTGCGTAAAACTTCAGACCAATATCTAGCAACATGCAAAGTATCAACTCAATCCATATATATGGTCAAGAGATATAGACTTACAAAAACTTTAACCAAAAACTTAAACACAAAATTTCTAAGTCCGTGACCTTGACCTCAAGGTCACCCAGGGTGAGTCATGATGGTACTGCGTAAAACTTCAGACCAATATCTAGCAACATGCAAAGTATCAACTTGATCCATCAACATGGTCAAGAGATATAGACTTATAAAAAACTTTAAACGAAAGTGTGACGCGGACGTACACGTAAACGTAAACGGGGACAACCGAGGTGACTACAATAGCTCTATGCACTTCGTGCAGGCGAGCTAAAAACAAAAAAAAAAAATCTTCTTCTCCGAAACCATATGGCCCAGAGTTTCCATATGTTGTGTGGACCAATGTATAATACTCTCCTTTATAAATGCTGCCAATGGTGCCCCTGGGGTCCATACAGGCCACGCCCCAGGCATGTCATTATCTACCATAGACTTATAATGGAAATATATGAAAAAAAATCTTCTCTGCAACAGCATGACACAAAGCTTGTATATTTGATATACAACATTGTCATGTGGAGCTCTACATAAATCCTGCCAATCTTGCCCCTGGGGTCAAATATGGCCCCACCCCGGGGGTCATTATAGGACCCTGACTTTGTTAGATGATTTTTTCAAGTGAACCAAAATGGCAGAAAAGAGGATACACAATCCAGACAAGAGCTCTTCTGCTGATGTAAGTAGGGTTTCAAGGTCACATGACCAAGATGGCCACCATACCCATATGTGGTAAAAACCCCAATTACTTTGTCCAGTGACTGTACTTGTTGACTCTCAGGTGAGCGATCGTTGCCCTTGGGCTACTTGGTTTCTTCTAGTTCAGAAAGTAAAATATGATCAATTAAAATTCATGATCAAATGAATAAACCAATGTCTAACAGAGGCTCTGTGAGTTTCTGCATTCCAAAATGTGTAATATATCTCACACAGACCAAGCATGAGTAAATGTATCTTCTTTTCAAAAAGTCACACTTAATTAACATCAAATTAAATGTCATATTATGACGGTGCGTTTTACATTTTAATTTATTCGAAAGTGCTACTGACTGCCATGATGCAAGATAAAATTAAATCAGATGTATTGCTGCAATAAGACTCTTCGTTTCTGTTTTGTACATGCAAGAAGACAGCAACATGAATAACAGGAATTCAGCTTTTTGCATGCAATTTGAATACAAACTTTGTTCATCTCCGGTTGCATTATAATTGAAATTTTCAGCGATTATTGAGGTCTAATACTAGACTCTGATAAGCTTTGAAAATTTAAAAAATCGTCCACTAATTTCGTTATTTTGTTCATGAAAAAATTGGCATTGAAGACGGAAGTGTGTGGCAACTGTGACCTGTTTGTCCTCGAAAATAGTCTAAAATAGCCCATTCGAGTTATATGTCTCATTTCCAGGCATCATCAAGCAAATTTAACAGGGATTAAGATGTTTAAGAGGCACATTGATGAATTTTCCAAAAAATCTCAAAAATAGCGATTTTTAAAGATGCGTAAAAAGTCTACCAGTAGAGAAAATTCGAATGTTTGATGTTTTTCTAAGCCAGAAGGGCCCCTTTGAAGACACCGTTCCTAATTTCAATAAATGTTGTGCTTTATCCATTTTTTTATTCAAAAACATTGATTTTTGCATTTTTACTCCAAAAACGTGTTTAGTGAAAGAAAATTATACTCCTCAAAAGAAGTTTAGCACCATTTAGATTTTTTTTCATATTTTTAAGTGACATTTTGACTTATTTTAAACCTACCTTTTTGAATTTGCGCAGTCTTAGAGAGTTTGATAAAGTGTGCGATAAGACAAAAACTAATGCGGAAACGATTTTAAGAAAATTTGAAAATGCCCTTTTTCTGTCAATACTGAAAATTTGAACATCGAAAAAATTCTACCTCAAACGTCACAGTGTTCAGAACACATTTTTGTTTCCAAATTCACAAACAAGAGCCCCAAAGCAAATGGTTGAGCCAAAAACAATTGAAAGAATCTCAAAATTTAGGTAAAAATGCATTTTTTGAGAAAATTACATTTTTTGACAAAAAATCATAAATATTGGAGAAAATGAGTAAAACCAATATCCCTATCAATTTTGGATCAATATGGAATGTTTTGAAACCAAAACATACCACATCTTTTCTTTCTCTTAAAGTTGATCTCATGTCAAAGATAGGGCATCAGCACTTTTTGAAATGCAGCTTTTTAAAAAGTCTGAATTTGGACGGGTTGAAAAGCAGTACCTTCAGTTTAGCAGTCAGGGGTGCTGCATGCCGTGTTTGATGCTATATCAACCCATTTTGTTGGAGAGATGAGTGACTTTAGCTTTATCTGAGGATTGAAACAAAGTCTCAAAAATCGTTATTTTTGGTCAAAAATGGCATGTTTGTCCCAAAAATTCAATTTTTATTTTTTTTTTGCTTTAAATGACTGCTTTCATTGTCTCGAATGAGGATGTGAAATGAATTCAGGTTTAGATGCCCAGAAATAGAGGTGTGGGCTTTTTGCTGCATCCCAAATTCTGGTGTTTTCAAAAACATGCATTTTTGCACATTTTTACTTAATCTTTTCAAGACAAATTATTGCTTTGTTGTTCACAAAAACTAGCCCTTTAGGATAGTATCAATTTTTAAAAGTTTATTTGAAAAAAATGTATACTAAACATTATTTTAAAATGAGAAAAATATTAACTGGTGCTAAACTTCTTTTGATGAGTATATTTTCTGAACACTTTGGAACTTTACTGACTTGAAAGACACGTGTTTAGGCAAAAAATCGTGCAATTTTGAACATTGCTTAGAAACACAAAATAAGTTTGAAAAGTGGCCTCTTATAACTTTTTTTTCAGTGTATATTGGAGGGGATATATCTCATTATCAATAGTTCACAGGTGCTACTGTGTATTGGAAACAGTGCTACTACACACCATTCATCCAGATACAACAAACGCGAAATGGTCTTCTAAACGCGGATATAAACAATAGTATTTTGAACCGCGGGGAAAAAGAGTGGGTATTTATTATCTTTGATTATAATGAATATCGACTGAGTTGATTTTTGTTTGAGATACAATGAAAAAGTACATAACTTTGCAAATGTTTACCTAAAATCCTGTCTCATAAATTCCATTAGTTCTAGAAATATAGGCTTCTAAATCTGACTTGGATGCACGAAAAGAGAAAAATCTTGGTAAGAATGTCTGTAAATCATTATTAAAGCACGATAATATGACCAAATTGATGTTTTTCGGAGGATCGGGGATCGCTTCAAATGTTACCATTACAAGAACCCACACAAAATTATAAAAAAGAGAATAATAACTATTTCAAATTGGGTACTCTCATTTGATATGGTGCAACATACCACGGTTCAAATTATCAAGCAGGTGAAACAAACTCGGACCATTCGGTGCAACAAACACGGATAATAAAAACCAATTCTCGCCTTATTTTAAGGAAAACTGGATGCAGTTATTGTTAAAGCCAATTTTGTATGGTTTAGAGTCCATAGATGGTTGGCTGAAGACCATTTATGGCTAAATATGGCGTGATAAAACCACAAGGAACGTTGGTTCATGAGCACTTTCACTACGCTTTGGCCACGACATTAGGAAACCTTGTTAATATGTTTTATAGAGCGAAAGGTCCATATCAGGTGCATGTTAACGGAGAAACTCTCCGTGCCTTTGTTTCCGTTCTTTAAATTCGACAATTAAAAACCTTAGCTAGCTTTATGAAGTTTGATAGTGTCAGATATAGGCAGAGCTCCAAATGCCTTTCGCCTTTCATATTCAAACACCAAGTAAATTACGCATGTTTGTAGATTATTACATGTAAAACATATGGTGTAATGTATGGATGCATTTCTTTCATGAATATATGGTCAAGAATATATTTATCATGATTGTCTCTCTCACTCTCAAGTGTGGCGAAGTGAAATCCTTTGTAAAAGGTCCTCTATGACAACATGCAAAACAAATTATGAATAACGTACATAGACTTGTAATGTAGATTCAAGAAGAGCATTTATTAGTGGTGAAAGAAATGTGCACAACAAACTCGTTGCCATGCCTCTGGGAGGCTTTTGGTGTGAAAATGATAATGACTGTCCGTCTCTATATGACCTGGGCTGTTGATCCTGTAGTTTTAGTTTAAACATTTTTATTCAGGTTCACAAATAACATATCTACATACATTGGCTAAAGGTACATGACGAACATGATGTAGGTTCGCGCCTCGCACGGGGCACGAATTCATATGTGAGACAAGCCATGTTCTGCTTGCGGGTGTGTCGGGTGGTTTTTCCCCGGGTACTCCGGTTTTCGCCCCACCTACCGATTGATTCGTCTCGATATGAGTGAAAAAGCTTGAAAGGGACGTAAAACTGAATAAAAAGAAAAAAAAAACATGATTAGAACGAAAGCATAGCTTATAGAGTTCTTCTCCATGCAAACGTTGATCCTGTACGTAATGAAAGAACAACTAGAGGACAATGGTCCTGTAAACGCTCACCTGAGAATTGGGATATACATGTATACCAATAAACTTGTTTGACTATTATGGTCATGGGCGACCTATTTTGAACTTGCCGTCAAATAGGTCAAGGTCATCACACTGTCATAATTTATATATACATTGTAGTACTCTAGTCCACAATTCTATGTGCCAAGTTTGTTGACATTGATCCACCGTTTCCGGAGAAGATTTTTGAAGGGTTTTTACCATATATGGACATGGCGGCCATCTTGGTCATGTGACCCGGATTATTTAAGTAATACTGAATACCCCCTTCAACCCTATTGTTATATAGTAAAACTGGGGTATGCAGGGGTATACGAATTTTTCTTATTTTTGGTCCAAAACATAGATTGCGGGTACTCGTTAGAACCGCCTCGGTGAGGCTGATCTAGCCTCGGTAAGGCGGTTCTAACGTGTACCCACAACCTATGCTTTGAGCAAAAATAGGGAAAATATCATAACTTTTCCACTGATATTTTCATTTTTTATGTGAAAATGTTTGCATCGGCGTGTTTTCGTAATGCACCGGTTCCCCCCTTCCTATAGCTGCTTCATATAAAGTTTGGCTTTGATTGGCCATGCGGTTTCAGAGAAGAAGATCTTTAAATATTATGGTGATATACGTGTATATTACCCCCGGCAAAGGGTCAGACCAGCCCCTGTGGTCCATTTTTTTCAGAATCATAACTCTTCAGTCCATTGCCCATTTTCTTCAAGTTTTTGACAATTTTCCCCATTCAAATGCATAGGCCACCTATGTTGACCTTGCCGTAAAATAGGTCAAGGTCATCACAGGGCCATTTATATGAAAATTGTAGAGTTCCTCTCCCTGATGCTTCCTTTCAAGTTTCAAAATCATAGGCCTTCTGGTTCTGGAGAAGAAGATTTTTAAAGGTTTTTGCTAGTTATAGCCATGGCAGCCATCTTGGTTATATGACCTGGACCATTTATATAAACTATATGGATGCTCTACCTGACGTTTGGCTTTGATTGGCCAAGCGATTTCAGAGAAGAAGGCCTTTGATTTTGGTAATATACATGTATATTCCCCCCGGGTGGTGGCAGACCAGCCCCTAGTGTACAAAATTTTTCAGAATCATAAATCTTCAGTCCATTTACCCATTTTCTATTAGTTTTTCCCTTAAAATGTCATTTTGACAATTTTCCCCATTCAAATGCATGGGCCACCTATGTTGACCTTGCCGTAAAATATGCCAGGGTCATCCAAAGGTCATGATTTATATAACTTTTGTAGAGCTCCTCTCTCTGATGTTCCATGTCAAGTTTTAAAATCATAGGACTTCTGGTTCTGGAGAAGATTTTTAAAGGTTTTTACTATTTACAGCCATGACGGTCATCTTTGTCATGTGACCTGGACCATTTATACTTTCTTTCCCCCTTCCTAAGGATGCTCCTTGATTGGCCAAGCGGTTTCAGAGGAGAAGATCTTTGAAATGGTGGACGACGATGGACGGACGACGGAGCATGGCCATCCTATAAGCTCACCTTAGGCTCAGGTGAGCTTAAACTTATAGCAACGTGGCATAGTTTGACTCCTGATCCGGCGAGGTCGGGGGTGGGGGCATGCTGGCACCAGTGTTTTGTCTTTGAGCAGACATTTTAATTTCCGTAGAACTGGTTAGTACCCAGGAAGCGGCGGTTCCTTCCTGGCACGGCTGAAGAGTCGTTAACTGGGATGTTTATTCACTACACAAACATACAAAAAATACCTTTACATGTGTATATATCATTTCTCTGATTCTACGAAATAAGTATCCATAGAAAAAAAGCTGTTAGCAGATATGTTATAATATGCGGTGTTATATGCCGCCCCCGAATTCGACCATATATCAAGTGAATAACCGACTTAAAACCCAACAAAATGCATTTATTGCACATTTACTTTATAAAAATCTAGAATTCTTTGTTGTATTTTAATTAGAAAACGTTCTGTCAGTGTTTTGCACGTTAAAACCAGATTTTCGAATCCGTGTTTGTTTTACCCAAATTATGTGGATCATCCGCGTTGTGTAGTATCAATGTCCGTGGTAAGTTGTACCTTGAAGTAAACAAGGCTGATTTTTAAACATGGATATCGACACCAAAAAAAACTTTTCCAGTTTGATGCATGGTATTAATATATTCCATAGATGTCGAAAATTAGTTTTGAAGAGATATTTGCACGAAACCAAACAAATAAATTCTACAAATATGAAAAGAATCGGGAAGTAGGCGAGAAAACCATGATTTACGTATTAAATTCGCTTGTATCTATAGTTTACACAAATCTTTTGTTATGATACTGTACCATTCTCAAGATAAACCATTTTGCATCAGCTGTGCATAAACACATTTTATATAAGAACAATTTAAACGCTGTTTGTATATGTTTTCTTACCTTGTGTATTCCCGCGATACAGTTGTTTATATCCGCGTTTGGAAGACCTTTCCGCGTTTGTTGTATCTGGATGAACAGTGTGTACTATGTATTTGAGGCAATAAAGCATCCATGTATATTGGGAGGGGATATATTCCATTATCAATAATTCACAGGTGTATTGGAAATAGTGCTACTGTGTATTGGAGAACTTTATTGCAATGTGTGTTTATTGGAGCTGATTAAATGTTCTTATCAGTAAGTCACATACACTCCCTGTATATTTGAGCAGGTTTAATAGGCCTGTGAGCATCCCAGTACTGGTCTTCAACGTCCCTGTATAGGTCTAATAATCTAATCAAACATGTAGTGCACAGTGAAGGTGATTTTTTTTAGGATATCTGCTTTTGATTTTCTTTAATTCTGGCTTTAATAAAAAGAATAAAAGTAACTGCAGACAGTTGTAGGACCCAAATTCATACATGTGATACATCTGAGAAGCCAACTTGGGAGATTTACTCTTCAAAATAGGGAGAATGATTAAACAAAGAAGGAGATTCTTGATTTCAAATAGGGAGATATGAAATTTGAAATAGGGAGATGTATAAGGCTAAAAAAAAGTTAGATCCTCAGGCTCCACCGCTTTGGATAAAAACGCTGCGCATGTGTCTTTTTTTCTGTTCAAAAAAAAAAAAAAAAAAAAAAAAGAAAGAAAGAAAGAAAGAAAAAAAAAAAAAAAAAGAATCCGCGCAAAAAAAAAAAAAAAAAAAGAATCCGCGCCCTGCATCTATCGAAAGTGAAAGTAAAAAATAATTTTGTTTAAAATTAAATCTGTAATTTGAATAATATCGGTATAGTCCAGCAGGAAATCAATTTGACCTGGTAATGAGGTATAAAGTTTTTTTCTTTACTGATTCGTGTTGGTTAGGCATTGTCTTCAAAGAATCCAAATGATGACACCTTGTCATCATTGGGGAATTTGAGAAAATCAAGATGGCGTCCAAAAGGTCTTCCAGAAATTCAAAGCTTTGATATAATGGTACTTTTCGCCCCGTTAATGAATCAAAAATGCATTTTTCCTTCACATATTGCACACAGCAACTTATCTGACGGTAGTCATTCTGAATATACTGGTGTATCAAAGATGGTGTCCAAGAAGGCTGCCAGAATATCGATTTTCGGTAATTTTAACAGTTTTGACAATGCATTTAGCATATCAACATACATTGTTTTGTATAAAAACTGTCCACATTCACATATCTGATTGAGTCATAATTTCATAGATTTGTCGTTGAATCACGATGTTTAAGATGGCTGCCACAAAATGGTTCTTATTTGATTGCCAATAGTTTTCAAATATGGCTGCCAGAATATTGATTGTCAGTGTTATGAATTCACTCGTAGTGCTTTTAACTCAGCAGTCTTGGCATTAACATTTGTTAAGCATAGATGATGTCCAAGATGGCTGCCATAATGTGGAAAGTCTGTGATGTTTAATAGTTTTGACAATAAGGAGATTATGGACTCATCAGATATAGTACTTCTAAGCCATTACATAGAAAAATGTGTCCAAGAAGGTGCATGATTAAAAACAAAACATGCTTAACCTCCGTCCCGTGCCAGACCAGAGTTAGAATTGGCCGGTCGCCCCCTTCTTGCGGAACCATTAAACCTGGTCGAAAAGAGGAGCGGCTCGTTTACCATGAGCGGCGACCCGTGTCGTTTGGATTAAGGGCTCCTGGTGATTGAGTGTGTCTGTTGTGCTGACGTTAATAGTCGGCATGCAACACATCACTTTGGCCCTGATTTCGGCTAGATGGGAGGCCATGCAGACTCGGGTATGGTCAATCGGCTTTGTCGCCCCAAGCCCTATGAATACCTTTTGCTTTCTCTTCCTGTCTTTCAGTATCGTCCCTGATACCTACCATATGCCCATAAACGTTTTTCTATCTTTATCATTCCTAGAAGGTGGCGTCTCAAAGGGTCAATCGTGTAAGCATCAAGATTGTACGAGTATACGTATCTCTGTGTATTTCTAACACTTTTGAGTTGGAAAGCCACTCATTTTATGTGTGCCCTTGTAGGGCTAAATTGAGGGCGGAGAGCATTTGAGATGAATCATCCATCCATTTAATTATTAGAGGTTTGAATAAACAATCGTCACAAACTACATCGAAGCGTAAGAAATTCGCTGAAGAGTCGGATGAATCTTCAGATTCTGAACCATCAACTCAACAGCCCATTACACAATCAACGTCACAATCAGATTCGAACGTATTACGCGTCTTAGTCGTGCAGTCTCAAGGTGAAAACTCAAGATGTCAAAGAGATTCGAAACACGAACAAAGACTTACGTTTTGACTTTCAATACAGCCATATTGCTAAAGAAAATAAGAGCAGCATATATATCTGTGAACGTAGAGGTATACGTACCAAATCCTCTACGATGTTACAGTTGCCAGTTTTCGGACATCATGAAAGTAGATGTACCAGGAAAAAGTATGTGCAAACTGTGGAGAGGTTGGTTGATTGGGGTTTGACGTCTCACCAACAGCTAAGGTCATATGGAGACGGAACCTCGGTTTATAGTCCCATCCGACGGACTGGAGAACCTGCGACCCCTGGTTTACAAGGCGAGTGGCATAACCACTACACCACGAAGGCTTATCAAACTGTGGAGAAGACAAACACTGCAGTGATGATCGCAACTTTGAGAAAGCAATAAAGTGCGTCAACTGCAGTGGCCCACACCCAACTTTTGTCACATGACTGTCCGACTTGGCACAAAGAAAAAGAGCTCCTTAAGATAAAATATACAAGAAATATGCCCTTCTTATAAGCGCGAACAATTGTAGAACAGCAATCGTCCACAACAAACAAGAACTACGCCAGCATCATAAAAAGTGCTGGCACACAAGTCAAACTAGTTGATGCCATGACGCAAACTGATGAAACATACGACGTTCAGATTAAAAAACATAAAAATCCAAGAGGCGAAGCCCCTTCTGGTACCAACCAGACTGCAGAAGGTAAAGTATCCCCTGCATTAGCAGGAGGCAATCCTCCCCCCTGTGCAAAGCACTCCGTAGAGCAAAACTGCAGAAGGTAAGCCTCTAACTTCAGGGGGTAAACCTTCAGCTGCTGGAGGAAAGCCTCTTGCACCATCAAAACCTCACTCAACAAAGGACAAACAGAAGCTTCTGTCCGAGAAAATACCTAAAGGGGCTGATGACCCCTTATGATCTGAGATCTACTGTGACTGTCTTGGTGAGAGCATGGAAGAGGATATCACTCCTCCTAGTCCTCGCAAAGTGCATCTTCCAAGATTTACCAATATTGAAATTAGGTTCCTGTCCTTTATAATAAAGAAAGGCCAAGTTCTTAGTTCTCTGAAAATTATTTAATGGAAAGAATAAACAAAGAATTACATGTATACAGTGGAATTGTCAGGGAATTAAACCACGTTATGATGAATTGATGTAACTCTTAACTCTGCTAGGACCGTCTGTTTTCTGTCTTCAAGAAACTTTTCTGAAAACTGACGACAACTTTACTTTCAAAGGCTTTAATGTTTACAATTACATCGACTGTGATTGTGCCAGAGCTTCTGGTGGAAGTTCTATTATAGTAAAGTCCTCTTTACCTCAACTTGAAATTAATTCAAAAGCAAATTTACAAGCTAAAGCTGTTTCTGTGTCAGACCTCGTCAGAAACCCCGAAGACTGTTTTTTTCTTAATATGGAAACCTGGACATTATAAACCATATAAGTACCCACTGTGTGCTTAGTAGATTGTCTCTATGATTTCCACGTATGAAGCAAAGACTCTGATCAAATTGGACAGACACATACAAGCTAACAAATCTTTGTGTCAACCTATCATGCTACACTGTTTATGTTTATGCTACTGTTGAACTTATTGCCTAACGATAACTGCTTTGTGTTAAATATACAATTACATTGAAACCATTTATTCGTGGATCATATTCCCCGACTCGTCATTTCATGTTCAGTAATACAATATTAGAACTGTGAACATATAGTCTTCTATTGTGTTAAATCTGTACTTTTCATTAGATATTGAGATGCAGCAAAGCTTTTATGCATTAAAATATAGGCAAAGCACTTCTTAATGGACTTAAAAGATACATGGCATCATCATACCCAGGCCTTTTTTTGCAAATTTTGCACCGACATGAAAACTAAAGAAAAATCGCATATTTCTGGCAGCCATTTTGGATGCCACCTTGAAACATCTTATGTTTACAGCTTTCTTAAAAAGAATTAGCTTCACCTCTAATTGTCCCCCATTATTAATGTCATTAAAATAAACACAACAATACTTTTAGGTCATTCTTGTTAATGATTTGGTTGAAAATATATTTCTGGTGGCCATTTTGGACGCCATCTTAAAAAGATTGATGTGAACAGCTTTCTTACAAAGAGTGAAGCTTCAACTTTAATCATCAGTCATGATTTGATGACAAAATAAGCACAGAAATACTTTAAAATCATTATAACTAAAATTATAGTTGAAAACCCTGTATTTGGCAGACATATTGGACGCCATCTTGAATTTCTCAAAATCCCCAATGATGACAAAGCGTCATCAGTCAGATTCTTGAAAGACAATGCCTATAGTACAGGAATCCATCAAGAAAAAAACTTTATACCTGATTACCAGGTCCAGTGAAAATATCCCATATTCCTGCCGGACTAGTAAATCGTAAATTTGATTGGACCATTTCGGAAGTGGGTCTACTTGGCCCATTTAAGCTAGCAGTTCCCAAGTCATCTCGATTTTTGTGCAAAGAAAATCTATGGAAATGGGTATTTTCTGACATGGCTGTATGCATCAGTCATTTGCTACTACAGCCCTGCCAATTACGAGGATACTGACTTTTTTTTCACTTTTTGGGGCACTATTATACCCCAATTCCTTAGGGGATCGACTGGAGGTCTGTCCCGCCCTTCCTAATAAAAGTTTCCTCTGAACTACGGGGCAATGAAAAAGTAATTGTCCTGTACCTGAATAGTTCACTGGTGGTGCGCCAAAATGACAATTAAGGCTCATCAGGGGGGCTCGTCGGGGAGAATGGCATACACGGATCCAGAACCTTTTTTTTTGACAGGGAGTCCATTGCAAAAATCTAGGAAATCGAGGGGGTCCCGCCCCACCCCCTCTGGATCCAAGCATGTCAGGCCGCAATGGTTACCAATGACTGGTGCATTACAAACAAATAAGCAAACGTTGAAACCGCATGTGTGATAGTGAAATGTTACAATGCGAGTTGGATCGAGATGACTCGTTACCTAACCGGTTAGGTAATTCGTTGAAAATTTAATTCAATAAGAGCTGTCCCAGGACAGCGTAGCTCGCCTGACTTGTGCTTTGTCACTAAATTTTTTAAAATCTATGACCCATGACCTTGACCTCAAGGCCTCTCAGGGGGGCAGTGATGGTACAGCAAAAAACTTCAGACCAATACATGTATCTACCAACATGCAAAATATCAACTTGATCCATCTACATATTCAAGAGATATAGACTTTTACCAAAAAATTTGTGGCGCAACTGTTCATCTTCCCTGGAATATTGCAGGGGGGTATACCAGTGACTTACAATTAAAGATCTCTATGAAGGGGTTTAACAGGGTACAATCAAAATTGACTTTAGTTTCACATTACTTTGTTTTTATATGAATTTACTATCTATACTACTGAATCTTGTCTTAAAGACTTTGTCTTTGCTAGGCAAAGCCATGATTAATGATTACCAGAATTTTGCTTATTTCTGAAAAATCAAAAAAAGAAAAATAAATTAATAAATAAAATGCATGTACCTGCCTCATGTAAATCTGCCTGCCTCATCACTTTTTTGAAAAATAGAATGGCCTGAGAATCTAATGACTTTTTTTTTGGCCTAAGTTATATAGGGAAATTTTGAAATTCCAAATAGGGAGATTTACTCAAAAATAGGGAGATCCCTCTGAAATAGGGAGATATCACATGTATGCCCAAACTGGCAAAAATTTCATAGCAGTTTGTATGTTTTATGTGTTGTGGCCTGTCCAAATCACATTGAAAGAAAAAATAAGAATATGGGTAAATTTCTTGCTTGGAAACAAATTAACATATAAGACTGGACAAATCTATATAATCTACATGTTTCAATGTTTCGCAACATGAAATATATGGCCTGGAATTTTCACCTCTTCTCTAGCCTTGTTTCAATTTGTTGTGAAACGTTTCGAAACATTTCAAAGTCGGACTTAGTCATTTTTGGGTCTGTTTCAATTTGTTTCAGTTGGTTTACTGTATAATCTATATGTTTCAATGTTTCGCAACAAGAAATATATGGCCTGGAATTTTCACCTTTTCTCTAACTTTGTTTCAATTTGTTGCGAAACGTTTCAAATTTCAGACTTAGTCATTTTTGGGTCTGTTTCAATTTGTTTCAGTTGATTTAATACTATACTGAGAGGAACTAGAAACTTAAGTTTTTTAATTTTTATACTTTGGGTTGGAACCCCGTAAGAATCGATTTGAACCCTCCAGTTATTCTTTTACTGACCTTCTGAAGGCGATTCTGCTGTGACTCATCTTTTTATTCCAGGAAAGAAATTACCAGTTCTAAAATCGATTTTACGGAGCCCAACCACCAAACTATGGAAAGTTTGAAACTTAAGTTTCTAGTTCCTCTCAGTATATATAATCTATATACATGTATTTCAATGTTTTGCAACAAGAAATATATGGCCTGGAATTTTCACCTTTTCTCTAACCTTAATTGTTTCAATTTGTTGCGAAACGTTTCGAAACGTTTCAAATTTTGGACTTAGTCATTTTTGGGTCTGTTTCAATTTGTTTCAGTTGATTTACGGTACTATATAATCTATATACATGTATTTCAATGTTTCGCAACAAGAAATATATGGCCTGGAATTTTCACCTTTTCTCTAACCTTAATTGTTTCAATTTGTTGCCAAACGTTTCGAAACGTTTCAAATTTTGGACTAAGTCATTTTTTGGGTCTGTTTCAATTTGTTTCAGTTGATTTACTATATAATCTAAATGTTTCAGTGTTTTGCAACAAAAAACATATGGCCTGGAATTTTCACCTTTTCTCTAACCTTGTTTCAATTTGTTGCGAAACGTTTCGAAACGTTTCAAATTTTGGACTTAGTCATTTTTTGGGTCTGTTTCAATTTGTTTCAGTTGATTTACTATATAATCTATATGTTTCAATGTTTCGCAACAAGAAATATATGGCCTGGAATTTTCACTTTTTCTCTAACCTTAATTGTTTCAATTTGTTGCGAAACGTTTCGAAACGTTTCAAAGTTCGGACTTAGTCATTTTTGGGTCTGTTTCAATTTGTTTCAGTTGATTTACTATATAATCTATGTTTCAATGTTTCGCAACAAAAAACATATGGCCTGGAATTTTCACCTTTTCTCTAACCTTGTTTCAATTTGTTGCGAAACGTTTTGAAACGTTTCAAATTTCGTACTTAGTCATTTTTTGGGTCTGTTTCAATTTGTTTCAGTTGATTTACTATATAATCTATATGTTTCAATGTTTCGCAACAAAAAATATATGGCCTGGAATTTTCACCTTTTCTCTATCTTTGTTTCAATTTGTTGCGAAACGTTTCGAAACGTTCCAAAGTTCAGACTTAGTCATTTTTTGGGTATGTTTCAATTTGTTTCAGTTGATTATGTCCCCCCAACCGAAGGTGGGGGACATATTGTTTTTGGTGCGGTTCCCGTCGGCGTCGGCGTCCGCGTCCGCGTCCGCGTAGCTTCTTTCTTACGCGATATCTTTTGAACCAGTGGATGGATTTTGACCAAACTTGCATAGATACATGGTTGGGAGGGGGGAAAGAGTTGATTAGATTTTGGTGACCTTGACCTCATTTTCAAGGTCACCAGCCCATGAAAACTGATCAAATTAGGTTTTCTGACGCGATATCTTCTGAACAAATGAATGGATTTTGAGCAAACTTGCACAAGAGCATTGTTGGGAGGAGGCTCAGAGTTGATTAGATTTTGGTGACCTTGACCTAATTTTCAAGGTCACCAGCCTATGAAAACTGATCAAATTAGGTTTTCCGACGCGATATCTTCTGAACAAATGAATGGATTTTGACTAAACTTGCACAAGGGCATTGTTGGGAGGAGGCTCAGAGTTGATTAGATTTCGGTGACCTTGACCTAATTTTCAAGGTCACGTGTCCATAAAAACTGTTGAAATTAGTCTTTCCAATGCAATATCTTGTAAACCTATTGATGGATTTTGACCAAACTTGCACAGAAGCATTGTTGGGAGGAGGCTCAGAGTTGATTAGATTTTGGTGACCTTGACCGAATTTTCAAGGTCACAAGTCCATAAAAAATGTTGAAATTAGTCTTTCCAACGCGATAACTTGTAAACCAATAGATGGATTTTGACCAAACTTGCACAGAAGCATTGTTGCAAGAAGGCTCAGAGTTGATTAGATTTTGGTGACCTTGATCTAATTTTCAAGGTCACGAGCCCATAAAAAATGTTGAAATTACAGTACCTTAATTAATTTTTTAGACCATTGGGTAATTACCCACCCCTTTTTTATTCAATTGGGTATCTGAAATTTTAATTGGGTATGTTCATATTTTTTACCCCCTCTGTTTTCAATCAATTGGGTAAAATGGAAAATCAATTGGGTAAATGGTCACGAAAACAGATTATTTGGGTATTTAGTGTTTAATTATTTTTTTTATCATTTATTTAATTAAGTTTATTTTTAAGAATTGCCTGCATCACTGTTGTATTGAACTGAAGGGACAAGTAAGAAAGGGCACCACTCATTGTCAATGGTATTTAGCTGATTTGCATGTGCTACAAGGTACAAACCTGGATCATTACTGATTTGCCAACTTTCTTAATGATTTGATAGCAGCCAAGGTACTTTGAAAAGCCAAAGTTCCAACTCGCTACTTTCGTTTTTCATTACGTCATGTTTACCCTCCATCGAAAGTGATTTCAAGCATATATTCCCTACCAGACACATGTCAAAACGTTCGTTTACAATTCCAGTGATGAAAGGATGAGTGTAGATATCAAATCGCCATAGACTACCTGTTATTTTATCGTAATTTAATTGCTTTGTGGAAGATTGACGCCATATTTGTCATTTTTGAGATTTTCCCCCAATACTGTATCTCGTCATTATCGGATATTGTAATGAAATACTTTGGCGGGCGCTGGAAACCATTCTCACCACCAGGTCGCTTACGCACTGGCAAACCGGAAACGTTATAAACGCCGGTACTGATAAAAACCGGTACGCATTGAATTTTCCCGGGATTGCGTATCGCCGATTTCTTTTGCGTTTTTGTACGCAATCGGGTCGTCTTGTATTGGGTTTTTTACTATTTGAATTGCGTAATTACGCAAATACGCTGACTAATTAAGCTACTGTAATTAGTCTTTCCAATGCAGTATCTTGTAAACCAATCAATGGATTTTGACCAAACTTGCACAGAAGCATTGTTGGGAGGAGGCTCAGAGTTGATTATATTTTGGTGACCTTGACCTAATAATCAAGGTCACAAGTCCATAAAAAATGTTAAAATTAGTCTTTCCAACGCGATAACTTGTAAACGAATGGATGGATTTTGACCAAACTTGTACAGAAGCATTGTTGCGAGAAGGCGCAGAGTCGGCTAGATTTTGGTGACCTTGACCTAATTTTCAAGGTCACAAGTCCATAAAAAATGTTGAAATTAGTCTTTCCAACGCAGTATCTTGTAAATCAATTGACGGATTTTGACCAAACTTGCACAGAAGCATTGTTGGGAGGAGGCTCAGAGTTGATTAGATTTTGGTGATCTTGACCTAATTTTTAAGGTCACGAGTCCATAAAAAATGTTGAAATTAATCTTTCCAACTCGATAACTTGTAAACCAATTGATGGATTTTGACCAAACTTGCACAGAAGCATTGTTGCGAGAAGGCTCAGAGTTGATTAGATTTCGGTGACCTTGACCTAATTTTCAAGGTCACGAGTCCATAAAAAAATGTTGAAATTAGTCTTTTCACTGCAATATCTTGTAAACCAGTTGATGGATTTTGACCAAACTTGCACAGAAGCATTGTTTGGAGGAGGCTCAAAGTTGATTAGATTTTGATGACCTTGACCTAATTTCCAAGGTCACGGGTCCATAAAAACTGTTGAAATTAGTTTTTCCGATACGATATCTTGTAAACTAATTGATGGATTTTGACCAAACTTGCTCAGAAGCATTGTTGTGAGGAGGTTCAGAGTTTATAAGAATTTGGTGATTGTGACCCAATTTTAGACAGGGTCCAAAACAAGTTTAAACTATCACACCTTACATGGTGTCTTCCCTAGAAAAACTTCATATCACAAGGTAACTACACTTCAATTACTAAACGGTTGGGGGGACATAGTTTTCCTCAGAAAACATTGTTTTAATTTACTATATAATCTATATGTTTCAATGTTTCGCAACAAAAAACATATGGCCTGGAATTTTCACCTTTTCTCTAACCTTAATTGTTTCAATTTGTTGCCAAACGTTTCGAAACGTTTCAAATTTTGGACTAAGTCATTTTTTGGGTCTGTTTCAATTTGTTTCAGTTGATTTACTATATAATCTATATGTTTCAATGTTTCGCAACAAGAAATATATGGCCTGGAATTTTCACCTTTTCTCTAACCTTAATTGTTTCAATTTGTTGCGAAACGTTTCGAAACGTTTCAAAGTTCGGACTTAGTCATTTTTGGGTCTGTTTCAATTTGTTTCAGTTGATTTACTATATAATCTATGTTTCAATGTTTCGCAACAAAAAACATATGGCCTGGAATTTTCACCTTTTCTCTAACCTTGTTTCAATTTGTTGCGAAACGTTTCGAAACGTTTCAAATTTTGGACTTAGTCATTTTTTGGGTCTGTTTCAATTTGTTTCAGTTGATTTACTATATAATCTATATGTTTCAATGTTTCGCAACAAGAAATATATGGCCTGGAATTTTCACCTTTTCTCTAACCTTAATTGTTTCAATTTGTTGCGAAACGTTTCGAAACGTTTCAAAGTTCGGACTTAGTCATTTTTGGGTCTGTTTCAATTTGTTTCAGTTGATTTACTATATAATCTATGTTTCAATGTTTCGCAACAAAAAACATATGGCCTGGAATTTTCACCTTTTCTCTAACCTTGTTTCAATTTGTTGCGAAACGTTTTGAAACGTTTCAAATTTCGTACTTAGTCATTTTTTGGGTCTGTTTCAATTTGTTTCAGTTGATTTACTATATAATCTATATGTTTCAATGTTTCGCAACAAAAAATATATGGCCTGGAATTTTCACCTTTTCTCTATCTTTGTTTCAATTTGTTGCGAAACGTTTCGAAACGTTCCAAAGTTCAGACTTAGTCATTTTTTGGGTATGTTTCAATTTGTTTCAGTTGATTTACTATATAATCTATATGTTTCAATGTTTCGCAACAAAAAACATATGGCCTGGAATTTTCACCTTTTCTCTAACCTTGTTTCAATTTGTTGCGAAACGTTTCGAAACGTTTCAAATTTCGGACTTAGTCATTTTTTGGGTCTGTTTCAATTTGTTTCAGTTGATTTACTATATAATCTATATGTTTCAATGTTTCACAACAAAAAACATATGGCCTGGAATTTTCACCTTTTCTCTAACCTTGTTTCAATTTGTTGCGAAATGTTTCGAAACGTTTCAAATTTCGGACTTAGTCATTTTTTGGGTCTGTTTCAATTTGTTTCAGTTGATTTACTATATAATCTATATGTTTCAATGTTTCGCAACAAGAAATATATGGCCTGGAATTTTCACCTTTTCTCTAACCTTAATTGTTTCAATTTGTTGCGAAACGTTTCGAAACGTTTCAAAGTTGGGACTTAGTCATTTTTGGGTATGTTTCAATTTGTTTCAGTTGATTTACTATATAATCTATATGTTTCAATGTTTCGCAACAAAAAACATATGGCCTGGAATTTTCACCTTTTCTCTAACCTTGTTTCAATTTGTTGCGAAACGTTTCGAAACGTTTCAAATTTCGGACTTAGTCATTTTTTGTGTCTGTTTCAATTTGTTTCAGTTGATTTACTATATAATCTATATGTTTCAATGTTTCGCAACAAAAAATATATGGCCTGGAATTTTCACCTTTTCTCTAACCTTGTTTCAATTTGTTGCGAAACGTTTCGAAACGTTTCAAATTTCGGACTTAGTCATTTTTTGGGTCTGTTTCAATTTGTTTCAGTTGATTTACTATATAATCTATATGTTTCAATGTTTCGCAACAAAAAATATATGGCCTGGAATTTTCACCTTTTCTCTATCTTTGTTTCAATTTGTTGCGAAACGTTTCGAAACGTTCCAAAGTTCGGACTTAGTCATTTTTTGGGTATGTTTCAATTTGTTTCAGTTGATTTACTATATAATCTATATGTTTCAATGTTTCGCAACAAAAACATATGGCCTGGAATTTTCACCTTTTCTCTAACCTTGTTTCAATTTGTTGCGAAACGTTTTGAAACGTTTCAAATTTCGGACTTAGTCATTTTTTGGGTCTGTTTCAATTTGTTTGAGTTGATTTACTATATAATCTATATGTTTCAATGTTTCGCAACAAGAAATATATGGCCTGGAATTTTCACCTTTTCTCTAACCTTAATTGTTTCAATTTGTTGCGAAACGTTTCGAAACGTTTCAAAGTTCCGACTTAGTCATTTTTGGGTATGTTTCAATTTGTTTCAGTTGATTTACTATATAATCTATATGTTTCAATGTTTCGCAACAAAAAACATATGGCCTGGAATTTTCACCTTTTCTCTAACCTTGTTTCAATTTGTTGCAAAATGTTTCGAAACGTTTCAAATTTCGGACTTAGTCATTTTTGGGTATGTTTCAATTTGTTTCAGTTGATTTACTATATAATCTATATGTTTCAATGTTTCGCAACAAAAAACATATGGCCTGGAATTTTCACCTTTTCTCTAACCTTGTTTCAATTTGTTGCAAAATGTTTCGAAACTTTTCAAATTTCGGACTTAGTCATTTTTTGGGTCTGTTTCAATTTGTTTCAGTTGATTTACTATATAATCTATATGTTTCAATGTTTCGCAACAAAAAATATATGGCCTGGAATTTTCACCTTTTCTCTAACCTTGTTTCAATTTGTTGCGAAATGTTTCGAAACGTTTCAAATTTCGGACTTAGTCATTTTTTGGGTCTGTTTCAATTTGTTTCAGTTGATTTACTATATAATCTATATGTTTCAATGTTTCGCAACAAAAAATATATGGCCTGAAATTTTCACCTTTTCTCTATCTTTGTTTCAATTTGTTGCGAAATGTTTCGAAACGTTTCAAAGTTCGGACTTTTGGGTATGTTTCAATTTGTTTCAGTTGATTTACTATATAATCTATAAGTTTCAATGTTTCGCAACAAAAAATATATGGCCTGGAATTTTCACCTTTTCTCTATCTTTGTTTCAATTTGTTGCGAAACGTTTCAAATTCGGACTTAGTCATTTTTGGCTCTGTTTCAATTTGTTTCAGTTGATCCACTATATAATCTCAATGTTTCAATCTGTTTCGAAACATGTCCAAGTGAGAACTTAGACAATTTTTTACAGATTTATTGCCCTATATATTCTTTATGTTTCAATGTTTCAATGTTTCACTGAAACAAATGCATGCCCTGGGATTTCTGCGGGGGTTTTGTGCAGGCTCTATTTGTTTTCGCATATGCAGATTGTTGGTTTTCTCACGAGGCGGCTCAAATATTTTTGATCATGGATGACCTCCCTTACCAATGCAAAGTCCCTGTTCAAAAATTCCTTTTGGCCATACAAGTTTTTTGTCTGTTGACCGATTTTCAAAATTTTGTAGGTCATATTAGGACAAACTAAGGTCAAAATTCTGACATGAAAATACTGACTTTCCTATCTTCCTCCACAAAAATATTTTCCACAAAAACATCATCAGAGACAAAGTTTTAAACTATATGTTAGTGAATGGCAAGATTTCCCGACAAAATACATTAAGTCTACCAAAGCATACAGTCTGAGTATTGTAACTTGGTTACTAAGTGTAGGTGCACTTATGTAATATTTCAAATATCATTATGTAAATACTAGTGTCACATGATAATAACAGGTATGTTGTAGTCAGGCAATATTTACATAACACAACAAAGATATAAATGGATCATTACATCAACATTTACCATTATTCAACCAAGTTTTAGGGGTCCAAAAATTTGCATAGGCCTACAAGTACAACATCATGAACGCATAAAAATGTTGAAGCCCTGTGCCCAGCTTGTTAGCTGCCCAAAGACTGCAATAAGAATAATTCAATATAGGCACAATAAATGTAAGTAAATTTCAACTACTTAGGCATAAATGGATCATCACAATATTGAAACCAGGGGCCAGTTGTTCAAAATTAATGATGTCATTAGTTAATGATTTGTTAAAATTTCAACTGGCAATATTACAAATACACTGTTATTTTTGTTGAAAAAATGTGAGAATCCTTTGCAATGCAAAGGATTCTCACATTTTATCAACAAAAAATAACAGTGTATTTGCTTTTGAAGTTGATTTATAGTTAACAAATTAAGACCTTAACAACAGCAGTTTTGAATAAAGTTTTGAACAACTGGCCCCCGGTTTCTAGGTGTCCTTAGTTAATTACATGGCATACATAGATCACCAAAGTATTGTCACCCATTTATGAAGACTACCAAGGAATACAAGGGTCATCACAATATTGCAACCAGGTTTCTATGTGCCCTGAGTTTACTTGCATCAGAGCTGAGTATGTGGTCAACTGAAAAAAAGAGGCAAATCAACATGATTACAAAACAAGACAGCTGTTATAAAGGGGCAAGAGATTCCAACTGAACTGATATGTGAGTTTTCATAAACACTTGAATATTTTTTCCAACAAAGATTAATGGTATATCCAGTAATATAGTAGGCATTTAACCAATTTTACCTCATAACGATCTTGATAGGTTAAAAGCTGCTTAAACAAGAGATCTTCCATTCTACAGTTGACACAAAGTACAAAACATCACTGAGAAAAAATTAAACTCTTTAAAGACTGACATAATTGTTACATTACCTTATTTAAAACTGGTTTAGAAGAAAGCACATTAAACAGGCCAGGAATGCCAGCATTCTGCAAAATATGGCACATTTTTTCATAAAGGACATGATATGCCTCATGAGATAACCAACAATTTGCGTATGCCAAAACAAAGACTGATGCAGATCAGCTTCGCGGTAACCATGAAGCTGTTCAGGGCCCTTGTTTTCGCCACTCTGAAAGTACAATCCGTCTTCTTCTTCAATCCAAAATTTCAAGCTTCTAGCTGCCTTCTGTAGCGTTACAGCCCAGTTTGTGCTGGACCTGTTCGGAAACCACATTGTTGGTTTTCTCAAGAGGCTGCTCATATATATACTGAAAAAAAAAATACTGAGTTACTCAAATAGGACTGAATTTCATCTCCTCAAAAGGAAAAGTCACATCAATGAAAACCTTACAGTTGCAATATTATATGAGCCTTCACATCAGTAACCCATCAATTTGGTTTTCCAACCAGGTCCGACACAAACCGGCCTGTACAGTCACAGAAGCAGACTGGAAGCTTGAAATTTAAGAAGAAGAGGGATTGTACTATCCATGTAGTGAAAATAAAGGCTCTGATCACCTGTGCTGTAAATAAAATATAGCTGTGTTTCCACTTATTGCCATTAAAAATAAAATAAAAATATTTTCATGCTGACCGACCCTCAATATTTAAAGAACAAAGATGACAATGATTTAAAAACCACTAGAACTGCACCAATCATAATTAAACTCACTTTCTTTAGCTTCCTAATTGTTTTAAACTTCATTGAATGTCTGTTTTCACCTTTAATACACATTTCAACAAAGAAAAAATACACGAAAAATAAAAAGATTTTCCGACCTTCCGACCCTATCCCGTCTTCATCATGTTAGTGGAAACACAGCTATTTTTATTTTACACCTTATACGTATTGTTCATTCTCATAAAGTTTTACGCAAAAACATAGTAAAACATATTACATGTATTGTACCTGTTGTGTCATATTGTTCATACACTTGATGGCTGGTGTTCTCCTGTCGTCCAGAAACAATGGTTTCTCCCAGTGATCGTAGTTAGTTTCTATGATAAACCAGCCACCCGCTGATTTCATAGGCCATATATCTGTTGTGTTAGGGTTCCTGTCTCGTGTTATCACACATGCCTGAAGTGAGATGTCTCTATTTGAGAAAATGATTTGTTTCAGTCATGTTGGGACAAAGCTACGAATTCCAGAGTATGAACCAGTACCATAGGGAGTAAATGTGTCTTGCAAGAGAACATATTGGGAGTAAATGTGTTTTGCTTGAGAACATATTGGGAGTACCGTAAATAAGTCTTGCTGGAGAACATATTTGGAGTAAATGTGTCTTGCTTGAGAACATATTGGGAGTAAATGTGTCTTGCTTGAGAACGTATTGGAAGTAAATGTTTCTTGCTTGAGAACATATTTGGAGTAAATGTGTGTTGCTTGAGAACATATTGGGGGTAAATGTGCGTTGCTTGAGAACATATTGGGAGTAAATGTGTCTTGTTAGAGAACATATTGGGAGTAAATGTGTCTTGCTAGAGAACTTATTGGGAGTAAATGTGTCTTGCTAGAGAACATATTGGGAGTAAATGTGTCTTGCTTGAGAACATATTAGGAGTAAATGTGTCTTGCTAGAGAACATATTGGGAGTAAATGTGTCTTGCTTGAGAACAAAGTGGGAGTAAATGTGTCTTGCTTGAAAACATATTAGGAGTAAATGTGTCTTGCTAGAGAACTTATTGAGAGTACCAGTAAATGTGTCTTGCTTGAGAACAAAGTGGGAGTAAATGTGTCTTGCTTGAAAACATCTTGGGAGTAAATGTGTCTTGCTTGAGAACATATTGGGAGTAAATGTGTCTTGCTTGAGAACATATTAGGAGTAAATGTGTCTTGTTAGAGTACATATTGGGAGTAAATGTGTCTTGCTTGAGAATATAACTCCACACCAGCTGAGTTCCCTACACAGTAAAACTGGGGTTTGCAAGGGTATAACTATTTTTCATATTTTTGATCCAAAACATAGATTGTGGGTACCTGTTAGAACTGCCGCGGTGAGGCGGTTTTAACCTGTACCCACAATCAAATTTTTGAGCAACAATATTGAAAATATCCATTTTTTTCAAATGAAATTATCCATTTTTATTGTTGAAAAAATTCGCTCTGTATTGCATGGGCAAGTTTTCGTAATGTGCTGCTAAGGCAGCATACTCCATTTATCTTTAACATCTTAATTTCCACACTACTATTTTCATTTATTGTACAAGAAATATCAATGTTGCGAAATCAAAGCTGTCAACTGTGCAGTTTCCTTGTAGTAGACAAATACATATACCGTATTCATTCTAATTAGCACACATGCTCCAATAAGCACACACTCTTTTTGTTTCAGAAAAAATGTGTGCATACTAGCGCACAATGCTGGTGTAGCATATTGGTATTGTACACCAAGTTTACACATTAATACTATAATAACCGCATTAAATGACCAAACCCTATTTTATGACAATTGTACTACTTAAATTACATAACAATTGATGCTTTTGGCATGGTTATAAAAGTAGTTTACGTGTTGTTTTCGTTCGTAGTGTAATCTAATTAGAACAACATTTTGCTACCTTAACTTTGAGTTATTCTGAAAGTTAAGCACACTGTGCACTAATTAGAACTAAGACAGTATTTTCCCATAGCATACTTACTAGTACAATGATGGAAATAAAGACAGAACACAAACCTGATCCGATTTATTTCCACCCAGAATGAAATAGGCTGGTGCGAGTAACTTCGTCTTTGCCAACATATTCTCAGCCTCAGTATAGCTCTGAGCATGTTCCATGGTCGCCCGGGTCAAGAAACCCATCCAGGAACCAGCTTTCTGGCCCTCTGCCAACCATTCTGCTATACCTGTAAAGACAAATGAAATGTGATGTGAGAATACCAGACTTAAGAGTTTCCAACCAGGTCCAACAAAAACAGGCCTGCACAATCTTATAGAAGGCTAGAAGCTTGAAACTTTGGATTTAGAAGAATCAGTATCTGTATAGCTAAAACAAAGGCCTCAATCAGCTGTGCAGTTTACGCACAGCTAATCTGTGCCATGGTTTTAGCGTAGGCAAAAATATGATTTTCTCATGATGTGGACTCTGGACATTTGACAGTCACTTTAACACATACGCCAAGAACATTAAATGCTCTTACATATAGCTAGGTTTCAAAGCGATGCTGACAGAATTAATGCAGGTTCTGATTTATATACTTATCCTAGATATAAACAAGTGACCCCTGGCCTATACTGTTAGTCATAATGACCTACACAGATGTAACATCAGGATAACAAGTCCGAGTAATGAATACCCCCTTAAACCCCACTTTTATAAAGTAAAATTGGGGTAAGCTATTTTTCTTATTTTAGTTCCTAAACATAGATTGTGGGTACTCATTAGAACCCCATCGGTGAGGCGGTTCTAACATATACCAATAATTTTTGCTGAAAATTTTCAATTTTTACAACCTAAGAAAAAACTATATGAGCCGCATCGTGAGAAAACCGGATTTTTGCCTAGGCGAAAACAAAGGCGCAGATCAGCTTCGCGGTAACCGCGAAGCTGATCAGCGCCTTTGTTTTCGCTACACGGATAGTACAATTTCTCTTCTTCTTAAATCCGAAATTTCAAGCTTCTAGCCTGCTTCTGT
The DNA here is from genome assembly GCA_964017185.1 of Rugalucina vietnamica. Taxonomy (NCBI): domain Eukaryota; kingdom Metazoa; phylum Mollusca; class Bivalvia; order Lucinida; family Lucinidae; genus Rugalucina; species Rugalucina vietnamica. Next base: position 73,377,661 of record OZ024869.1, on the reverse strand, counting down.
ATCTGTACAGGCCGATTTATGTCGGACCTGGTCGGAAACCCCGAAGACCGGTTTTCTCGCGTCCAGCCTCATATATTACATGGGTGTGTTTTCGTAATGTACAGAAAAAAACAAAACAAAAAAAAACACACACAATCAAGTCAGTGCAGACTTTTGTTCTGTGTGCTTGATATTATGAATATAGCTTGTCTTGAAGTATTAAAGCAAAATAAAAATATTTACAATTACCTATATATCCACCATCTAATTTGAATCTTTCATCCATTGTCAATGTGAACTTCCCCTGTGAAAAAATTAAAACTACAACTTTTACCCAATTTTTCTAATAAGCGCACATGCTTCAATAAGGGCACACACTGGTCTTTTCCGAAAAACATGTGCATAAGCGCACACTGCTCGGCAAGCATATTGATATTTTTATACAAATTTTACACATTAATACCGTATTAACCGAATTGAAAGTTATCCTTACATGTTCAAACATCATAATGTGATAACTAGAGCATAAATGACATCACCATTGACATTTTGAAATTTTGGCAGTTTTTGCGTTGTTTTCATTCAAAGTGTGTTATTAGAGCAAAGTTTTGTCACCCTAACTTTGAAATAGAAACTGCACTGTACTTTACTTAAGGTTACAATAATAACATTTCCACACATTTGGGCTTTTGTACACATTATATCACAACCAGGAATGGTCATTGATCTGAGCCACAACTTAATGAATACATGTATTTTAATTCACAAAACAACCAGAGGACCAATGGTCCTGTAAACGCTCACCTGAGATCTGCTTCATATACCAATAAACATATTTGAATATTATGGTATTTAACCCCAGTGCAGGGGCAGATGAAGCACTTGGGCCATTTTCTTTTTTCAGAATAATCAATATTCTGTCCATTTGCCAATTTCCTGCTGATTTTCCCCTTCAAATAACATTTTAAAAGCAGATGAGTCCCTGGGGTCCATTTTTTTTTTCAGAATCATTAAATTTCAGTCCTACTGCCCATTTCCTGCAAGACTTTCACTTAAAATGACATTTTAAAAGTTTTCCCCATTCAAATGCATTGACGACCTATGTTGACCATGCCATAAAATAGGTCAAGGTCACCACAGGGTCATGTTTTATATATACATTCTAGTACTTGAGTCATCCATACTTCATGCAAAGTTTCGTTGAAATCGTTTCACCGGTTCTGGAGAAGATTTAAGGGTTTTTACCATATATGGGCATGGTGGCCATCTTGGTCATGTGACCTTGATTATTTATATACACATTGGTTCCCACTTCCTAGATGCTTCATATAAAATTTGGCTTTGATTGGCCAAGTGGTTTCAGAGAAAAAAATCTTTGAAAAGTGTGTATGGACAACAGACCGGCCAAGGTCAAGAGATGACCTTGACCTAAATTAATCATATACCTTCATCTAATCCAATAGTTGTTTGCATCTACCACTTTTCAGATCTCAGGCTGCAATAGTTTTCAAAAAATAGCTAATTTCCACTTTTCCCATTATAAGTCTATGGAAACTTAAGGTTACCATAGCAACCAGAGTTCCTGTCCGACTGGAATAAAAAACAAAAATTATGTAGAGGCTACTGTCAGGAACATGTATACAAAGTACAGGATTCATCCACTTGACAATTTCTGAGAAGATTTTTGAATGTTTTTTCAAAATTTTTCCCTTTATGGGGCCCCACCAACCAATCAAAATAAAGGATTAAGAAAAAAACTTGCAAGAAACGTCAAACACTACTCAATAAACATTTCGGAAAAACAAAATTAAAATGTCTGCAATTTTAGCGGAAAAATAGCCGATTTCCACTTTTCCCATTATAAGTCTATGGAAACTTTAAGTTGCCATACATGTAGCAACCAGAGTTCTTATCCGCCTGGAATAAAAAACACAAATTATGTAGAGGCCACTGTCAGGAACATGTATACAAAGTATAGGCTTCATCCCCTTGACAGTTTCTGAGAAGAAGATTTTTGAATGTTTTTCGAAATTTTGCCCTATATGGGGCCCCTGCAACCAATCAAAATGAAGGATTAGGACAAAAGTCACATGAAACGTAGAGGACTTCTCATTAAACATTTCTGCAAAAACAAATTCAAATATCTACAACAAGACAGCAAAAACTGGCAATTTTCACTTTTTTCCATTATAAGTCTATGGGAAGCATAAGTTGCCATAGCAACCAGAGTCCTTATCCGATCAAAACAAAAAACACAATTATTCTTTCCCCCTACCTGTAGATGATGTATGTGTAATATGAGAACAATCGGCCTAGCAGTTTCAGAGAAGAAGATCTTTGAAATTGTGGATGACGGACGACGGACGGACTGACGCCGGAGCATGGGTATACATGTTCTATAAGCTCACCTATGAGCCTTCGGCTCGGGTGAGCTAAAAACTTCACTACTAATCAGGAAAAATTTAACTGCATCTAAACCAGGCCAAAGATTTCAAAGAAGTTTATGACCGAAAATGGACCTGATGTATGGACACCAAATCCATCCTATATTATAAACTTAGTTTGTGCTAAACAAGGAGATTTGATTGACTTCTATCCTATCAAAAACACTTACTGGTGAAATGCCTGTGAGAATACCAATGTAGCCAGCAAAATGTACGGACTTGAACACAGTTTTGCCCCTTCTCTGCCAGTCCACATTGATAATGGCCGGTCGAAGAACTTTGGTAATCTCCCATGTTCTGTTCTGAGGGTCCCAACTGAAAGCATAATTATCAAAACATAAACATGTTGATGGACCATTTAAAGATGTTGTATGCTTGTAAGAAGAAAACCAGACTTATGCATACTTAAAATAAGGAACAGGTCATTAGAATTAAAACTAAACCATTACAATAAGAAAAAGGATTTTGCCTAACAGAAAACAAAGACGCAGATCAGCTGTGCAGTAACTGCATACTAGCCTCTTTATTTTCACCAAACTTATAGTACAGTTCCTAGTCTACTTAAGTCAAAACTTTCAAGCTTCTAGCCTTTTTCTGTGACTGTACAGGCTGGTTTGTGCCTGACTTGGTCGAAAACCCTGAAGACCGGTGTTCTCATGCCACAGCTCACATTATCAACTGAACCATATGTAATTTGCTCCACTAACATATAGCAGAAAATTCTACAATGTTTCATCCGATAAAATTGATTTATAATATTCCCTTATTAAGTTAGAATATTCAGAAAACAACAATAATAACAAATTAAAATGTCAACATACCCCATAAAGAGTCCAAAGTCAAGATTTCTTGCATGAAACAAATGACCTGAAATCAAAATACAGCAGAGCTTCTTCCAATATTCAAGCACACATAAGGCATGAAGTCGAAAAATCTATTTTCATGTTCTACTCAGCTGAGCTTAAGATTTAAATTAAAAATGTTTTGGATCAAAAATAAGAAAATTAGGTATACCCCTGCAAACCCCAGTTTTTCAATAAAAAAGTGGGGTATATATTTCACAGACATGTTTTCCTGATGATGCACTTTCTTGATAAAACACTATCAAAGACAATTCAAAGTTGTCAATCTCGACACATTTTAAGCACTTATTTCTTTGTACTTAAACTGATCTAAAATGGCATAAACAGGTTATCTTGAGAACAAAGTCATACAAACCTGATGAATTTTGAGCCACCACTGATGTACACACTGTGAACACTTCATAGAAAATATTGTAGAAAACCACCTCACCTGTAGACAGAAAGATAAGTCATATTAGTGCTGTGTGATATTTGAGCCGCCTCATGGGAAAACCAACAATCTGCATAGGCGAAAACAAAGACGCAGATCAGCTTCGCGGTAACCGCGAAGCTGATCAGCGCCTTTGTTTTCGCTACTCGGATGGTACAATTCCTCTTCTACTTAAATCCGAAATTTCAAGCTTCTAGCTCTTTTCTGTGCTTGTACAGGCCGGTTTGTGTCGGACCTGTTCGGAAACCACATTGTTGGTTTTCCCACGAGATGGCTCATTTAATGAATACCTAACTGGTCCACAACTCTAGCTATTGCAATAATGTTGGCTTGTAGCTTTCGGCACACACGGTTGCTAGGCAACAAAAGAAAATTGACAATTAAGAACCATATTCAGCAATCCTTTGTTTAAATACAAGATTGAATGTATATATTCAGTTTGAACCAAAACTTGTCCAAATTAAATGCTACATCAATAAGAATTAAGGTACATACCAACTTCTAACTCTGTTGCTTTTGCTATTCCTTTTATTTCATCTGCATAGGGCTGAGGTAACATGCCATCTAAAATAGGCTAAAAAAAAAGAATTAAAATGTAATAAATCATGTGATTGCCGGTAAAAAATTGGAAATTTCGTACAGTATCTACATGCAGTGATCAGTGCCTTTCTTTCTCACATACATGTGTTGTGAGAATTTTTTAGGGACCAAAAGACAGATCAGCCCCATTTGGCCCCACCGATAACTTACAACCCTATGCTTCCACTGTTCTGTGGTTATACTGCCAATGTTGTGTTGCACCTAACCATTGATTGACTCATGCTATTGCCTGCTTATCTCTAAACAGTATCAGGCCATATCATTTTAAACATTATTTTTTGAAGACAAACAGAAACTCTTTAGTTCAGCCGTATAGCAATATTGATAATCATTTTACTGTATTGTTATCCTAGTAATAAAGAAATGACTTTATTTTATAAAAAAAAAAGTACCGGGTATTTGTTTATGAAGAGTTAATTTTTCTTCTTCTTGTATGTTTATGTTGACTTCTAAGAGAGAAGATTGTTAATTTTTTACCAGTTATTTTTCAGTAAATTTTTAGATTTGAAATCCTACAATGATTGTTTAATGGTTATTGATATTTGCAATGGCATATATTCTAGTTCACAAAAAGCTCTATCAATCTTATATTTTTGTTTATTTCAGTAGGATTTAAAAGTACTGCAAGCATTCATATTCTGAGTATTGTTACTGTTGATGTAATATATGTTTTATTTCTGTGTCATTGACTATGATTTGTTTTGAATAAAAATACAAAATATAGGGGGTTTTTTTTATTCTCATGTTGCTACCTACAAGAATATGATTCAACCGGAGGACCATAGGTCCTGTAAACGCTCACCTGAGATCTGCTTCATATACCAATAAACATATTTGAATATTATGGTATTTAACCCCAGTGCAGGGGCATCAAGCCCTTTGTCCATTTTCTTTTTTCAGAATAATCAATATTCTGTCCATTTGCCAATTTCCTGCTGATTTTCCCCTTCAAATAACATTTTAAAAGCGGGGTCCGTTTTTTTTTTTCAGAATCATTAAATTTCAGTCCTACTGCCCTTTTCCTGCAAGACTTTCACTTAAAATGACATTTTAAAAGTTTTCCCCATTCTAATGCATTGACGACCTATGTTGACCTTTCCATAAAATAGGTCAAGGTCACCACAGGGTTATGTTTATATATACACTGTAGTACTTGAGTCATACATTCTTCATGCAAAGTTTCGTTGAAATCGAGTCACCGGTTCTGGAGAAGATATTTTAAGGGTTTTTACCATATATGGGCATGGTGGCCATCTTGGTCATGTGACCTGGATTATTTATATATACATTGGTTCCCACTTCCTATAAATGCTTCATATAAAATTTGACTTTGATTGGCAAAGTGGTTTCAGAGAAAAAAATCTTTGAAAAGTGTGTATGGACGACAGACCGGCCAAGGTCAAGAGATGACCTTGACCTAAATTAATCATATACCTTCATGTAATCCATTAGTTGTTTGCATCTACCACTTTTCAGATCTCAGGCTGCAATAGTTTTCAAAAAATAGCTAATTTCCACTTTTCCCATTATAAGTCTATGGAAACTTAAAGTTCTTATCCGACTGGAATAAAAAACACAAATTATGTAGAGGCTACTGTCAGGAACAGGTATACAAAGTACAGGATTCATCCACTTGACAGTTTCTGAGGAGAAGATTTTTGAATGTTTTTCTCAAAATTTTGCCCTTTATGGGGCCCCAGCAACCAATCAAAATAAAGGATTAGGACAAAATTCGCAAGAAACATCAAACACTACTCAATAAACATTTCTGCAAAAACAAAATTCAAATGTCTGCAATTTTAGCGGAAAAATAGCCGATTTCCACTTTTCCCATTACAAGTCTATGGAAACTTTAAGTTGCCATAGCAACCAGAGTTCTTATCCGCCTGGAATAAAAAACACAAATTATGTAGAGGCCACTGTCAGAAACATGTATACAAAGTATAGGCTTCATCCCCTTGACAGTTTCTGAGAAGAAGATTTTTGAATGTTTTTCGAAATTTTGCCCTATATGGGGCCCCTGCAACCAATCAAAATAAAGGATTAGGACAAAAGTCATATGAAACGTAGAGGACTACTCAATAAACATTTCTGCAAAAACAAAATTCAAATATCTCCAACAAGACAGCAAAAACTGTCAATTTTCACTTTTTTCCATTATAAGTCTATGGGAAGCATAAGTTGCCATAGCAACCAGAGTCCTTATCCGATCAAAACAAAAAACACAATTATTCTTTCCCCCTACCTGTAGATGGTGTATGTGTAATATGAGAACAATCGGCCCAGCGGTTTCAGAGAAGAAGATCTTTGAAATTGTGGACGACGGACGGACGACGGACGGACGACGGACGACGGACGGACGACGGACGGACGCCGGAGCATGGGTATACTATAAGCTGACCTATGAGCCTTCGGCTCAGGTGAGCTAAAAATATAATTTAATGCTTGAATACAGCCTCACAAGCTTATAATCTCTTATGTATCACAAAAACAAACCCTGCTGCTTCTTGCTAACAGATACAAAGATGGTTATTAGACATGAACATATTAAAAGTGTCTGCCCTCTTGAAGAGAAATCACTCGTCACAAATGCCCTGACAAGCCTGTAGCACCCTGCCCTCTAAAAAAGTTAGCTCTACCACTGAATGGGTGATGGTAAAGTACCTGCTTGCCACTTCTTCAGGATATGAGGTTGCTTAAAATTACCATTACGAAAACATGACCATGCGGCATGCAAGAAACATACTTTTTTCATCTGTAAAAAATGATATTTTTTCATTGAAAAAAAAAAGATATTTTCTTATTTTGTGTTCAAAACATTGACAGCGGGTAAACGTTAGAACCACCTTGAGGAGGCTCTCTCCCTTGATGAGGCAGTTCTAATGAGTACCCACAATCTCTGTTTTGGAGCAAAAATGAGAAAACTTGTACACCCTTTCACACAGTTTATCTATATACATTGTAAAAGTGGGGTTTAAGGAGGTATTCAATACATGAACATGTTTACATGATGTATAACATGATGCTGACTTACCCCTGTGAGCTTCAGAATATAAACCAGCTCTTCAGCCCACTTCCCAAACTTATCTATGAAGCTGATGAACTGATTGAGAATGGCTCTTGTCTGGAAAAGTGTTAATAACTGAGCCATCTCGTGGGAAAATCAACAATGTGGTTTCCGAACAGGTCCAACACAAACCGGCCTGTACAGTCACAGAAGCAGGCTAATGCTTGAAATTTTGGCGTTAAGTAGAGGAGGAATTGTATTATCCGAGTAGCGAATACAAAGGCGCTGATCAGCTTCGCAGTTACTGTGAAGCTGATCTGCGCCTTTGTTTTCGCCTATGCAGATTGTTGGTTTTCCCATGGGGCAAATGCTTTTTTGTGTGTGGTATAATGTCAACAGTTTTTCAGTCATCGCAAGATAGAGAGACGACTACCTAAGTATAACAACCAGTACTATGGTAAATTAATATGAGCCGCCTCGTGGGAAAACCAACGATGTGGTTTCCGAACAGGTCCGACACAAACGGGGCTGTACAAGCACAGAAGACAGCTAGAAGCATGAAATTTCGTATGTAGGAAGTAGTTACCGCGAAGCTGATCTGCGCCTTTGTTTTCGCATATGCAAATTGTTGGTTTTCCCATGAGGCAGCTCATATGTCTTGCTCAATGACACAACACTGCACACATGGGGTTTGAACCCCAGACCTTGCAAAGCTAAAGAAGGATTGATGGAAAATCATTTTGCATCATTAGAGAAGAAATGATAATTAAATTCTTCATCATCTAGTAAGTTGTTCTGTTGCTCTCTTTCAAAATTAGCCGAGAATTATATTGAAATTCTTATTTCTATAAAAATTATTTCTCATAAATTGAAAAAGAATTCATATGAGAAAATAATTTGATAAATTGTAAAATAATAACCTCATTTCTTTTCTCTGTGGCTATCTGTGTCCACCTGTCGACTGGGTCAAGGTCAAGGTTGAGAACATACTCTGGCACAGCATCACTGTTTACAAATAAACTTGAAATTAAAAAAAAATCTTGCATCTGACCCTGTATTTTGTTTGATGGAAGTTTAATAAATATAGTATTCATGCTAAATCAGCGAGGTTATGATATATCAAACTGCATTACTTACAAAAACTTGCCTGTGCAAGTTCAATGTACTGATCATTATACTGACAGCTCAGATATGCCTTCAACATTGCTGATATTTAAGCACTTTTGTTTTGCTCATGTTTATAAATGAGCCGTCTCGTGGGAAAACCAACAATCTGCATATGCGAAAACAAAAACGCAGACCAGCTTCGCGGTAACCGTGAAGCTGTTCAGCGCCTTTGTTTTTGCTATTCGGATAGTACAATTCCTCCTCTACTTAACTCCAAAATTTCAAGCTTCTAGCTCTTTTCTGTGCTTGTACAGGCCAGTTTGTGTCGGACTTGTTCGGAAACCACATGGTTGGTTTTCCCATGAGGCGGCTCAATTCTCTTGTTACTTTCTTCAATTTTTCTAGCAATCTCTAAGTGTACTAGATACTGCAGCCATGCAGACATTTTTGGAAGCCATCATGAAGACAAGTTTGCTTGGTTTCTCCCATTACGAAAACATGCCTATGCAATATACAGAGATTTTTTGCACTTTAAAAATTGAAAATTTTCAGCTGAAAAATTTTGATATTTTTCTTATTTTTGCTCAAAACATAGATTGTGGGTACAAGTTAGAACCGCCTCGGCCTCGTCGAGGCGGTTCTTACGAGTACCCACAATCTATGTTTTGGAGCAAAAATAAGAAAAATAGGTAAACCCCTGCATACCCCAGTTTGGCTATATAAAAGTGGGGTTCAAGGGGGTATACATTACACGGACACGTTTTCATGATGATTACCTTTTATCTGGTGGGTATTTTCCTGTAACACAGCTACCATTGAACTGAAATTATTATAAAATTAGAGAGATTTATTACTACATGTGTATTGTCTATGTCCCCTCTTTAAATAAAGTTTTATTTATCAAAGTCCTATTTATTATTACCATACAATATAAATGATACAGAAGATGGACAAGGTTGGAGTTAATCTGCGTGACAATATGAACCTGATAAAAATGACGTAATTTGACAAAACAGGTACAATCAACCAAGCCAATCTTGTTAAAATAAAATCCAAACCTGATGCATTACATTCAAAGCAAAGCTAGCTAGGCCTATGCTTTGAATGTAATGAAACCTCACTCCACTACATTCCGTTGCGGACCTTGATGGTTCTATTTGATCAAAACAATTTCCGATTGAATAAAACAGGATTACACATGGTTGATACGTGATGACTGTATCAGAACTCGACCTTGTTGATGTCATGGGGGTGCCTTGGTGTCACGGCGTGCGCTTTGTCGGGTGAGCATAGAGAGCTTCTTTCTGAATGGCTTAGCGTTGCGGACCAAAAGTGGGAGCAAATGAGCTAGCTGAATGTGTAAATCTCACAGAAATTATGGATTTAAGCAGGAAATCAGATACTTTTCTTATGGAACATCATCTGGAGACAAAATTTAATATCTCTATGAACAGTAATAATGCGAAGTGAGGGTAAGCAGGAGTAAGTTTTTCACAGTGAATTTCGTGTAAAGTAAAACATTTTTTTCCAAGTTAGTACACGCTTGGCACTGAGGCTGTGTGACATTCGGAATGCTTTTACAAGTGTAAACATGCATGGAGATTGTAAACAACAGCTGAAGGTCTGAGTCTAGGCCTGTACTGTACAGAAGCAGAATTCAGAACAGTTTACTGGTGAAACGTCAAATTGACAATACCACACCAAAGCTCTGAGAAAAAGTTGATTACTTATTTTGTCATCATAAGTTTGCAAATTGCCAGTGACTTGTCACTTACCGGTGAAGGGGGTTCTTGTCCCGTAACTGTCTGAAATGCTGCCATAAAGAATGAGAAGGCTAAAATTATCAGCATGTTGAAATTCTTTGTCAATTCAGTCAAGTGAATTTGAGGAAGTTTTTTTTTTAAATTTTGGTGTCTGTGAAAAAACTGGTTTGAATTTCTGTCAGAGAGCACTTAATGACACAAAGTCTGTTTAAACAGTGTCAAAATACATGATACTGTTTGTTTGCTGTACAGATAACTGTAACTTTATTTGTTTTCTGTTTTTGACAAACTGTCATGTGAACTGAAAGTTGACATCATCTATTTTGCAGAATATTTTTCAAACGAAATCTTATGAACCTAGAATCTAATACATTTTGTTTATTAGAGCTGTGCAATAAAAATAAATTGGTTAGAAAGAGAGAAGAATACAAAAGATGTATCATAGGTCTAGTTACAATTGTTGATATATTGATATGAATGTCATTATATAAGTAACAGAAATTGGTGGATTATTTTTCGTTCAAAATATCTTCTTTATATTTGCTCATGCTCAATTGAAGCTTGACGTCAAAAGTGAAAGTAGGAAGCTGACGTTTTTGAATAAAATTAAAATATTAAGAATGGCCTCTCAGGTATGCCGTTTTGAAAATATTTATGGTTCATTAACGACAATTTTTCTTCTTTGGTTAGCTTATTTAATTTTTTACAACTCAAATGATATACAAATCGATTTATTTGTCGAAAATATGGATATTTTCATCCAGGTTACAAGACGCTTATGAAGCTCTGTAAGTCACGTTTACACAAGTATTAGCTTTTTTGAGTTGTAATTTATTTATTTGTGTTGAGGCTTAACGTCCCTGTCAACAATTTTTCAGTCATGTCAGGACAGCTAACACTTCCTGGGTTTAACCAGTACTGTTGGGAGTTAATGTTTCTTGCTCAAGGACACAACACAATGACAGCTGTGGCGATCAAACCCAGGACCTCTCGATTCATAGTCCGACGCTCTACCACTATGCCACTGCACTCCCTGTTGTGTTTAGCATCCCTGTTAGCAGCTTTTGTCATGTCGGGACATTGCCTCCATTTTATAGGACTTTTACCCAAAATGAGGACGTCATGACATCCAACAAGTGCTTTAAATATAACCATCCAGCTAAGCCACAAACAGCTTATAGTATACATATGGATGGTTTGACTTGAACCACTTTTCCTGAGCAGGCTCAGACCAGAGGAGTTTACCAGTAATCAGATGGTCAGTCAGTAGTGTTTAAGCTTTGACTGAAGGCACAAGCAGCCCATCAATTTCTTAAGGCCTCAATGAGCTTTAAAACATGCAAGCACTACAAGCAGTTATTGAACTCTGAGCCTAGCATTGCATTTAAACCATCATTATCATCATCATCAATATCATCATCATCGGCGGCCCCCAAGGCCCAGTGGTTAAGAGCGCTGATATTTCATTCCCGCACTTAACCATTCGATCATCTCCCCGCTGTGTCTGGTTTGGGTTCGAGCCCCGCTCTGTCCACATGTGAGACAAGCCAAGTTCTGCTTGCGGGTGTGTCTGGTGTTTTTTCTCGGGGTTCTCCCATTTTCGCTCCACCTACTGATTGGCCCGTACAATTCATATGAGCTGAAATAATCTTGAAAGGGACGTTAAACTGAATCAAAAAAAAAAAAAATCTTCATCATCATCATCATCAAATACAAAAGTTCTCTTCAAAAACATTTTTCAATTATAAGAATTTTCTATACAAAATCTCATGGAAGGCTTGTAAATATTTTCCCTTAATAATGTTAAATTCTTATAACCTTATTATGATTGTTCAGTTATCATAATAAAGTAAAAGACTTCTTGAGATGAAATCTTCATTATATCTTCAGACTCAACATGACTTTAAAGTTGTTGAACGCTGTCGTCCCCATGATTGGGACATTGAACCACAGTGCAAAAAAAGAAAGAAAAAAAAAACATCACTTTTATAAAATGATTAGATCTAATGAAATCAAACTACTCGAAAATTCATAACTGTATTGGTTCTTTTTACGTAGTTCATATAAAAAGTGTGTTTTAGAACTGTCTATTACATTTTGTTTGGGTTATCATCATCATATGTGATACCTTCCTGACCATCAGAGAGACTCGAAGACCAGAAAATTAAGTCTTATGAAATGAGTCAAGAAGTCCTCTAGAGATTCTATACATGTTCACAAGATTACGGTGACAAGAACCTCCCTGAACAGAAGGAAAAGCCTCCCTGATGATACTTTCAAATTCATCACATTTGAGCCGCATCATGAGAAAACCGAATCTTTGACTATGCGAAAACAAAGGCGCAGATCAGCTGTGTGGATAGTACAATCCCTCTTCTTCTTAAATCCGAAATTCCAAGCTTCTAGCCTTCTACTGTGACTGTACAGACTGGTTTGTGCTAGACCTGGTCAGTTTTCTTGTGTCGCGGCTCATTTATGCACCACGGTGATTTATTTGTTGTAGATATATGAGTTCCATATGGAGATGACCTGTGAAGGATGTGCTAATGCAGCCAAGAGAGTGCTGGGAAAGAAAGGAGGTATTTTGAGCCTTCGCGTGACAAAACCAACAATTTTGGTATCCGACCAGGTGCGGCACAAAACAGGCTGTAGAGTCATAGAAGAACACTATATGCTTGAAATTTTGGGTATTATAAAAGGTAGAGAAGGAATTGTACTATCTGAGTAGCGAAACCAAAGGCGTTGATCAGCTAACTGCACAGCTGATCTGTGCCTTTGGTTTCGCATATGCAGATTGTTGGTTTTCTGATGCAGTCAGTGGCTGAAATATCATTACAAAAACACGCCAATGCAATGAACAGTGATTTTTCAGTTGTAAAATCGAAAATTTTCTGTTGAAAAGTTTTAATATTATACTAAATTTTTTCAACTGAAATTTTTCATACTTAGAACTGGAATATACTGCATATTCCATATTTTTCCTCAAAACATTGATAATTGTGTGTCACACATTAGACTAGAGGCTGATGCGGTTCTAACAAGTACCCAGAATCTATGTTTTGGATATAAAAAAAAAAAAAACATGAATATGGGTTTACACCTATTCACCCCAGTTTTACTAAGAAAGTGAGGTTTAGGGGGTGTACATTTCAGGGACATATTTTCCTGATAAGTATTCAATAGGGAGAAACTGGTTCAGTCAGAACCAAAGTAAAAACTGAGGTGGAAAAAAGCCATATTGGCAATCACTGGTACTGGTAAACAGAGAATGTAATAAAGTGAGCAGCTATTTCCCTGAAGGTGAGTTACATGTAGGTGACCACATAGTCAGTATATGAATATGCAGATAAAAGGCACACACATCACAATCATTTGACACCAAAACATAATACATGTACACAACTGTTACTTTTAGAGAAGTACAACAAAAATGCAATATCACAAACTTTCAAGATGGGCATAGTAAATGTCTACTTTTAAGCCTGCTATGCTTAAAAGCAGCAGAATTCAAAAGTTAGACTCTCAAGCTAAACATGTACAAGTATGTTTAAAGGTCTGGAGGCTCAATACCTTTAAGTTACTCAGCAAAATATAAATAGTATACTGTATATCACCTCAAACTTTGACAATGTAATACTGTTATTCTAGACATATGAGGCGCCTCATGGGAAAACCAGCAATCTGCATAGGCGAAAACAAAGATGCAGATCAGCTTCGCGGTAACCGCGAAGCTCATCAGCGCCTTTGTTTTTGCTATACGGATAGTACACTTCCTCTTCTTCTTAAATCCAAAATTTCAAGCTTCTAGCCTGCTTCTGTGACTGTACAGCCTGATTTGTGTCAGACCTGTTCGGAAACCACATTGTTGGTTTTCCCAAGAGGTGGCTCATATGTTAATTAATTGTTGTACAAGTCTGCATTCATAATTTCTTTTATACATAATTATGTACTTAAAGAAATGATTTTAATCATAGTCATAAATGTACCTTGTAGATGCTGTGTCCAATATAGAGACAGATGTAGCCAGTAAGAAAGTCACTGTGACCTCAACTTTATCACAAGATGAATTGTTGGAAGCTCTACAGAAAACTGGGAAGGAAGTCAGTTTTATAGGCGTGAAGTCATCATAGAGACATAATTTGTAAGTATATAAATGAGTAAGAAATATTGTTAAAGGGATGTTTAGGTGGCTGTTGCAAAGACTTTGGATTCAAGGGTTTTAACACATACTTGTGCTACACTTATAAAGCAGTCTGTTTAAAATCTAATGTGTTAGGACTTTTGTATTCATAAGGAAATTTGTGGACTCCCCAAAAAAGGTGATTAAAGTTCACAAAAATAGGGAGATGAAATAGGGAGATATCAAACATATGACCACAGAAAAAAAGAAAAGCACTAATCTGCTGCATAGTTAATATGTCTGTTCACATCCATGTGTTTGTATTTATGCAAATGAGGAGAAACCTTAAATGACATTGATCTTTATTAGAATTATATTAATTATTAATCAGTTTTTAATATGCGAGTTTCGTGATTATAAATTGGCTTTAAATTGTATCTTGAAAATGTTCATAAAGAGCAAAACTGTTCAGTGTTTCACTAAAAAAGTCGACCTCCTTAGCTAGTGGTAGTTATTTTGTTTTCTACCTGTGATCACATTTTATTTGTTTTGTTTGATATATATTTGCAGGTGCTGGGCAGCCCCATAACAAGTCAAAGTAATGTGATTCATCTTAATTAAACAAGAATTCATTCAGTATTTGTATCAACATTTACATGGTCATTGATTGATGGATGTGCACCTGGCCCCCAGGTTATAAAACTTTTTTTCATTCTCAGCTCAGCTGAGACTAAAATTTATCCTGCTCATAAATGTTGGCATTTTAATATTTATGAGCAGGATAAATTACAGGATTTAGTGGTATAAATCTGAAATGTCAATTTTTGGGCTATTTTGTCATTTGTGAGCAGTTTGAATTTTAAGCTCAGCTGAGCATAAAAAAAAAAAGTTTAATAACCTCAGGGACTGTTTCCTGTGTTGCTTACAGAAAAAAAAAAAATATAGAGCTGCGTCATAAGAAAAACAGTCTTTAGTGTATCCAATCAGATCAGACACTAAGCCTTCTGTCGCTCAAAGGACATTACGAAAACTTGCCCATGTAGCATAGAGATTTTTTTCATCAGTAAAAATTGAAAATTTCATGACAAAAATGCTGATATTTTTCTTATTTTTGCCCAAAACATAGATTGTGGGAACTGGTGAGGTGGTTCTAATGAGTACCCACAATCTATGTTTTGGAGCAAAAATAGGTATACCCCCTGCATACCCCAGTTTTACTATATGAAAGTGGGGTTTAAGGGGGTATTCATGGCACG
Source organism: Rugalucina vietnamica (assembly GCA_964017185.1). Classification (NCBI taxonomy): domain Eukaryota; kingdom Metazoa; phylum Mollusca; class Bivalvia; order Lucinida; family Lucinidae; genus Rugalucina; species Rugalucina vietnamica. The sequence continues at coordinate 73,362,092 of OZ024869.1, read as the reverse complement.
GACATGTTTTCCTGATGAAAGGCAAGAAGCTTAAAATTTCAGATTTAAGAAGAGGAATCACATCCTATTAGTGGCAATCGCGAACAGCCAGTTTGATACAAAAAGAGTTCTAGATTGCTATAAAAAGATGTTTCGGATTGCCAAAATGATGATATATAACGTAAACTGAACATTTTCATTTGCCAACACATGCTTTTTGGCAATCTAAAATGCCTTTTTGGCAGTCTGGAACACAGTTTTGTATAAAATCCCACATTCCACATTGCGGCTAATACAGTGTGGGAATGGTACAGTCAAAGACTGATCAGCTGAGCAGTAACAGCCCTGTTGACCTGTGCCTTTTTTCCCCACAAATTATGCATAAGCTGGTTTTCTTGTGACTTGGCTCATGCCATGTTAAATCTAAATCTACAGTACAATAGATTGCTAAAATAAAAATGCAACATTTATGTAGTCAAAGTGGGATTCTATAATTTAAGTGTTCAGAACAGCTTCTTTGTATTCAGTCTTTTAGAAATTTGATGTAGTAGTTTATATGAGCCACATCATGAGAAAATGAGGGTTTTGCTGAGGCGAAAACAAAGGCGCAGATCAGCAGTGCAGAAACTGCACAGCTGATCAGTGCCTTTGTTTTTGCTACACACATACAATAATCCCTCTTCTTGTCATATCCCAAATTTCAAGCTTCTAGCCTTTTTCTGAGACTGTACAGGTTGGTTTGTGTTGGACCATGCCGGAATCCTAGAAGACCGGTTTTCGCATCTCATTTTTGACATTTTTTATGTTGTTACAATGCTTTTTATTGCTGCATTATATACTCATTTTGCTTCTACAATATAATGAGATTGTGTTGTTCTGACTTTTTTGTTTAATTCAGTTTTACGTTCTTTTCAAGATTATTTCAGCTCATATGAGACGGGCCAGTCAGTAGGTTGAAAAAGGTAAAACCCCGAGAAAAAACACCTGGCACACCCGCAAGCAGAACTTGGCTTGTCTCATATGTGGCCAGTGCGGGGCTCGAACCCACAGCAGACACAGCGGTGAGATAATTGAGTGATTAAGAAACAGCGCTCTTAACAGCTCGTCCACTGGGGCTGCTTTGTTCTGACTTGCAGTCATGTCTTCATGAAGGATAGTTGGGGCAGTTTTATCAAAAAGGCAAGACAAATAATAATGTTAAATGAGGGTCTCAATGGGGTACCTCTGAAATCGCTAATCAGTAAAATTATGGCCCAAAATTGCTAATCAGTAAAAAAATGGCTGAGAATTGCTAATCAGTAAACCTCATTGAGACCCTTTAAATTTGACAGACATAATGCTATTGTTTCAATGATAAAGAACACAATTGTATTACTAGTAACTGATCAGATGAATCAGAATCTCTTTTTATGGGCAGACCTGTCCCCAGGAGACATTACTGGATTACTTTCCCATAAGGAAAACATATCTGTGAAAACTATGCCCCTTGAACCCCCAATTTTAAACAGTAAATCTGTGGTGTTACATAAGAGGGGTATACAATTTTTCCTATTTTTGATCCTAAACATAGATTTTGGGTACTTCTTTGAACAACCTCACCGAGGTGGTTCTATCAAGTACCCACAATCAATCAAATATCAAATTTTTTCTACAGAAAATTTCAATAAGAATGAATATGATATTTTAAAGAAGGATCTTTTTCGTATAATTTTTCACTTACAATGTGATTTTAATTCTCGGGTCTTATACAAGACTGCATACATGTGATGAGTTTGAATGTGGCATCAGGGAGATTTTTCTTTCATTTCAGGGAGGTTTTAGAAAAATGTATAGATTATATAGGAAAATTCTTGGTTCATTTCAGGGAGGTTTTGAAATTTTCTTGAAAAGGGGGGGTATTTTAGACAAATTTTAGATCATTTTATCACTCCTTTCCTGGAGTCTCCCTGATGATGAGGGAGGTATCACATGTATGAGACTGAAGAATGTTTACAAATTGAAACATGTGCAGAAATAGTATTTTTTATCAGAAAATAATGTTATTGATTATAGTCCTTTGTGTTGTTGCTTACTCTATCATATTAAGCTTAGACTTTACCTTATGCAAGTAAAATGGTTTGGAAGTCCTTGATTCAAAACTTGGTCTATTAAAACCAGTTTATTTTTTAAAGCATTTTTGGGGCCAAGGCAGAAAATCTTCCCGTTTATCATTAAATGGCGCAGTAGAATTATTTTATTCCTACATGTATATGGACAATGTCATGAGAAAATGTGTTATTGGATGACAGGTCTGATGCAAATCAGACTGTGCATCCACAGAAGATGGTGACCAGGCTTTGAGGTTATAAAACTTTTTTCATCCTCAGCTCAGCTAAAACTTAAATTTATCTAGCTCAAAAATGTTAAGTTGGCATTTTCACATTTTAAGCAGGATTAATTACAGGTTTTGGTGATGATGACAAACCCTGAAATTTCAATTTATTTGGGCTGTTTTGTCATTTATGAGAAGTTTAAATTTTATGCTCAGCTGAGTTGAGCATGAAAAAAGTTTTATAACCTCAAGCCCAGGTTTCAGTAGCCAAGAGATAGTCTTGAGTATTTATTGAAACTTATCTGCCAAGCAGTTTCCATGCAGTATATCTATGTTTTTGTTTTAATTTGCGCAAAAAGCTAGCTTTCCCTTGACATGACTTATGTAGATTCTGTCTAAATGAGATTTTCTTTACTTTCATAAAACAATAATGTAAATTTAATACACTAGAAAAACAGATCTCGTCAGAAAAACATGTCCGTGTAATGTATACCACTTTAAACCCCACTTTTATATAGAAAAACTGAGGTTTGCAGGGGTATACCTATTTTTCTTAATTTTGATCCAAAACATACATTGTGAGTACTTGTTAGAACTGCCTTGGTGAGGGGGGGGGGTATAAAGTGTACTCACAAAATATGTTTTGAGGGAAAATATTTAAAAATAGAAATTTTTCCAATGAAATTTTCAATTTTTGCTTCTGAAAAAAGATCTCTGTAGTTTTTAAAATATTATTATTATACCCCCGGCATTTATGCCGACGGGTATATAGTTTTCGCTTTTCCGTTCGTTAGTTCGTTTCTTCGTTCGTAATTCCGGAATGTTCGTAGAATTTATGTCAAAGTTTTGGTTAAAGTTTCTCTAGAGGTGAATATCTCATGAACCAATAGTCAGAAACTATTCATATTTGGACCATAGGTACCCTATGGGGTTTGCTTTGTTTCCATGAGTTCAGACCCCAGGGTCCATGCCCGGGGGTGGGGCTGGAGGTCAAAATCTAGGTCACCTTTAAAATGTGCTGTTTACAATTTTAATGTTTCTTCTCTTAAGTTCATATCTTAACAAACAATCATAGGAATGTATTCTTATATAGTTCATAGATACCCTTTAGGGTTTGCTTTCATATTCAATGTCACCAAACCTGGTTACTGTCCCCAGGGGTGGGGCTAGAGGTCAAAATCTAGGACACATTTATAATATGATATATACCATGATAAACTTTCTGTAAGTCTGTTTTCTTGACATCCACTAAGTCTTGCCAGAATGCATTCATACTTAGACCATAGGCACCATGTAAGGTTCAGACTCTAGGGTCTATGTGCGGGGGGTGGGGCTAGAGGTCAAAATCTAGAACTTCTTTAATAATTGTATTTTCTGTACTTTTTTTTTTTTTACTATCAATGTTAAGAAATCATTTATACTTGCCACATACTAGGTACTCTATAAGGTTTGCCTTGTTTCTAATGACATTAGACTCTAGGGTACATGCTCGGGGTGGGGCTAGAGGTCAAAATCTAGGACATCTTAATTTTTTTTTTTTTTTTATATTATAAGAATGACATTCTATTTTCCATCTAGGACCGAGGTCCTGACCCTCAATGTCCGCGATCAAGTCCTAGATTGAGTATACAAGTCAGCTCTGTATACTGCTCTATAATTGGTCTGTCATTCTACTACACCCCCCTCACAATGGTTTTAGTGCTTTTTTTCAAATACAAATTTTAAGATGTATTTGTTGAGGGTGCTCTCTTTAATTGAGGAATTGAGGTTCAATGTGTCAGTGTCAGTAAGCATGTCGGGGGGGGGGGATGGGCTTAGGGGTGGGGGTGGGTAGCTACCAGCCGGGGGTATACGTGCCTCTTAAGGCACTTTTTCTAGTTTAATCAAGCTTTGAAATATCATGCTCATATCATACATGTATTGTGCTGATAATTTGCAAAAATATAATGCAAAAATCAGGTTTCTCATTACATGGCTCTTGTTGTTTATACATTTGAGCCGCCTCATGGGAAAACCAACAATCTGCATAGGCGAAAACAAAGACGCAGATCAGCTTCACAGTAAACGCGAAGCTGATCAGCGCCTTTGTTTTCACTACTGGAATAGTACAATTCCCCTTCTACTTAAATATGAAATTTCAAGCTTCTAGCTCTTTTCTGTGCTTGTACAGGCCGGTTTGTGTCGGACCTGTTCGGAAACCACATTGTTGGTTTTCCGACGAGGTGGCTCATTTGTATTAATTAGAATCTGACTTAATGAGATTTTTTTTTACTTTCCTGAGACAATAATATCATTTTTATACACTGGCAAAGCAGATGTTATTTGATTTAGTTTTACAATGAGAAAATCTTGTAATGAGGAAACAGGATTTTTGCTGATGCAAAAACAAAGGCGCCGCTCAGGTGTACAAAAACTGCTCAGGTGATCAGCACCTTTGTTTTCATTTCAGGGATAGTAAGTAAAATTCCTCTTTTTCATAAATCTGAAATTTCAAGCTACTAGCCTTTTTCTGTGACTGTACCGGCTGGTTTGTATCGGAGCAGTTTGGAACCCCCAAGACCGCTTTTCTTGTGTTGTCGCACACATTGTAATGGGATGAGATTGTGACAAAATTAAAAGTCAGCTGAGACACAAAACTGATAAGTCTGCTACTAAACTGGAACTGATCAGTCTGCACAACATCTCAGTCTGATCAGTGTCCTTGGTTTTTGCTGCAAAACAGTATAAAATCTATCTCATTAAGAAAACTTGCCCATGTAATATACAGAGATTTTTTCAGCATTAAAAATTCTAAATTTAATCGAAAAATACTTGATATTTTTAATATTTTTGCTCAAAACATTGATTGTGGGTACACGTTAGAACCGCCTCACCGAGGCGGTTCTAACGAGTACCCACAATCTATGTTTTGGATCAAAAATAAGAATAATATTTATACCCCTGCAAACCCTATTTTCACTATATTAAAGTGGGGTTTAATGGGGTATTTATTGCATGGACATGTTATCTTGATGCTTAGCGGGTAGCATTTTGGCATAGTGGTAATGCACCGGACTCTGAATCCAAAGGCCCTAGGTTTGATCTTCACCGGAGGTGCAGTGTTGTGTCCTTGAGCGAGTCCCATTAACTCCTCACAATACTTGTTAATATCCAAGAAGCAGTGGCCCCTTCCCGACATGACTGAAAAATTGTTGACTTGGATGTTAAACCTCAGTACAAACAAACAAAGTACTCTTCATGTACAGCACTATAAGCTACAGTAGTCTTAGACTAAGACTACACTAAGACTCTTAGTGTTATTACCAGAGCTGGTAGTGTAAGCAGGTACTTACTGTAAACCATTTTTTTCTCAGTTTGTTGCATTTTGAAAATGTCTGGCTTTTCAAGATACTGGTTTTTAATTCATGGATATCATATTTTATATGAGATTCATTACCAATAAATCACACTTGTCTACGTTTCCCTATGCGTTTCTGTCTTTTTATAACATTTAAGTGGGGTTTATAGCAATATAATAATAGGAGCCGTGACACAAACCAAGCTGCACAAGCACATACAGATCAATATTTTGTATTGTTTCCACTCTAGCGCCTTCAATTTTCATCGGATTTTCTTCATTCTTGGAAGAAACGAGGATAACCATACGACTGAGACACGATCAGGGTTGCTTTTACCAGCTATGTCATGTTATGCGCGTATAATTCAATAGGATATTATCCAAGAATAAATGTTTTTATTTTACCAAAATTATCCAAGAATAAATGTTTTTATGTAAGATGGCTAGAGGCTGGAAATTCCGGATTTAAAAAGTAGAAGAATTGTACTATCCGTGTAGTGAAAACAAAGGTGTGATCAGCGAAGCTCTGATCTGCGCCTTTGTTTTCGCACAGGCAAAAGTCCAGTTTCTCATAATGCAGCTCATAGCATTATTAGCATGTAAGCAGATCATCTCTTACAGCAGTTTCTGATCAGTGTCCTCGGTTTTACCAGAGCCACACCATAACGAAACCTGTCTTTGGGTTTCCAACCAGGTCCCGAGGTTATAAAACATTTTTCAAGCTCAACTCAGCTGAGCATGAAATTATAACTGATTATAAATGCTGAAATAGCCCAAATAAATTGAAATTTAAGGTTTAAGTCACAAAAGTCAGCAATTTATCCTGCTAATAAATGTTAAAATGCCAACAATTGTTAGCATTTTAACATTTATGAGCAGGATAAATTTTAGTCTCTTCTGAGTTGACCATGAAAAACGTTTTATAACCTCGGGGCCAGGTCTGATAGAAAACACCATGTTCACAGACGAGATTTGAATTTTTGGATAAAAAAGTGGGGATGCTCAATCAATTTTCAAACCAGAGGACCAATGGTCCTGTAAACGCTCACCTGAGATCTGCTGCATATACCAATAAACATGTTTGAATATTATGGTATTTAACTCCAGTGCAGGGGCAGATGAAGCCCTTGGGCCATTTTCTTTTTTCAGAATCTTCAATATTCTGTCCATTTGCCAATTTCCTGCTGGCTTTTCCCTTCAAATGACATTTTAACAGTTTTCCCAATTCAAATGCATAGGCGACCCATGTTGACCTTGCCATAATCTTGGTCAAGGTCATCACAGGGTCATGATTTATATATACATTGGAGAACTTTAGCCATCGATGCTTCACGCCAAGTTTCCTTGAAATCAGTCTATTGGTTTCAGAGAAGAAGATTTTTGATGGGTTTTTACCATATATGGGCATGGCGGACATCTTTGTCATGTGACCTAGATTATTTATATATACATTGATTCCCCAATTCTATAGATGCTTCACATAAAATTTGGCTTTGATTGGCCAAGCGATTTCAGAGGAGAAGAGGTTTAAATATTATGGAAATATACATGTATATTGCCCCGGGGTGGGGGCACATGAGCCCCTGGGGTCCAATTTTTTTCAGCATCATTAATATTCAGTCCTACTTCCCATTTCCTGCAAGACTTTCACTTTACATTACATTTTAAAAGTTTTCCCCATTCAAATGCATTGGCGACCTATGTTGACCTTGCCGTAAAACAGGTCAAGGTCATCAAAAGGTCATGAATTACATACACATTGAAGTGCTTGAGCCATCGATGCTTCATACCAAGTTTTGTTGAAATCGGTCCACCGGTTCCGGAGAAGAAGATTTTTGAAGGGTTTTTACCATATATGGGCATGGCGGCCATCTTGGTCATGTGACCTGGATTATTTATATACACATTGGTTCCCCCTTCCCATAGATGCTTCATGTAAAATTTGGCTTTGATTGGCCAAGCGGTTTCAGAGGAGAAGACGTTTGAATATTATGATAATATACATGTATATTGCCCTGGGATGGGGGCGGATGAGCCCCTGGTGCCCAATTTTTTTCAGAATCATTAATATTCAGTCCTACTGCTCATTTTCTGCAAGATTTTTCCTTTAAATGACAATTTAACAATTTTTCCCATTCAAATGCAAAGGCGACCTATGTTGACCTTGCCGTAAAATAGGTCAAGGTCACCGCAAGGTCATGATTTATATACACATTGTAGTACTTGAGTCATTGATGCTTCATGCCAAGTTTGGTTGAAATCGGTCCAGTGGTTCCAGAGAAGAAGATTTTTGAAGGGTTTTTACCATATATGGGCATGGCGGCCATCTTGGTCATGTGACCTGGATTATTTATATACACATTGGTTCCCCCTTCCCATAGATGCTTCATGTAAAATTTGGCTTTGATTGGCCAAGCTGTTTCAGAGAAGAAGATCTTTGAAAATGGTGGACGACGGACGACGGACGGACGGACGACGGACGGACGGACGGACGACGGAGCATGGGTATACTATAAGCTCACCTTGTGAGCCTGACGGCTCAGGTGAGCTAAAAAACTAAGGTGCTGATCAGCTGTAACTGCGCAGCAGATTTGCAGCTTTTCTTTTACATATGCAATAGGCAAGCTTTTTGGTGACACAACCCAGTCAACAGCTCTTTGATGAGCAGTCTCACATACCACTTTATCAGTATCTGTTGTACAATTTTCAACTTTTATATTAGTTCTATTTAGAATGATTTTGTTGCATATTGGTATTTTTAAAAGTTCCGCCATTGAAGTGGATTGGTAAAACCTGTCCTTATCGTGACTTGGGTGCAGAAATTAGGAACACATACTGCCCAAGACCACACTTTTATTCCATTCACACATTTGTGTCATTTATAAATGTGGAAGGCAACAACTGGAAAGATAAATACAGTCTACTGAAATTCACATATTACACATTCATTTTTCTCAACCTCTCTAAAATTCTTAAATGGTCACTGTTGTGACAAATGATATGAACTTGCATTCCAATCTTTCATGAGCAAACTAGCAAACATGAGCAATCATGAATCTGTTTTCTAAATTAAAAACGATCACCATTGCAACTGTTCAGTGATCAATCTAACAGTTGGGCATCTACGTTAGTTTAAAGGACGACGTATAGAATTAGACGAACACAGGACATGAGCAAGGTAAGTAAGATTATGGATTTATCCATGTCAGACATCGCACTGACTGCAGTAAAGTTTGCCCCTGTCACATTTTCTGACGTGGTTGGACCAATGTCTGACACTGCAGTAAGGTTTGACCCAGTAACATTTTCTGACATGGTTGAATTGAAAACTGACGTCATCAAGACTGTTGTAAACTTCACTGGTGACCTTTCTTTTGAACTTGCACCATTCGAAGATTTAGTGGCATGCCCTGACAGCACAGTACTGTCATCTGACTGTGTAGTGATGTCACCAAAAATTGTAGTGACATGATCGGTGTGTGTAGTTTTGTCTTCCGATGGTGTACTGTCGTCATTTAGGCCTTTGGTTACATCATCGGGAGCTGTAGTGACATCAACTGACAATGTAGCGACGTCAGCATTAGATGTGGTGATGTGGTCTGTCAGGCCATCAGTGACATCAGACAGTGTAGTTACATCATCAACTGGTGTGCTGACATCATCTGACGATGTAGAAACATCGGTTTCAACGCCTGGCATGGTGGCAGCACCTGTGTATGTTGTTTTCCCACCCATGTCTGTTGTAAGTGCAGTTCGTACTTCAGCTGTACCTCCTTCATTTGTAAGGCTTCCGGGTGTTGCTGTTTGTGTATTGTCTATCCATTTGTATGTGATGGTAGTGACAGTTGTCTCCACTGTGGTGTGTATGTCAGGCGCTGTAAGAATTAGAAAATACATCAGGAAAACATGTCCGTGCAATATTTACCCCCTTATACCCCACTTTTATATAGCAAAACTGGGGTATGCAGGGGTATACCTATTTTTCTTATTTTTGCTCCAAAACATAGATTGTGGGTACTCGTTAGAACCGCCTCGCCGAGGCGGTTCTAACGTGTACCCACAATCTATGTTTTGAGCAAAAATAAGAAAAATATCCAAATAAATCTATCGAAAATTTTCAATTTTTACAACTTAGGAAAGGTCAGTAGTTTTCGTAATACAGGATGATTCACAGGTTCTAGATTATTACAATCCTGTTTTCTGCAGGGATAATACCACTGGTGACCTTTCGTCATGACCATGTTACTAGCTAAAGGCAGTCACGGTAAGTTCACTGAACTGTGGTGTTATTATGATTCAGATTAGCTTTCAGGCTGAAAACTGTGCTGCTGATGCTTTTGTTTTACTATATAGATAACTAACAGCCATGCAAGCATAGAGAGGTCTTGCATTAGAAAGCAATATCGTACTGTGTAAACCTATTTTGATTTTTTAAAACTTGTAATCCGTATTCTCGCTGTCCGCATGAATTGTCAATACTAGAATTTGTTTTCTATGTGAAAACTGATGTCTCCCCCCTTTCTAAGCGCATGTAACCAAGCTTAGTCTTCAATAATATTACCACAGATGGTTGCTTAGATTGGTTACAAAGATTCATAACAACTGAGAAGTGTAATAGAAGAGTGGCACAGAAGAGAACATGTCTAAATATACAAAACAGATTAAATGAGCAGCAGCATGAGAAAACCTGTGCTTTGCCAATGCAAAAAACAAAGACAGATAATCAGCGCCTTTGTTTTTGCTATCTAGATAAAACAGCCACTCAGCTTTCTAATTCCGAAATTTAATGCCTCTACTCTAGCCATAGCAGTGGCTGTACAGTCTAGTTGTGTCAATCTGGTTGGAAACCCCAAAGACTGAAGTTCTCATGTCATGGCTCAATTATCTATACAAACCAATATTCTCTGTACTAAATATACAATTTACATAAAATGCTTTTATAAACAGCTTTTTAATGAATTCATTTATGTTCAAATCTATGTTTGATATGTGCTGATATGTCATTATATTGTGATTTGTCTGTTTATAAAATAGATTCAGCAGGAAGCCAAACTGCAGCAGAATGGTTATAAGATGCAAAAAAAAAAATCAGGGCCATGTTGGATCTGCATCTAGAAAACATAGATAATTTCATATCATATAGAAAACTTCATCAAAGGGCCATAACTCAAAAATATGCAATCCAGAGTTACGGTTCTTGTGTTCTGCACGTCGTCTAATGTTGGTTAGTAATCCTATGAAGTTTCATCATGATATCTTAAACGGCTTTCGAGTTACAGAGCGGATACGACTTGAATGTAAATTCTGCTATTTTCCATCAAAGGGCAATAACTCAAAAATATACAATCCAGAGTTACGGTTCTTGTGTTCTGCATGTCGTCTCATGTTGGTTAACAATCCTATGAGGTTTCATCAAGATATATTAAACGGATTTTGAGTTACAGAGCGGACACGACTAGAACGCAAATTCTGCTATTTTCCATCAAAGGCCAATTACTCGAAAAATATACAATCCAGAGTTACGGTTCGTGTGTTCTGCACGTCGTCTGATGTTGGTTAATAATCCTATGAAGTTTCATCATGATATCTTAAACGATTTTCGAGTTACAGAGCGGACACGACTAGAGTGCAAATTCTGCTTTTTTCCATTTCAAAGGGCCATAACTCGAAAAATATGCAATCCAGAGTTACGGTTCTTGTGTTCTGCACGTCGTCCCATGTTGGTTAATATTCCTGTGAAGTTTCATCGTGATATCTTAAACGGTTTTCGAGTTACAGAGCGGACACGATTTTTGACAGACAGACGGACAGACGACCAGGGCAAAACAATATGTCTCCGACCCCTTCGGGGGTAGACATAATTATCTGGTCATAAAACCAGTCTTGCCAGTTATAACCATGCGGGTGTTTGCTGCTGATTATTCCAGTTCCTGGGCATTTGCCAATAAGACGTATACCTACCATCAATAAATATGTAGTTTGCTAGAAATCCCTTATCGTGTGTAGATACATCCGTTTCCATTACCAAGAACATGATATTAGATTTCGACATCACAGGTTGTAGATGATGTTTGCCGCAGAATATATCTTCCGTAGAAGACGCAGACTTGTAAACCCCATAAATAACCTGACAGAAGGAAATATTTGAGCCGCCTCGTGGGAAAACCAACAATGTGGTTTCCAAACAGGTCCGACACAAACCGGCCTGTGCAAGCACAGAAAAGAGCTAGAAGCTTGAAATTTCGGATTTAAGTAGAAGAGGAATTGTACTATCCGAGTAGCGAAAACAAAGGCGCTGATCAGCTTCGCGGGTACCGCGAAGCTGATCTGCGTCTTTGTTTTCGCCTTTGCAGATTGTTGGTTTTCCCATGAGGCGGCTCATTTAGCAGAGCATACATAATGAAATGTATGAGTGTACACTATCCATGAATGGAAGACATTAAGCGGACTTATCTCAGTATCCATTTTCTTTCAATCATGTAACCATTTAGGAACGGTTAAGCAATAGACATTGTACATAAATATGTGTTAATGTCACATTAAACAAAGCAAAATACCTTAACGTATATAAGGCCATATTAACATTTAAGCCTGACGTCCCTTTTATGGGACATAGGCAAACAGAATAGCCCCAGATGTGACGCCGCAGAACGCGGCGTCCCATCTGGGGCTATTCTGTTTGCTTAGAAAATTTTCATCGAAAAATCGAATAAAATTTCAAAATTACTCCTGACGCCCCTAAAAATGAAAGTGGACTCATCCAAATGATATTGATGGGAAAATCCATTCGTCAAATATGGGTTAATCAAGTAAAACTAATCTAAACCTTCAGATAGTCATAATAACAACCAGCCGACACTTCGGTTCCAAATTCTATGAATTCTAGTTTGATTATCATCCCTTGTGGCGCTACTATACCCCACACACAGAACAGATCTGGATCATATTCCCCATCCTGGTCCCGGTCTACAGAGCGAACTGTACCTGTTGGTGACGACAGCATACCACCGCACAGGTGATCTGGGTCTGAAAACACACACACAATCAGATTGTTACAATTGAATGCACGAAGGTGGGGACAAAAGTAAACTGACAATCAGGTACTTACACCATAGTAATATATCATAGACTGTGCAGCTGTTTCCGTAAAGGTGGCCGCTCAGTTAACTGAACTTAACTTAGTGCGTAAAACTCGACACCAAACATAAAACAAATAGAAACGAACATAAGTACCGCCTTTAAAAGCAAAACTTGTAGGGGCTTACACCAGGAAAACATGTCCGTGCAATGTATACCGCCTTATACCCCATTTTTATATAACAAAACTGGGGTCTGCAGGTATATACCATTTTTTTCTTAGTTTTGCTCAAAAACATAGATTGTGGGTACTCGTTAAAACCGCCTCGGTTCTAACGCTCGGTTCTAACGTGTAACCACAATCAATGTTTTGAACAAAAATATTAACAATATCAAAATTTGTCTAATGAAATTTTTTATTTTTAAAGCTGAAAAAAATGCATGGGCAAGTTTTCGTAATGCAAATCGAACCAGTTGGTGAGAAGAGAATGATGTGGTACCCGTTAGAAAGAAAGTCTTTACCTTAAAGTTTGTCATACTTCAGAAAATTGAATAACAACAATCAAGTGCACCGTACATTTGTTAACCATGTAGCCCAGTGTCTTAGCAAACTAGATAATTGCAGTTGAGTACAAGCAGGCAGATAAGCCGAAGAATGCTCTACCTGTTGGGACGTTAAGCAACTTCGAAACCAATATGATGCCCTTTGGCATTGGGAATGCTTCACTGACTTTCCAGCGTTTAATGTAGTTTTGCATGAAGGGATATGAGTTTCGAGACTTTCACTCCCAACCCCGCAGAAGCGACTCACCTCTAGTGGAGTAGTAACCTGATACGTCTAGTCGGGTCGCATCGCCGTCCTTGTAAACGTCAACGAGTAACATGTTTGAATTTGAAGTAATAGTGTGAGTCACGTTTGTACCACAGAACGTTCCGTATGTTAGGCTTGTATCATAAACCTGAAAGCAATGTAAATGTGCTAGAGTGTCAAAGTGTAATTTAGAGCGTTTTTATTATAATATTTGTGTCTCTGTATTACACTTAGCCACATTTAGCATTAACGCCGATTTTGTCGGGAAAGTAGATGGCAATTTACATTAAATGTTGTACAAAAATAAACAAAAAAAAATGAGGAATTTCAGTACAAGTGGTCGGACTGTTAGTGCTTATTACTCGTTTTCTAAGGGTACTGCGCAACAGATGCTCGGATATGGGAGTGACTTTCCGTATTTTACTGTTACGGACGTGCTGACTGCAAATCCTCGTTCACATTACGAAAACATGCCCATGCAATATACAGCGACTTTTAATGCTGTAAAAGTGGAAAACTTTCAGCTGAAAATTGTTGATATGTTTTAATATTTTTGCTCAAAACATAGATTGTGGCTACGCGTTATCGCCGATGCGGTTTTAACACTAGTGTACCCACAAACTATGTTTTGAATCAAAATTAAGAAAAATATGTATGCCCCTGTAATTCCCAGATTTGCTATATAGAAATGGGATATGAGGGGGTATTCTTTTCATGCCCGCAACTTGAAAAACCTTTTTTTGGGAGACAGAATAAGTGGACGGCGTCACAGCTGAGAATCACAAGGAACAGAATGTATACAAACCGATAAAATAAAAATTATCGGTGAGGCACATTGCAATTGTCCCCGAAGTTAGTGTGAACTTTTCGAGTTTTCTCCTATAGCGTTTACTTTATTGACTTATAGATAGGCGCAGACAGTGCAGATATTGCACATTTATTGAATGAAAGTTACATAAGGAATCCAGGTTATTTCGTTTTCGCAAACACTTCATAAAAATGAACCTTTAGTGGCACCCATTACTTCCATCACAATAAAATTTAAGTGTTTTCGAAAACGAAATAACCGGGAAGCACATATACACTACCTTGACATAGTTTGATGCACAATCGTCAGTTTTCGGGATATCCTGCATAATGAGGTACAGATCTATCACTTTGTCTGTATTAGTCAGTTCAATTTTCCAAGTACAGTTGATGCGTCCATCATCTTCGATGGCGTTCACCAATATCAACCGTCCTCCTAAATCAGTTTGAAATGGCCCACAGAGCTTTTGGCCTGCAGATTTCAAGAATGCATCGTGCTTAGATTGAGTACAAATTGCTCAGACATTTGAGCCGCTTAAATTATATATCAAAAACCGTGCTACAATCATGATCAAAATATTGCGGTTGTATCAGTGATGAAAAACATTAGGAGAGTTTGATATGCGCGAAGTTAAAAGGTCAACATCAAGAACAGTTAATGGTATGGTTGCGCAAATCATTCTTATATTAAAAAGCGAGCTGTTGTAAAATGAGCCGCATCGTGAGAAAACCGGATTTTTACCTATGCGAAAACAAAGGCGCAGATCAGCTTCGCAGTAACTGCGAAGCTGATCAGCGCCTTTGTTTTCGCCACACGGATAGTACAATTTCTCTTCCTCATAAATCCGAAATTTCAAGCTTCTAGCCTGCTTCTGTGACTGTACAGGTCGGTTTGTGTCGGACCTGGTCGGAAACCCCGAAGTTCGGTTTTCTCGCGTCACGGCTCAAATTATACACAGTCCAGGTCAATATTCATATTCTGGCACAAATAAATTCTTTGTTTATTCACATTTTATCTATATAGTGTGATTTCTTTGACCGTGCCGGTTGACCGCTCGTGAAAACTTATAAACTCTTACGAAGGGGTTTCTATTAGCTTTATACATTTTTCATGCGTGGGCATGTCTTCTAGACCTGGTCAGAATGTCAATACTTAAAACGTCTATCTGAAGCAGTTTGATCAGATCTGTTAGCAAATGTCAACCGACACAGTCAAAGAAATCGCTCTATTGCATTATATCTGTAATGGGGATACCGGTAAAAACGTAAATAAAAATGGATTGTTTTATTCCACGAAAGCCTGTGCTAACTATACATATTTTATTCTGGTAGTAGATATTTGACCCTACGTAAGCAAAACGCATCACTACATAATGTTTGCGAGGAGCTTACCCTTTTTATGCTGAAAAGTGACGTTGAACCCTCCGTACATTACAGAGTCGTCGGAATAAAACTCTAGAAACAGAAGATTACTGACTGTCTCGATAGAGACCGGTATTACATCACCACATAAGAGACCGAGGGATGCCTCATTTGCGTAGGATCCGTCATAGAGCTAAAATCAAAGCCAGGAACATCAAATTAAATATGATTGTATAAATGTTATTAATGCAATGCCTTTTCGGCTCCAACATATTTCAAATGAGCGCCGTAATAGATGTAGGTAGAGGTGTATCGAGGATTACCGGAGATGAGGTTTAAATTTTCAATTGTTTTGATTTCTTAACTTTACCCAAGTCTCCTCAAATTTCGTTTGAAAATGAATTTAAAAAAAAATGCTCACAAGGCCCGGAACCCCAACTTAATCCACAACGGGTTGTTGTGTACCTACTTGTTGACGATTTGTTTTTATGCTGTATTCTTTATTATGCTTGTCAACAAGTCAGTGAAATCATTTAAATGAGCCGCCTCGTGGGAAAACCAACAATGTGGTTTCCGAACATGTTCAACACAAACCGGTCTGTACAGGCACAGAAACAGGCTAGAAGCTTGAAATTTCGGATTTAAGTAGAAGAGGAATTGTACTATCCGAATAGCGAAAACAAAGGCGCTGATCAGCTTCGCGGTTACCGCGAAGCTGATCTGCGTTTTTGTTTTCGCCTATGCAGATTGTTGGTTTTCCCATGAGGCGGCTCAAATGTTAAAACATTCGGCATCTGCATCATCTGACAAAATCATATGTCTGTGAAATATGTATTACCTTATATCCCATTTTATATACATGTAATTAAACTGGAGTATTCATCATAGTTACACTTTTTTTCTTATTTTTAATCCAAAATATAGATAATACATAATGTAAGTACCTCCTCGCTATGTTGCATGGCTGTGTTTCCTTAATGCATTCTACGTACCTCTAGAGAATCAAAGGCACACTCGTCATCTGATTCGATGTCGATGTATTCAAACTCAAGTTCGATCCCCGTACCGACCGGGGCCGCTATGACCCAGACGCACTGAATGTCCGCGTCATACTCTCCGTCACCATCCCGATCTGTGGCTACGATATAGCCCGAGGGTTCCGTCACAATAGCGCCACATTGGAGGTCAGCATCTATAACGATTCCAGAGGTTACATAATGAGCTTGTGCACTAGAAACCCGACAATTTGGGTTTCCGACCAGGTCGGACACACACCAGGCCATACAGCCACAGAATGAAGCTAGAAGCTTGAAACTTTGGATATAAGTAGAAGAGGAATTGTACTATCCGTGTGGCGACAACAAAGGAGCTGATCAGCTGTGCAGTTACTGCACAGCTGATCTGCGTCTTTGTTTTCGCATATGTATGCAAATTGTTGGGTTTCTCATGTCATCATTTCAAAAGTGTGAAACTTTGCTTGCTAACAGTCCATTTTTACATGACAATAATTTCTGGGACGTTTACATACGTTTGTTTCTTAATAAAATTAGAAGCCGAGTTCCTTTAAGCATGCTAAAAGTATGATGTTACTTCTGCTTTGGAGATGTTATACATGTTTGGTATGCTTACCTATGGCGGCATATACTGCAAGAAATCCCTCATATCGTATCTCATCATTGTCAGATACAAACTCGACAAACAATTCGTTTGCAATAGACGTGATAAGCGGGGGCAGCTCAGTTCCACAAAATACTCCAAATTCCGTCTTTGCGTCAGAGACCTACCGACAAAATTCTGAGTAATGAGGGATAATCAGAACAAGTTCTCTGAATATCATTGCTATTATACTTTGAATTTCGGCTTTGTATGAAGATTAAAGCTATATCTAGACATTGATTTTAGCTGGTCAGAAGAGCGCTTTCGCTGATGATTTATTTTTTCAGATTGCCGTTCAGAAAAGTTTATACTTGAACATATATATACAGTAGCGTCAAACTGGAAGTTTCAAATAATATTGCTTAATGCAGTGCTATATAATAATAATAATTAAAACTGAGATCCATTAAGGTGGCGTCATACCTAGCCGATTTTGACACACGATGGCCACACGAATATGAAATTTTCAATTTCGCGCGATTTTCGTCACGAATTTGGTAAAAAGCCAATGTTGATCCGAAGCATGTACGAAGCCTACCGATGGGCACACGATGGACACACGATGGACACACGATTATACCCGATGCAGTCACGAACGATACACGACGTGGTAGTTTTGCATACGATGTTGATGCGAATGGTATGCGAAGGCTTGACGATGTCGTGAAGCCATCATGAAGCCATCGTGAGGTGTAAAATGTATTCCCGAAAGTGTCCCGAAGGCATAACGACACTTCCCGATGTTATGTAAAAATCAATTAATGAGACTAAAAAGAGATGTTGATGAATACTGTAATTTGCTTTTGTTTTCGTTTGCTTTCATCTAAAACGCTGTACAGAGAATATTAAATATCATAAAACAGGCAGAGGTTTTTAAACATATCTTGAAATAAATCCTTCTTATTTTAATGATTAAATGCTTAACCATTTTTTTTTCTTCCCTTCGAAAAATCAATGTTGAACCCTAAGAAAAGTGAATACTGTGGCAGACATCAGATGTAATTTATTTAATATATAATTACATCACAAAAACATGATATTTAACAGCAAATTGCCCAATTTTTAGTTGTATTTTGCCGTTCTTGACCGTGTTGAAACACATGTTTCGTAGGAGGGATCAAATAACCCCCAAAAACATCAAGTAATCTTGCAATCTGTTTTGGTGCTGTCTAATAATGATAAATAAGTGACAAAATAGCATTCTTAGATTTTTGATACCGTTCTATTCTACAAAATAATTATCGATCGATCCGAGTAGTGTATGTTTTGTTTACATTTTGCTGCACCTCACACGCAAAACCGGAAGGACGTGAATCGGATGTCTATTCTTAACCGGCGGTTACGCATTTAACTCAGTTTCTTTCTTTACAAAATAAAATTGGAAATGCCACCGAAACCAGGAAGAGTGCGTGGGAAGAAGATTGCGCCTGTCAGCTCCACCCAAGCTGTGTCTGGTGTGGGTTCGAGCCCCGCACTGGCCACATGTGAGACAAGCCAAGTTCTGCTTGCGGGTGTGCCAGGTGGTTTTTCTCGGGGTTCTCCCGTTTTCGCCCACCTACTGATTGGCCCGTCTCATATGAGCTGAAATAATCTTGAAAGGGACGTAAAACTGAATTAAAAAAAAAACAAAAAAAAAAAAAAAAAAAAAAAACTGTTATTGAGTTTATAGTAGATGTAGATAATTTGTCGAAAACTGCAGTGGGTACTGCTCTACTAGAAAGAAAACAGAGTGCTGCTTGAAAGACAACATGATAATAAAGAAACCAAATACCTGTAAGAGATGGTGTTGTTCCTGCAAGATGATATTATCATGTTCCAGTTGCGTGTAAAGAAGCAGTGCTGCAGTCTTCTTCTTCCTGTTTGTCTTGTCTTCGAAATACACCATGATTTTTGTCAGAATAGAATCAACAGTACTGAACTTAAGATTTTCTGAGAAAAAGGCCGCGTGTGTGTGGATGCTGATTTTTGTATGTCAACGTTACCTTGGGATATATTGGAAACGCAGAAAATGCAGTTTAAGTTAATATCGTGTTTCCATCGGGATGCCATCGTGTTATAATTTTGTTAGGTACGATGCTTATACGATGGCGTTGCGAGGGCTATACGATGTCGTGTTGCCTTCGTAACACAATCGGGCAGCATCGCGTCTCCATCGTATTGCCTTCGTGTAGCAAAACTTAGCCGATGGTGCCGATGACCACACGACAGAAGTACGATGTAGTCCCGATGTCATATGATGGCCTCACGATGGCTTTGCGAAGGCCACGATGCACTCGCGAATTCAACACGAAATTGAACCATCGTGTGTCCTTCCTGTATTTTTTTGGCATGTCAGAGATTTTGGTGCCGCTCGCGATGGTGATGCCGATGGCTTAAAAAGTCTCCCGATGGACATACGATGGGTAACGATGCACTCACGAATGGCTCGATGTCTTCACGATCCCCGCCGAAATTGAAACTTTTCATAATCGTGTGTCCATCGCGTGTTAAAATCGGCTAGGTATGACGCCTACATTAAGAGCAGTGGGCATATTAATGAGAAAGGAGATGGGCCACCGCGGTTGCGGCCACTTAAGATCACTTAAGCGTCGTCAGTAACCCTTTAGATTTGGTAATATGGAGCCAAAGAGAATTTTTCAACAGGCTAGTCAATACAACGACTGGTATTATAATCAAAATGGGGCTAAATAGATTAAATGTTGGTTAGAAAATGAATCTAAACCGATAATAAATTTCTGATTTCTCAGAATATCAGCACTGATCTCAAAGGACCAAAAAGGAAAATATAATCTGCACTATAAGCAAATAATAGCAGTAATAGCAAATAAAATTAAAACTAAGATCTTTTAAGATCAGTGAACATATTAATGAGAAAGGTGATTGACCAGATGATACCGCGAGCCTCGTTAGTGGCCCTTTGGATTTGGCAACGTGGAGTCAAAGAGAAATAAAGTAATATTGCAACAGCCTAGTCGATACAAAGACTAGTATTGTAAAAAAAAAAAAAGACCAAATATTTTAAATGTTGGTTAGAAAATTAATGTAAACCGGTAATAAATTCTGATTTCTCAGAATATCCTCGCTGATCTTAAAGGACCAAAACGAAAATATAGTCTTTTAAATTATAATTATCTTTAATCAATAATTATTATCAATTCCGTTGTCCCTTATTTATTCTATCTCTCTCTGAACGTTTTCACTGCTTCCAAAGGATCAAACGTTTATATTTTATTCTTTAATGTAATTAACATTGGTATATCAAAAAGTTGGCGATTGTACTAATGAAGAACAGAAAATGCTTTATACAGATTAGCAGGTTCGCTCACAGCGCAGACATAATATGAGCCGCCTCACGAGAAAACCAACAATTTGCATAGGCGAAAACAATGACGCAGATCAGCTACACGGATAGTACAATTTCTCTACTGTCTAAATCCAAAACCAGCCTCCAGCTGCCTTCTGTGAATGTAAAGCCCGGTTTGTGTCGGAACTGGTCGGATTGTTGGTTTTCTCATGAGGCGGCTCATATAATTATATTATGGATTTAATATTTTTGTATGAACCTTCACATGGCGCCCTTTACAAAGCTCCGTCTCATGGAGTTTCATTATTACGATGTGTAGTTGTATCTTTTTGTTAAAATCACGGTAGTGTATCTTCCATGTACACGTCGCAGCTCCATCGAGACCATCAAAATCTGCGTCAACGGACGCTATCAGGCCTGCCAAACTGTTCTGGATCGGCCCACAAAGTCGAAGACCTGCAAGTATTACAAAGCATACTTTTTATAGGGAGGTGGACTTAGATAATAGTCATAACTAAGTTTTTTACATGCAAATGGTATGTTATAAGCATTATGTTCAGGTGCATGAAGAATCTCTATGCATAAGATGTAAAATGTCCCTAAATTACAGATTTGGGAGTTCAAAATTTTCAAGCTATGACTTTGGGGCTGAATTAAGCATTAATGCAGCTTTCACACTTACCACGATTCGTCCACGATTGGTACATTATCGTGGTCTTAATCGTGGACCAATCGGGACCATCGTATCCAATCTTATCAGATCGCATCACATCTTGATGTCAATCCTGATAATCGGGCTAATCGTGGAAAACATTTTGGCTGCCAAAAAATTTTCACGATTACCACGATTGGCGGGACTATCGTGACCATCGCATCAGACAGCATGCCATCGTAACGAATCGCAACAAATCGTATCTCATCTTGTTCCTAAATCGTGGTGATCGGGATCGACCAAAACACCGCGATCTGTTGAGATGAGTTGAGATCTCCTACAAATTGTTACGGTCTGTTACGATTCGAGAAAAATTGCCTGGCCCGATTAACTACGAGGCGATGCGAATGGCGTGCAATAGGATACGATCTGATACGAGTAAATGCGATGTGATACGACAAGCCACGCTTTTGCCACGGATGCTTACGATCCGTTATGTTACGTCTACACTGGGCCACGTTCTCACCACGTCCTTACCATGTCCTAACAATTCAAGAACGTGATGAGGACGGGATCAAAATGAAAGAATTTCTGGTTTGTGAGTTCACACTACGTCCTTACTACGTCCCCACCACGTCCTTACTACGTCCGCAACACGTCCTTACTACGTCCTTCACGTTTCCACTAGGTTCTCACTACGCGCTCACCAAGCTAATCCCGTTTACACTACGTCCTTACGACGTCCTCATGTAGACCTTGAGCAGTTCACGCCACGCGCGTACTACGTTTTCAGCACGTTCTAACTGTTTATGTATTATTATAATAATTGTGCTCAGTTGAAGAACGAGTACTGAAACTCCATCCCCAACGCTGCTGATAATCTGTTGTAATGCCCATAGTTAAACCTTTTTTTCATCACCATCATCATCATCATCATCATCATCATCATCGTATCCATTTTCAAAGCTCAAAGCTAGGGGCGCACCCAGCAAGATTTCATCCTCCTCTCTCTCTCTCTCTCTCTCTCTCTCTCTCTCTCTCTCTCTCTCTCTCTCTCTCTGATAGTTAATAATCACATTGTAGTAAAGCTTTGTATGACATATCAGTCACTAGTTTTCTGTATGTTTTTCCATTCAATGTTTGTCATGTGATTCTTTTTATGTTCATGTTTACAATGTTACTTGCCTAAAAAGTATTGTTATATATTCCTTTGTACAATGTGTAATAGTAAAGATAAATAAATGAGAAAAACCTATACTGCGAGTGCACCGAATAAGCGTTGGTGTTTTTTTTTTTTTTTTTTTTTTTTTTTTTTTTTTTTTTTTTTTTTTTTTTTTTTGTTCAATTCAATTCATTTTTATATTTATATCAAAATGATTGACGCGCACGCTATTGCTTGAGGGAAATAGTCAATTAAAACAAAATTAATAAAACGGGGAGGACGTGATATGAACCTGGCGTGAACGTGGTAAGAACCTACAGAGGACGTGTTGGGAACCGCATGAACGCGATAAGAACGCAGTGAAGTCTTCTAGGACGTGGTATGGACGTACGAGAAGCGTGGTAGGGTCTTATCGAGAACCTGTTGGACGCAGCGCGGACGTAGTGGAAACGAAGTGATGTCTTGGTGGTCTGCAACAGGTTCGTATACCACGTCCATGAAGACCTTACTACTACGTTTGCACTACGTTCTTACTACGTCCTACAAGTTCCTACTACGTCCTTACCACGTCCTTACTACGTCCTTACTGCGTTTTCATTTTACCCCGTCCTCGCCACGTTTCTTTTGAGCATGTTCAAAATTTGACCAAGACCTTCACGTCCATCAAGACCTCGCTACGTCCTTACTACGTTCCCCCCACGTCCTACAAGACCGCACCACGTCCTTACTGCGTCCTTTATATTTTTAGGACGTAGTAAGGACGTGTTGAGAACGTGGTCCAGGGTAGACGTAACATTACGAATTATCAATCGGCCAAGATAAACGAGTTTTATTCTTCGATCAGTATTAATTAGAAGTCTGAAGGATGCCAGGAAAGGGCAGCAGAGGCAGGGGTAGAAAGGGAAAGGATAAGGCTTTATCATAAGCACTCATTAATAATTTGCAAATGTCACATTCCGGTCATTCTCAGCTCCTTCCATCTTTAATGTTGTTTCGTCTTCAGAGATTAAAAACGTAATGAGGAATATGTTTGTTTTCGAAGTACATATGCCAATCGCTGTCTCATCGTGTCACAATCGTGACCACAATCACCATAATGTCAAGCCAACAATCGTAAATTATCGCAACACATCGTATCAGTTCTTAAGACTCGTACCAGAACGCATCTACGCGTATCAGTTCGTATCAATTGAGATAATCGTGTCAGATCGCATTAGAATCGGGGACTTAATCGTAATAATCCTATCGGATCGCAACTAATCGTATCTATCCGGGACCAATATCGTGTCACCAAATTTTTACCGATCGTCACCCTATCGTACCAAATCGAAACATATCGTATCAAAATGCAACGACTCGCAACAGAACGTATCCGAACGTCACACTTTGGTAATGTCCCGATTAGCCGCGATTTGTCAATCGTGACGATCGTAACAAACCGTCCTATAGTGTGAAAGACGCATTACAGGAAAAGAAATATCTACACTTTTTGTTTTTTTGTTTATAAAACAGTTTGGCTGATTTAAGGGAACCCAGATAGTGCAACTAAATTATTTCATAACCCACCCCATCTTTGATCTTTGGCCAAAATGAACCATTAGACATTGGACTGATTTGCAGTTGTTTGTAAGGAGCACTTTTCAAGCAAACAAATATGGGCTTACTTGCCAAATGAATGCTGAACAATGTCCTGTTTTGCGTTTTGAAGTTTATTTTGAAAGAAATTTTAGCTTAGTGCATAAGATATTTATAGCTCTGTCACACATTCACGTATCAGCAGCGTATCGCTCTTGTACATGTATTTTATGAGAATTTCGATACGCCGAGGTCTGAGCCGCATTTTGCACGAGCGACGTATGTACCACGTACGTGTGACGTTCCTGCTACGTTCCCGTGGCGTATCCGTGACGTATCTGTATTCGTATGGAATTTCACTTTCGTATGTACGGCGTATCAAGGCGTATGTACTACGTACGTGTGACGTATGTATGGCATATGAACTGTACGCGTGACGTACCTACGGCGTATGTACTACGTTCCATTCTTATCTGCGGCGTATCTGTTCTGTACCAATTACATATGAGAACAAACGGTTGTGTTCACTTTGTTCATGCAATTCGCACATTACAGCTATCAATTATCAGAGACCGGAGAAATCTAGATAATCTAGATTAACACCGAAGAAAAAAAACAGGTGGTGGTGGTGGGGGGGCATCTCCAAACTCCCCATCCTGGTCGTAAGACGACATGAACAAGGACAGAGGCTACACTAAGCGTAGCCCTGAAAGAACCTGCACGGCACCCCGAACCGTGAGAAACATCTGATATATGGCTTCGGAAAAACGAAAACATGTATATAGAAGCATTAAGATTCTCTTGGAACGCTACAAAATATTCCTAAAACCGCTGCCACACTATCGCGTATCGACTCACATTTCTACGGCGTATCGAGATACGAAAGGTACGTCACTCGTACGTCGTACATACGTGAGCATACGTAGCAGATACCCCTCATACGACGAGGTGCTACGTGTTTTTATGTGTACACTTAAAAATTCGTAGCACGTACGTGGCAGGTCCGATACGCCGTACATACGTCACACATACGTCGTACATATGAAAGCAACGGGACAAGTACGCCGTAGATACGTAGCTCATACACCTGATACGCCACACGTATGTCGCGGTTAACATGCCACGTAACTGTAACGTATGTACAGCGTACCTTTTGTATCTGCTACGTATGTGTGACGTATGTGTGGCGTATCCTCGACTCTCTTTTCGTATCTACGGCTAATCAGCGACGTATGTTTTGCGTATCTCGCGTATCAATGGTGTATGTGGTACGTATGTGCTACGTACGTTTCGCTGCTGTGGAGTATGTGTGACGTATTAGGAGTATAAGGAATATTTTGTGGCGTTCCAAGAGAATCTTAAAACCACTGTCACACAATTGCGTATCGACTAACGTATCTACGGCGTATCAAGATACGAAAGGTACCTCACGCGTACGTCGTACCTACGTGAGCATACGTAGCTCAAACTCCTCGATACGTCGCTCATACTCCTCATACGCCGAGGTGCTACGTTTTTTATGTGTGCACTTAAAAATTCGTAGCACGTACCTGGCAGGTCCGATACGCTGTACATACGTCACATATACGTGGTACATACGAAAACAACGTGGCAGGTACGCCGTAGATACGTAGCTCATACACCTGATACGCCATACGTATGTCGCGGTTAACATGCCACGTAACTGTAACGTATGCACAGCGTACCTTTCGTGTCTACAATATGTATGTGTGGCGTATCCTCGACTCTCTTTTCGTATCTACGGCGTATCAGCGACGTATGTTTTGCGTATCTCGCGTATCAATGGCGTATGTGCTACGTATGTGCTACGTACGTTTCGCTGCTGTGGAGTATGTGTGACGTATTAGGAGTATAAGGAATATTTTGTGGCGTTCAAAGAGAATCTAAAACCGCTGTCACACTATTGCGTATCGACTCACGTATCTACGGCGTATCAAGATACGAAAGGTACCTCACGCGTACGTCGTACATACGTGAGCATACGTATCTCATACTCCTCGATACGTAGCTCATACTCCTCATACGCCGAGGTGCTACGTTTTTTATGTGTGCACTTAAAAATTCGTAGCACGTACCTTGCAGGTCCGATACGCTGTACATAAGTCACACATACGTGGTACATACGAAAGCAACGTGGCAGGTACGCCGTATATACGTAGCTCATACTCTTGATACGCCACACGTACGTCGCGGTTAACATGCCACGTAACCGTGACGTATGTACAGCGTACCTTTCGTATCTGCTACGTTTGTGTGGCGTATCCTCGACTCTCTTTTCGTATCTACGGCGTATCAGCGACGTACGTGTGGCGTATCTCACGTATCAATGGCGTATGTGCTACGTACGTTTCGCTGCTGTGGAGTATGTGTGACGTATTATGAGTATTAGAATGTTTTGTGGCGTTCCAAGAGAATCAACTTCTTCTATATAAATGTTTTCGTTTTTCCGAAGTCATGGATCAGATGTTTCTCACGGTTCGGTGTGCCGTGCAGAGTTCTTTCAGAGCTAGGCTTGGTGTAGCCTCTGTCTTCGTTCATGTCGTCTTACAACCAGGATGGGAAGCTTGGAGATGTCCCCCACCTCGGTTTTTTCTTTGGTGTTAATCTAGATTATTTAGATTTCTCCGGCGGCATCTTCGACCTCTGATAATTGATAACTGTAATGCGCGAATTGCATGAACAAAGGGAACGCATTTGTTGTTTTTTTTCTCATATGTATTAAAAAGCAATTGGTACAGAACAGATACGACGCAGATAAGAATGGATCGTAGTACATACGTCGTAGATACGTCACGCGTACACTTCATACGCCATACATACGTCACACGTTCGTAGCACATACGCCTTGATACGCCGTACATACGAAGGTGAAATTCCATATGAATACAGATACGTCACTGATACGCCACGGGAAAGTAGCAGGAACGTCACACGTACGTGGTACATACGTCGCTCAAACAAAATACGGCTCAGACCTCGGCGTATCGAAATTCTGATAGATACGTGAGCGATACGCCGCTGATACGTGAATATGTGACAGAGCTATAATGCTTCTATATACATGTTTTCGTTTTTCCGAAGTCATGGATCAGATGTTACTCACGGTTCGGGGTGCCGTGCAGGGTTCTTTCAGGGCTGCGCTTGGTGTAGCCTCTGTCTTTGTTCGTGTCGTCCAAGATGGGGAGCTTGGAGATGTATCCCCCACCTCGAGTTTTTTCTTCGGTATTAATCTAGATTATCAAGATTTCTCCGGTCGCATCTTCGACCTCTGATAATTGATAACTGTACATGTAATGTGCGAATTGCATGAACAAAGTTAACACAGCCGTTTGTTCTCATAGGTAATAAAAAGCAATTGGTACAGAACAGATACGCCGCAGATAAGAATGGAACGTAGTACATACGCCGTAGATACGTCACGCGTACACTTCATACGCCATACATACGTCACACGTACGTAGCACATGCGCCTTGATACGCCGTACATACGAAAGTGAAATTCCATATGAATACAGATACGTCACGGATACGCCACGGGAACGTAGCAGGAACGTCGTACGTACGTGGTACATACGTCGCTCAAACAAAATACGGCTCAGACCTCGGCGTATCGAAGTTCTCATAGATACGCAGCTGATACGTGAATGTGTGACAGAGCTATTGTACACCTAATACGTCACATATACTCCACAGCAGCGAACCGTACGTAGCACATACGTAGCACATACGCCATTGATACGCTAGATACGCCACACGTACGTCGCTGATACGCCGTAGATACGAAAAGAGTCGAGGATATGCCACACATACGTCACACATACGTAGCAGATACGAAAAGTACGCTGTACATACGTCACGGTTACGTGGCGAGTTAACCGCGACGTACGTGTGGCGTATGAGGAGTATGAGCTACGTATCTACGGCGTACCTGCCACGTTGCTTTCGTATCTACCACGTATGTGTGACGTATGTACGGCGTATCGGACCTGCCACGTACGTGCTACGAATTTTTAAGTGCACACATAAAAAACGTAGCACCTCGGCGTATGAGTAGTATGAGCTACGTATCGAGGAGTATGAGCTACGTATGCTCACATATGTACGACGTAGCGTGACGTACCTTTCGTATCTTGATACGCCCTAGATACGTGAGTCGATTCGCGACAGTGTTACATCGGTTTAAGATTCTCTTTGAACGACACAGAAACAATAAGATTCTCTTTGAACGACACAAAATATTACTAATACTCCTAATACGTCACACATACTCCACAGCAGCGAAACGTACGTAGCACATAGGTAGCACATACGCCATTGATACGCGAGATACACCACACGTACGTCGATGATACGCCGTAGATACGAAAAGAGAGTCGAAGATACGCCACACATACGTCACACATACGTAGCCGATACGAAAGGTACGCTGTACATACGTCACGGTTACGAGGTATGTTAACTGTGTTGTACGTGTGGCGTATGAGGAATATGAGCTACGTATCTACGGCGTACCTGCCACGTTGCTTTCGTATGTACGACGTATGTGTGACTTACGTACGGCGTATCGGACCTGCCACGTACGCGCTACGAATTTTTAAGTGCACACATAAAAAAACGTAGCACCTGAGCGTATGAGGAGTATGAGCTACGTATCGAGGAGTATGAGCTACGTATGCTCACGTATGTACTACGTACGCGTGACGTACCTTTCGTATCTTTATACGCGATAGTGTGACAGCGGTTTAAATTTCCAATCTTATAGTTGCATGTAATTTCTAGATGTGTGTCCCCCACCCCTAGTCCATTCGTCATTAATGGGTTAATTATATGCATCAGATGAGCCGCCTCGTGGGAAAACCAACAATGTGGTTTCCGGACAGGCCCGACACCAACCGGCCTGTACAAGCACAGAAAAGAGCTAGAATCTTGAAATTTTAGATTTAAGTAGAAGAGGAATTGTACTATCCGAGTAGCGAAAACAAAGGCGCTGATCAGCTTCGCGGGTCACCGAGAAGCTGATCTGCGTCTTTGTTTTCGCCTATGCAGATTGTTGGTTTTCCCATGAGGTGGCTCAGGTCATCTTCGGTGACTTTCTTTCTTCTAAATCAATGTAAATGTTCACTGATGTCGCATATAATACGGATTTTCCCGAAGAACTTACCACTTGTCCCGTTTCGTTCAAAGTAGACAATCCCAAACCCATAGTAACTGTTACTGGCATCGGATTTAAATCTGACGGTCATAACATTGCCGCTAGATGTTAAAGTCTCCGGGGTGCCAAAACCACAATACTGGCCCATCAGGAAGTCTCCGAGTTTTCCGTCATAAACCTAGAACATTCTAAAAGAATACAGCAGGGCCCCGCCCATTGGAGCCTAAAGAAAGAAATAGGCTACTTGTGCCTCCAGGTAAAGCTTATACGCTAATAACTGTTCGCTCTGGTTTGAGCCTGCCCAGGAAAAGTGCTTCAAGTCAAATTATCAATAAATATAAAGCCTTTGTGGCTTACTCGGGTGGTTATATTTATGTACTTGTGGATGTCATGACATCATAATTTTGGGTAAAAGTCCCATAAAATGGAGGAAACGGCCCGACGACATGACCGTAGCTGTTGACAGGGACTTAAAGCATCAATTCAAACAAACAAACAAAAGAAAACATGAGACACCGTTGACTTTTTTCAACGCACCGGAGTGACGTCTGTCAGGTACATTAGGCTGAATTGAGCTTTTTGCGCGTTCCATAAGGTTAAAGCGACGCATTTCGGACAATTAAGCTGTAATTATGCACCAGTCATTTGTATCCCCGGCTCCCCCGGGGCCGGGGATAGCGGGGGCATAGCGGGGCTTAAGTGCCAGGCTTTAACCTATGGTGCGTCCCGGCAGTGCCGGGGATTTGCCGGGTTTATGATTTCCCGCCAATACACGGTCACATTAATTCAAATTAGATATTAATGCTATTTTTAACATTTGATTATTTTTATGCTATTTATTTAATTTGAAAATGCACCTTAACATTCCCATGCACAGATTAAAGCCCTTCTCTCATGTTTCAGTTTCATCAGAACAACTCTCAGCTGTTGTTCCACATTATTGTCAGCCTCTGGGGAGCCGGGGCTTTTAGCAGGGATTTTACCACAAATCTTGCCCGGCGGTGCCGGACTTTTACCCGGGCTTTAAAAAATGAAAAGTTAAAAGCCCTGCCATTCCCCGGCCCTGGGGGAGCCGGGGATACAAATGACTGGTGCATTAATGAAAGTGGGTACTGTGATGTAGCACCGATAAACTTTTAAAACTGTAATTCATTATATGTTTTTAGGTTTTCGTTTATATAAACATGCACCTTTTTTGCGGAAGGCAACGATCTCTCAGCAGCATCATTCAAACAGCATTAGCACAGATGAGCAAAGGCATACAAATGATGCCGTTGCACATTATGAAAACATGCCCCACACATAGATTTTATTTGTTTAAAAAAAAAATGAAATTACTGGATTTTTTTTTTTTTTTTTTTTTTTTTTTTTTTTTTTTTTTCAAAACATAGATTGTGGGTATACGTAAGAACCGCTTCGGCGAGGCGGTTCTAACGAGTACCCACAATAGATATATTTTGGATCCAAAAATAAGGAAACTGCACACCCCCCTATAAACGCAAGGTTTACCATACAAAAGTGGGGTTTAAGGGGGTATATACGAGGGGGATTCAAAAAGTTCGAGGAAAAGTACTGCCAAATTTGTAATTGCCATGGGAAATTTACGTTCTCTGTGCATGTTGTAAATTAACATATAGTTAACATATGCACAAAATTTGAATAAAATCGGATGAAAATTAGGCGTAAAATCACGTGCGCTTCTAAGGTAGCAACAGTAAAACCGGCCCAACCTCAGAACAACGTCATGCTATACGCATTCATGCCGCTGTTGGCTAGCTCTTAAGGATGTTCGCTGCCAATGAAAAAGTATTCAAACTTTTTTTCTAACCACTCTTTTTTGATTCCAAAATACAACACAAGGCATTTGAAAACAAAATAAGTATAGGGTAGTGTGAATTTTTTCGAGCTACAGGCCTGTGAATGAGACCTCTGAACACCATGTTTTAAATTTAGTAAAATTAATTTAATTTTCAATTCTTTGAAACATACTTGTCTTGAACAAAAATACACCTAGAATGCTTTCAAAAGTCATAATATTTACGTAATGCAGACTATTTTGGACCAAAAGCAAATAAAAATTTGCAACTTGAAGTGGATGACAAAATTTTATGAGTTGTTTTCCAACCCTACCCCCATACTTGAAAAGTCGGAAAAAATCAATTTTTTGAAATGTGCCAAACCCATATTTGTAGATTCAAACTTTTTCTTGTATTTTCACACAACATAGACCTTGGTAATATTTTTCGAATAAAAGAAAGAAATATATAGGGTAGTGTGCATATAAGAGAGAACCAACAACTTGAAAATCACCATTTTAAGCCTTTTTTCGGCTGTTTTATTTCGTAAAGCCCATTTCATAAAACCATCCAAAATTTTAAAACTAGCACACCAAAGACAGATAGACTGACTAAGAAGGCCATGTACACGTATAATGCTGCTAAAATAAACATCGAACTCGTGCAATTAATTTGAATAAGTCTAATATTTAAGTTTAATCTACCCTACCCCCTAAATTTTACTGACAACTAAAATTTTCTGAAAAGTTGCAGAAAATGGGGTGAAAAAATGAAGTTTCTTAGATTGACCATTTTCATGACTATTTCAATGCATATCGTCAGTATGTATCCAAATGTAAAATATTAGGAAAATATCTGCAACCGTTTACGAGATATTCAACAAAACAAAAACCGGAAGTTCCGAAATGTCAAATGTTAGCAGCGAACATCCTTAAGTATTTTTGGAATCTACCTAGCATACGGGCGTCTAATTGTCAGTTCTGTGTGTATTATGCGATGAATTGTGCCAAAACTACAATTCGATATGTTGTGTATTTTACGAATTCTACTCTTTTCTATCACGTCGATCATTTTTGACAATATGACGTTATTTGACCTTACGCTGCACGAGTCGACATGGACGCTTTTCTGCCGTGTAGAAATCATGCATACTACTTGTTGATTGCCGTTTTCTTAATATCCTTGTTGCCATATGCACTTTCTGCCCTTAGCAGTGTTTCTTTCTTTTTTGGTCCGTTCAAAACACACAATTTTTCGAATACCGTTGTTCTCTTCGCATTTTAGGCTTACCCACTGAACAATATGGCCGCTGTACGCCCAAATGACGTCACACACTTATATGACGTCATGTGCTCACCGCAAACATATTGAAATTTGCTCATACAAAGTTTGTTGAAAAAAGCTCGGTAAACTATCAAATGCAACGTCATCATTAAACATCGACCTTTTGCAAAAATGAACAAAAGTGGGCCGGTAATCGTGATGTACGGTTTCCATAGCAACCACTGTTAACATTGTACTCATGCCAGAGCAGCAAAATTTGCTGTATAAGTACAAATAATGTTTGTCTATATAACTGTAATAGTTTAATTCAGCTGATTTACAAACTAAGAATATGGTGGCACTTTTCCGCGAACTTTTTGAACGCCCTTCGTATTTAACAGACATGCTGATGCATACATGATGACCTTGTAGTTTGAATTGATGCTTTACGTCCCAGTCAACAGCTAATGGTCATGTCGGGACGCTGCCTCTATTTTATGGGACTTTTACCCAAAATCAGGACGTCATGACATCCAAAAAGTGCTTCGAATATAACCACCCCACTAATTACAAGGCTTATATGTATGGATAGTTTGACATGAACCACTTTTCCTGGGCAGGCTCAGACCTGAGGGTTAACCAGTGATCAGATGGACAGTCGGTAGCAAAGAAGCTCTTTCTGGAGGCACAAGCAGCCCATCTATTTCTTTAGGCCTCAATGGGCGGGGGCCCATATTCCCACCCGATCACCCTTGTCCTTGTAGTGGCCCTTTGTATAAAATTGTGTTGTTAGTATCCGTTTGGACATAGAATAAAGTTAACTGAGAAAAAAAAACTGTTTTATGGATTTATTTTCGTTACCATTGTTTTAGTCAACAAACCAGTTTCAAACAAGAATATAACATTCTACATACCTGTACATAATCATAAAGACATGATACTGAAAGTTCTATTTCCATGTAATAAAACTCGATCTCTATCACCTTGTCAAAGTCGGCCGTGATGACCCAGATACATTCCGAGTTGTCATCGTATTTAAAATCACCATCTACGTCCGGATTATGGAATTCACCCGAAGGATTTGCCGGTAAGTTGCCACCACAGTCTGCAGCTTCAACTGAAATTGTATGAGTTGTGTTTAGCGTCCCAGTCAACAGTTATGGTCATGTCTGGACGTTTCCTCCACTTTATTGGACTTGTACCCAAAATAAGGATGTCCAAAAGTGCTTCAAATACATGTATAGACAATCAACTAAGCCAATAGACTTGAACCACTTTTCCTGGACTGGCTCAGACCTAATTAGCGGTTAACCAGTAATCAGATGTACAGTCAGTAGCGTAGAAGCTTTGCCTGAATGCACAAGCAGTCCATCTATTTCTTTAGGCCCCAATGGGCGTACATGTTTTTGGTTCTGAAAGATTCCGAAAAGGAGTGATGTGGTGCATGTAGCGTTAATATGCCCCGAGATTCAAAGAATTAAACGGTGTTTAGAAAGTCAACTATCTTTTGAATTCCGATGGCCCAGTTGTGAAGGCAGTTGCTGGATTATTTTATTATACAAATACGACAAATCTGAATGACAACATTTAATATATGTTCTATGCTTTCTTTTTATCTTTTTCTACTCTCTCTCTCTCTCTCTCTCTCTCTCTCTCTCTCTCTCTCTCTCTCTCTCTCTCTCTCTCTCTCTCTCTCTAGTAAGTAAGTAAGTAAGTAAGTAAGTAAGTAAGTAAGTAAGTAAATTCTTTATTCTAAGAGGGTGACCGAATTGGCAAAGCCAATCTTCCTTGGGGCCCTCTTTAACAAGTTAACTGTATACAATATCATATACAGTATGTTAGTCGAATATGATTAAAGATAAATATAAAAATCACATTCTGAACAAAACTTAAAATGTTTGAAATACACGTTAAGCATTTTTGAATGAAATACAAGTTATATCAAGACAGTTACATGTACATAGACAGAAACAGACGGTCGGAACTTGTATATGCAAATGCAGACATGCAATGGCGCTGGAGGTTAAAATAATTTTAGTTATAAGTGTCCACTAACGCCTAATCCATTCAAAACATCGTTTGCTAAATATGTGCAATGTAGATGCGTTTTTATATACGGGTCATTATCAAAAAATGGAGCAATCCAGAAAGGCAAAATGAAAAAAAATAATTGTCCATTTTTTCTTTTTTAATGGGATAGTTTTATGAACAGGAGCATATAGAATATAGAAATAAAATATGCCGAGTTTAACTGAACAAATAGTGCACCAGCATTAATTAATTGTATGATACCCTTGAAAAAATATCAGTGCTGTCACGAACAAACTTTCTTCCGTAAATCGCTCATTTGATAAGACTTCCCCAATCTGTAAGTGGGGGCATATATAACTTGTCACGAACAATAGTTCACACAAACCTTAAATACTTTCAATGAATTAACGAAGAAGAAATCTTCAATGAAAATGCACATACTGTGATTTGTTCTGTTTCTGAAACGCTTTATTTTTGTAGACATAACCTTGTAGGATTAAACCAAAAATTAGTTCTGCTAATCGTTTACTATTTCATTATGGTATCATTACATAACAAAAGCAATCACTTTTATATGATGCGTTTTGAGTATTATAAATAATTATGACCGTGACAGCACTGATATTGTGACAGCACTGATGTCGTGACAGCACTGATAATTATCCGATCTCGCCTTTTTCATTCCAATAATTGCGGAAATGATTAATTTCTGACCATTTACCGATGAGCTTAGGGGCAGTGACTCACTTAAGGTCGCAACCAACGAAGCCTCGGCTGACGCTCTAACCAAGGACACCTTTGCGTAGATCCAATGCTCTAACAAAGCATGTTCGCTTCACGCAATCCAAACGCGATGTAACACGCAAAGCGCAGTAGAGGCGCTTTTCATTTTAAGCTGCAGCATGAGAAAGTGTATCTCTGGGGCTTTCGACCAGGTCTGAGACAACCAGGATTGTTCACGACAAAAGATCGCATTAAATTTGGGACCCTATCATGGGTAATAGGGAGCTGAGTAGCAGGGCCATTTTGTTTGTTTGTGTCTGTTTTGGGGCTTAACGTCCCAGTCAACATTTTTTCAGTCATGTCGGGACAAGCCCAACGCTTGCTGAGTTTAACCAGTATTGTAGGGAGTTAATGTGTCTTGCCCAAGGACACATCAAGGTTCAGAGTCCGAGGCTCTACCACTACGCCACCGCGCTCCCCAGGGCCATTTTGTTTTCAGGGAGCTTGGGAATACTGGAAAACAATTATAGGGAATTGGGGGTTACTAGAAGAGAACACTTTTGGTTTTAGGAAGCTAGGCGCAAGGAAAAGATTTTTAGGGAGCGAGGCAGAAAATTCATTTTTCTTTTAGTGAGCTTGGAGCTAATACCCCCTTGGATGGGCCTCAAATTTAGTTTAACTTGCAGCTGAGCTGCACATTTGCTTTCACATATATCATTTGAGCAACGTTTGTCTATCTGTTTGTTTGTTTGTTTGTTTGTTCGCCTACTCCTCCCAGGTCATTGGGCCGATCTTCACCAAACTTGGAGGGAAGGTGGAGGGCGGCCCCGGATATTAGCTTGAGGTTCATTTTTTGAAAGGTCAAGATAATCGAGGTCAAAGGTCAAATTTATTTTTTTTCTGTTTGTTCCCCTACTTCTCCCAGGTCCTTGGGCCGATCTTCACCAAACTTGGTGGGAAGGTTGAGGGCGGCCCCGGATATTAGCTCGAGGGGTTCATTTTTTAAAGGTCAAGGTCATCGAGGTCAAAGGTCAAATTTCTGTATCTCGACAGTCCTTGGTCCGATTTGCATGAAACTTGGTGAGTGTATACAGGTTGATCCCTGATTAAGATTTATGGGTCCAATTGGGTCAAAGGTCATCGAGGTCAAAGGTCAAATTTATGTTAATTTTTTTCTGTTGGTCTTTTTTTTCTGTTTGTTCCCCTACTTCTCCCAGATCCTTGGGCCGATCTTCACCAAACTTGGTGGGAACGTGGAGGGCGGCCCCGGATATTAGCTCGAGGGGTTCATTTTTAAAGGTCAAGGTCATCTAGGTCAAAGGTCAAATTTCTGTATCTCGGCAGTCATTGGTCCAATTTGCATGAAACTTGGTGAGTGTATACAGGTTGATCCCTGATTAAGATTTATGGGTCCAATTGGGTCAAAGGTGATCTAGGTCAAAGGTCAAATTTATGGGGTTGTTTCTGTTGGATTTTTTTTTCTGTTAGTTCCTCCCAGGTCCTTGGGCCGATCTTCACCAAACTTGGTGGGAAGGTTGAGGGCGGCCCCGGATATTAGCTCGAGGGGTTCATTTTTAAAGGTCAAGGTCATCGAGGTCAAAGGTCAAATTTCTCTATCTCGGCAGTCCTTGATCCAATTTGCATGAAACTTGGTGAGTGTATACAGGTTGATCCCTGATTAAGATTTATGGGTCCAATTGGGTCATGTGTGTGTGTGTGTGTGTGTGTGTGTGCGTGCGTGTGTGCGTGCGTGCGTGCATGCGTGCGTGCGTGTGTGCGTGCGTGTGTGTGTGTGTGATCATCGCCGCAATCATCTTACTGCTACGTCGAGACGGGTAAAATTTACAAGTGACATTAAATCCCACATTTATGTAGTGAGATACACAGGGTAAACTGGGGTATACAATGTTACTTCTTTTTGTTTCTTAAATTTGACCGTAGGCAGTTCTAACGTGTACACACTCAGATATATTTTTTCTTCAATTTTTAAAGCTAAAGAAATCTCTGGGTAACACATTTTCGTAATGGTATGCAACATACAAACACACTGAAAGACACATGCGTCAGAGAAGGTTAAAATTTTCGTATTTTCATGTACCATAGACCCCTAGTGTGTATATTACCGGCTCCCTTTTTCGAGGTGTATGAATTTGGTAGGTTTTACGGCACATCCGTACCAGCATTACCCCGAGTTGTCCCTCAAACCCCTAAAAGAAAGGGATGGCGTTTTAAACAAAAAAAAGCGATTTTTTTCCGTATAAAGTGGGGGCTTAAAATGTCTTTTTTTTACTGAAAATGGGTAATCTAATTTGGAATGGGCTACCAAAAAGGGCATTTATCGCGCGACATACACAAACTGTCTAAATATCATTATGGGAGTACCACCCCGGGGATAATTGTATACAGTGGTCGACGAAGCATTTTGAATTTGTAGTTTTGTATCACCCACACACACCTCAAATGATTTTCAAAGCGATATAAATTGGCCATTTCTGGCTGCTGCTGGCGTTAGTAGCTGAGACCCTCTCGTGAAAGGCTTACTCTTGTCGGCCTAGGAAATTTCCTGAATCCACATCTGCTGACTGAAGTCAACTCAGTGCTGTCACATCATTACTGTCACGACCGTGACAGCACTGATCCGTGACAGTACTGAGTTTCACACAGAAATTTAATTCTAATGACTAACAGCAGAATGCAGGATGAAAACTTTGCATGTCTATTCTAACTGCTCCTAAGTTGAAATTCAGTCATGGTTTTAAAATGTATGTGATATTTGCAAGAAGCGGCAAAATGCACGTGATAGGACTGATGCTTGTAAAATTCCCACTCCAATTTTGACATTTCTTTATGGTATAGGAACGGAGTAATGCGATTTGCAAAAAAGTTTTTTACCATTACTTCTTCAGCTTGGTGTCGTCTACAAAACGCGATTGTTTTGATCTGAGAAAATGATTCGTAGCTCTGGTCAAAATCAATTTTCAATAAATGTGACAGCACTGATACGTTTTCCAGGGACAACACTATATATGTGCCCCCACTCTTAAATAACACTTGATATATCACATGGTTTCTGAATTTGACTTCAATAACATCATATGCAATAGATGGTCACAGAAAATGTGATTTCTGTAAAGATTCTTTTGCAATGGAAACAATTAAAACTACTTACCCTGACCCTGGGACACGGTAAAAATCGACAAAACAGCACTTCTACCATCTCTTTTTTACAAATAACATACTCGGAAACGTGAAATCGCGTGTGGTTCTAGTAAAGCACCGCGGATAATAATATTATACATGGAAAAAGCAAACCTCGGACATCGCGCTTGCGAAAAAAACATCAGGGACAATGATTGCTCCATTTTTTGATAATGACCCATATATATATCTATTGGGATACTTACTATTCCATAAAAATATTCCAGAAAAATGATAAGCTGCCCTTATAAATGTTACATGCCGCCTGAGGCAGCACATAATGTTTGTTTAGCTACCGATCTTAAATTTGACAGTGTGCTATCTAAGTTTACCTCTCATTTGGAACATTTCATGCAAGTAACTAGGGGCAAGCCAGGTTATTATGAATCTTGTACATAGTTTTGGCCTTATTAAGGAATACGCTTTGATCAAAAGGTAGTATATTCAATTGTTCTGGAGATTCGTTCAAACTTACATGTACATAGTCAGTTGATAAATTTAACTTGCATGCCCGTCTTTTCAATCTAGTGATTCTATTAATGTTAATATTTGACGAATTACTCCAAACTATGCTACAATAATCAAAGTGAGGCTTGATATAGGAATTATAATATAAAAGTCTGTGTTCTTGTGATAAATATAAGTTTTAATTTTACTTAGAAGCCATAAATACGATGATACTTTAACTCTTTGATACATGCTGATAATGATCATTCCAAGATAAATTTTCATACACATAGACCCCAAGTATCGTATCGCTTGTGGTCTGACATGTTAATGTCTATATCGTTGTAATTAAGAGATAGCGTGCAATCTTGTAAGTTATTTCGTTTTAGTCTACGTCACGTGTTAGCAACATTACTTTAGTCTTTAAAGTGTTCAAAACCATTCCATTTTGTCTACACCACTCATGATGGTTATTTCGGGACTTTTTGTAAATTAGTTTGAAGTGTAGTCAAATCGGATTGTTGTTCATATATAGTAGTGTCATCTGCGTATAACTCAACGCAACAGGTTGCACCATTCAAAGATCATAGTAAAGGTAGATCATTTATCATATGACGGCGCTGTTTTCCAGTGGATAACGTCATGTCATAAAAATCGTATGACCACACGTGTAATAACACTTTTGCGGGAATACGTAACGTCATTGACCACGTCCGTAACAACAATGTAAATTTTCAATGAAAAAATATGCCCACTTCGAAGGCGATGAAATCCTATTTTAAAAGTCATATGATAAAACGAATCTTACACTCGTGGTCATTTCATATGAAATTTATTAAACTCGCCGAAGGCTCGTTTAATAAATTTCATATGAAATGACCACTCGTGTAAGATCCTCTATTTATGAAAAGCAAAAACAGTAAAGGGCCTAAAATGGATTCCTGGGGAACCCCATGTAGTTAACCACTGACGAATCAGACAATTCATTATTCAAAGCAACGCGCTGAGTTCTGTTAGACAAATAAGACTTAAACCAAGATAATCAAATATCACTACATTTATAGGATTGTAATTTTTTCAATAAAATCTGATGAGCAACGAGATCAAAAGCTTTACGAAAATCAACCATGACTGTACCTACAAGTTTCCCAGCATTTAAAGCCTTTAGCCATGAGTCTACCATGAGAATCAATGCAAATTCTGTAGAATACTTTGCTCGAAAACCACTTTGTGACTTATGGAGTAAATTTAAGTTGTTTAAAAAACAATGAAAAATTAACATCTACCCATTTTTCAATGAGCTTTGATAGAGTAGGAAGAATAGAAATATGGGCCTGTAATTATTTACGTCATCCCTGTCTCCAGATTTAAAAAAAAAAAAGAGGCTTTACCTTAGCTTATTTCCATAAACTAGGAAAAGACCCGGAAATGATGCTATTGTTAATGATATACACAAGACTTGGTGCAATTACACTAGCAGACATTATGAGAATCTTTGGACCAATGTTGTCTAAACCGGTCCATTACGAAAACACGCCCATGCAATATACAGATAAATTTTTGGTTGTAAAAATGATAATTTTCAATGGAAAAATTTTGAAATATTTCTTCTTTTTTGCTCAAAACATAGATTGTGGGTACACGTTAGAACCGCCTCGGTGAGGCGGTTCTAACGAGTACCCACAATCTATGTTTTGGAGCAAAAATAAGAAAAATAGGTATACCCCTGCGTACCCCAGTTTTGCTATATAAAAGTGGGGTATAAGAGGGTATACAATACACGGGCATGTTTTCCTGATGATTTTGAGAATCTTTAGACCAATGTTGTCTCAACCAGTCGATTTTCTTACATTAAGGTTTGATAGGAATTTCCACACAAATCCATCATTAATCAATGGAATTTTAAACTCGACATCAGTTGGAACCTTAGATTGTACAAAATTGTTAAGATTATCAAATTCCGAGTTTACTATTTGTTCTGAATTTGTAAAAATGTCATAATTGCAAAACATAAAATAAAATAAATAAAAAATCATAAATAAATAAATAAATAAATAAATAAATAATCACCAAGTCTAACTTACCAACTGTTTTTAACTTTATTTTCTATTTGTTGTTGATTTTATTATTTTTACATTCTTTTACCCATTTTTCATAAATCAAAAGATAGAAAGAAATATAAAAAAAAATAACGTCTATTTTTCTGCATGTTATCGGAAACATGGCCATATTTTTACACCTTACCGGACTGGACAAGTGTAATTATTATAAACCATACTATCACGAGTTGAAACATTTTCAATGTTTGCGAATATAGATCTACGTATTCTACGAAGGTTTCTATTCAACTAATTGATGTCTTTAAGTCGCGTCTTGAGCAAACCTGGACTTTACCATATCGGTAAAAACAAAAGACGCACACCTGCTGTTCGATGTATGCAAGTGTCTGACCTGCGTTTTGTTTTGAACTAGATAATAATAAAATCCGAAATTGCAACCATTTTGCCATCATCTTCGATTATGTCGGAGCTGGTCGGCACTCACGAAGCCGGGTAGGTTTTCTCGTAGCTACAGTAACAGTGAATTTAAGGTAGCTAAGTCCCTAAATCAATACGAGATATTAATTACTTACCAAGAATCTTAATATGATGTTGTTTTGTGTATGTTTTAGTCATGTTACAGAATCGACGTGAAAAAATGACAACATATCAGGTGTTACAGATCCATGTAATGCACCAGTCGTTTGTATCCCCGATAGCTTGTGCATAGCGGGGCATAAGTGCCGAAACTTAACCTTCGGAGTAGTAATGGGTGCCATTATAGCGCCTTTTTCTGAAAACTTATAGCGCCCTTTTTATACCGCCATTTCAAATAAACGACGCGGCAGAAATTGCGCTACAAAAAGGCGCTGTACGTTTTCAGAAAAAAAGCGCATTAGATGCGCACCCTAGGTCTCAGTTTGAAAATGAACTAGCTATGAATTATTCTTGCATGTGTAGGTAAGTATCCTTGATTTAAGACAGGTCTGCACATCTGCACATTTGCACTGCTGCACATCTTCACTGCACATTTACACATTGACACATCTACACATGTACACTTTTGCACATCTACACATCTGCGCATCTACACATCTTTGGAGACTATGAGTAACTGACATAGTCAAGTTTTCTGTAGGTAAGTTCCATTACCACACTCTGCATGTCAATATTGATATTTGATCAACGCCGGAGTGAGATAGCCAACTCCGAGGATAACGCCTACGCCTGAGGAAAATAGAGAGTGTTCTTCTTCAAAAAATGTCATTTTTTTTAATAAATTGGAAATTACGCTGTTCACTCAGTTTCGCTAATTCTGTATCATCCCATGACAATGAGTTTGTATCCCCGATAGCTTGTGCATAGCGGGGCATAAGTGCCGAAACTTAACCTTCGGAGTAGTAATGGGTGCCATTATAGCGCCTTTTTCTGAAAACTTATAGCGCCCTTTTTATACCGCCATTTCAAATAAACGACGCGGCAGAAATTGCGCTACAAAAAGGCGCTGTACGTTTTCAGAAAAAAAGCGCATTAGATGCGCACCCTAGGTCTCAGTTTGAAAATGAACTAGCTATGAATTATTCTTGCATGTGTAGGTAAGTATCCTTGATTTAAGACAGGTCTGCACATCTGCACATTTGCACTGCTGCACATCTTCACTGCACACATTGACACATCTACACATGTACACTTTTGCACATCTACACATCTGCGCATCTACACATCTTTGGAGACTATGAGTAACTGACATAGTCAAGTTTTCTGTAGGTAAGTTCCATTACCACACTCTGCATGTCAATATTGATATTTGATCAACGCCGGAGTGAGATAGCCAACTCCGAGGATAACGCCTACGCCTGAGGAAAATAGAGAGTGTTCTTCTTCAAAAAATGTCATTTTTTTAATAAATTGGAAATTACGCTGTTCACTCAGTTTCGCTAATTCTGTATCATCCCATGACAATGAGTTTGTTGTTCAAAGCAATTTTAGGCGCAAAGATACTCATATACTTGATAAATTTATAAAAGATGTACGTTATTACAACCACCTTATTTAAACAGCTACACGTGTGTTTCTGTACGAAGATAGTGGTTGAAATTGTGCATATGGAAGAAACAATCTATATCTGGTATTAATAGAACCAAAGCACGCTTGTATTTGGTATATTTTAGTGAACATTTTCAAGCATTTACAACAGACCCTCTTTAGTGAGGAAATGAGGGTAACGTTAACGCCGGAGTAAGATACGACTGCAGCCGGAGGAAATGTTAGAGAAGAGACAAGACCAACTACGATGCTCGATTTTGTTCTCAAGATTTGATGGTCTTTTTACCAAGAAATCATATTTACGTTCACCCTATAATGGTCTGTAATGCCTGTATTCTCCTACAAGATGCTTACCTTGTGGCGTGGGATCGCGCGCGCACGTTTCTGTTACACATAGAATTGAGGACATCTTGCCACACTTATTGTCTCAGTTTATCCTTAGTAACATTACAAATATTTCTGTACACGAAGATACAATCGAGCAATAATTGAAACAAAATCATGGCTTGCTTGATTCGCCACAGATATGCAATGCAACATGCACTAAAAGAGCACGTGGGATTTATGCATATACAGCTCCGTTTCAAAAATAACATACCCCTGCAATGTCGCAAAAAATTGACCCCGTACCCTGCATTGCATGGATCATTGCTGGATGGCTATTAGTCTGTCGTGAATGAAAATTCTACATTTTGCGTATGCATTCATGTGTGTTAAACTGGTATTTATCTTGTATTGATTATGAGCAGTCCGATTGGACAGGAAGTTGCCTTCGGCGTGTACCAAAATTCCGGCAGATTTAATGTCAAATTTTCAAGTTTCGGCGATTTGTATTATGTAAGTACTGTGAATATTGCCACTTTCTGACCTGAATGTTATTCATTGACATCTATTTTATATACCTTACAACTTGCACCGCATTTGCAATGCATTGTATTGAAATAATGATTAAACACACTATTTTCTTCATTACAGGCATGTTTCGAGGAAGAAAACTGCTCTTATTGTCAACTTCCATCTTACCGTGCTCTCGCGCATTTAATATTTGATTCGTTGAAGTTTCTCTTGGATGATTACTTATATAAACCGTCTTCATAAAATCGCCTGTCACACTATTTCAGTCAAGTGTATTCAAAAACCATCAAATGTCCTTAATAAATATAGGTTTAAGAATGTCATTACATGACTTAAACATTTCATAGGTAGGTATGCATTGCATTAGACACAATTCTATCGTAACTCTCTTTAATAATCATGTCAACTGTTAATGGTATTCTCAGACGAAAGGTTTTTAAATTTGATGAACTTGCAGACAATTTATGTATTGAAAACATTAAATTGCACGGTAGCATTATACAAGGCAGTAGGTATAATAAATATTCCGTTTCTACTTCTGTACTTTAGCGAATGTGGTGCAAGTTTTAAAGTAACTACAATAGATTCAATAAACAGAAATCATGTCAGGAAGTGGCAATATTCACAGTACTTACATAATACCAATCGCCAAAACTTGAAAACTTGACATTAAATCTACCAGAATTTTGGTACATGCCGAAGGTAGCTGCCTGTTGCAGGT
This sequence comes from Rugalucina vietnamica, assembly GCA_964017185.1. Classification (NCBI taxonomy): domain Eukaryota; kingdom Metazoa; phylum Mollusca; class Bivalvia; order Lucinida; family Lucinidae; genus Rugalucina; species Rugalucina vietnamica. The sequence goes on along the minus strand of OZ024869.1, from coordinate 73,317,767 downwards.
GACGGGTCAACTTATTTTGCGACATTACAGGGGTATATTATTTTTGAAACGGAGCTGTAGATTGTACAGTTTCACTCGGTCGAGTCATTCATATTGATTCAGAAAACCTTTTGTTACAATGCATAACTTAAATGTTGATGTCATGCTTTTTAAATACGAATAGTAATAATTTTATTTAAAAACGGTAATGGATAGTCGTATGTGCTTAAAACAGGAAGAAAATGCATCGCGGTAAGTTTCCATAACCGCGCACATGTGTGCACGTATGTATCATTATACAGGTAAAGCTGCCAAATACTGCTGCTGCCACTCTATCGAGTAAAAGTCGAGTAAAAATAGTTTTTGTTTTGAATCAGCATTCTGTACAAACGTTATCATCCTCAGGCGTTGGTCATGCCCATATGTAACCTTACTCCGGCGTTGGCGATCCCATTCTTTTTTCCACAAGGTCTCTTTGATGGTGAATAATGTCTAAATGCTTAATCAGAAATGAGTTTTAAGTAAAACAGTTTGCACAGCGAGTATGAGTTATAAATTATAGCGTGAATAGAGAATGAAAAGTTTAGACTTTAAAGAATTGTTGACTTCTAAATCAATCTTGACAGTCAAAACCACAAAATCGTGCATGTTTTCTTGTATTTATATATTCTAGTCAAAGTATTGTAACTTTATGTAATTTGTTTTTTGGGAAGCAAGACCATCTTACAACATTAACTTATCATTACAAATACATTATCCCCTTGCTCTTTAAAATATTTCATAGTTTTGCTGACAACCCTTCACACACTGTTCCTCAGGCGTTGGCTATTGCCTCAGAGTTAGCTATTTCACTCCGGCGTTGGTCGAATAGCGATAATTGGCATGCAGAGTGTGAGTACGAAATTAAGAAATGGCCTTTTTCCTCTTGTGTTTCTGGGTAGAATTATTTATTTTTTGCATTGGCATCCACACATACATAGAAACTTCAAGTAAAACGCCCCTTTGCTTTATTATTATTCATCGATAATGACAGGCCAGTAAACTTTATATAACTGAAGTTTTCAAAGATAATAAAATTTTGTGAATGGAAATTTGCATTTGGAAATCCATTTTCATATCATAAGTAAGTAAGAAAAGTGTTGCAATTATTTTATTGAATGTATTACTTAAATATTACATTTTCTAATTGAAAGGAAATATATAAGCACATTATTACTTGAATATTTACAGAAAATGCAAGTTTTATTAATTTTATACTTGATCTATTTTTACGTCCAAGGGGAACTATCGATATTGTTTTCTGAGAAAAACAAAAGTATGTTAGTATTTTCCGAAAATTTCAGTTTTAGAAATTTTCTGCAAAGCTGATCAGCGCTTTTGTTTTCGCTACACGGATAGAATAATTATTCCTCTAGTTTCTAAATCCAAAATTTACAGCATCTAGCCATCTTCTGTAGGCTACTTGCATGGCTCTGTTTGTGCCGGACCTGCTCGGAAACCACATTATTGGTTTTCTCATGACGCGGCTTAAATAATGATGAGGCCATCACAGACTCGTTTTCAGATTTTCGAGTCTCATCCTCAGCAGAACCTCGGAAGAGGCTTGAATAATCTGAAAACTTGACTGAAATTTCCTTGTATGAGTCTCATTCCCACCAAACATGTAGATAATCTTAGTCTGATGGATGAAAATACTCTCCTTTTACTACTGCATACGGGCAAACCATGCCCTAAGAAATTGAGTTAACCTCTTTTCTAGTTTCATATTCTTTTTCAATTAAAGTAGATTTTATTGATTGTATTCGATACCAAAACTTTGTTTTGAGATTTTTAATTAAACATTTAATAAAGTGTCTCCTTCTCTGAGAAATTTAATAACAGGAACCTCGAGTTAATTACAGCAATGCGTATCAACATATCACAAGGGGGTTAACATGCAGCTGAAACATCTTTCAAGCCTAGAGATCATGCAGTCATCAAGAAAACATCCATGAAAAGTCATTACGAAAACTTGCCCATGCAATATACAGAGAATTTTTGAGCTTTAAAAATTAAAAATTTTTAGCTGAAAATTTTTGATATTTTTCTTATTTTGCTCAAAACATAGATTGTGGGTACACGTTGGAACCGCCTCGCCGAGGCGGTTCTAACGAGTACCCACAATCTATGTTTTAGAGCAAAAATAATTAAAATAGGTATACCCCTGCATACCCCAGTTTTGCTATATAAAAGTGGGTTTGAGGGGGTACACATTTCACGGACATGATTTCCTGATGTTACCACCTCAAACCCCACATTTTATATAAAATCAGTAAAACTGGGGTGTACAAGAGTATAGATTGTGTTCTTTTTTTTGATCGTGATCATAGATTGTGGGTACTATTTAGAAACCAACGTGAACCACAAGGGTTTAAGCAAAAATACAGAAAATATCAACAGTTTAAATTGAAACGTTTGATTTTCAAAGCCCAAAATATCTTTCTTTAGTGCATGGGTAAGTTGAGTCAGATATACATGTACATAAAAAGCAATAAGACGAACTGTGCTGTACCATTATAAACATTATGAGAATGTCTGGTAATCAGAAAATTGAGTAAAATATGCTAAACTTGATGCATGCCGTATGCCAGACTCGGCACGGACCTTGAAAACTTTCAAATATGTGATGCACATTCATCCTTCATAAATTTTACCCTACCCTTCTTATAGTTTAGAGTAAGAAAGAGTGAATATATACATGTAATATAGAGTTTCTACCTCCCAGACAATCTGGGCCCAGTTGTTCAAAATTAACGATGTCGTTAGTTAACGATTCGTTAAAATTTCAAATGGCAATATTACAAATACACTGTTATTTTTTTTGTTGAAAAAATGTGAGAAGGCTTCATTTTTTTTTTTCAACAAAATATTCCGTTATATATTACATGTTAGCACCTATGTAAAATATTTTCTCATCATGATTTTACTTATTTCTTGTTTACCACTGCAGAAGCTGTCGGGTTAGGTGCCTGTAAAATCGGTTTAAGCCCCCAGTAATTTTATATGTCTGATCGTTCTGCCACCGGTAACGGTTTAGCCGAGTCAAGCCACAGCAAACCCCGTCGGTGGAAAAGCATGCTCGTCCACCAAGGGTGGTTTACGGCGCTCTATAGTCAACACTTACTCGATTCGCAAAGTTTCGAGTTTGAAAGCACTCGGCAATGCCACTAATACGTTGCACCAGCGGTATTTTCCAAGGGAGGCTATCAAAGCGATACTTCTGATGTGGTTCTAATTGTTTTATGTTTTGCTTTTGAATTTTGTGTTGTTTGCACCTTATGTGCGTTTTCATATTTTTTTTATAGTTAAGTTCGGGTAACTGAGTGAGTGCCTATTAGGAAATAGCTGCTCACTCGGCTTGCAATATGTTTTCTGAGTTTAGGAACTTAATTGTCAAACTTAATTTTTTTTTTTTTTTTTTTTTTTTTTTTTTTTTTTTTAGTGGGGATTTCTTTCTGATTATCCCATTTCCTGATCATTGCCTACTTTTACCTTTACCTTTGTATGTAGCGAGAGCAAAATGCATTGCTTTGTGTATGCTTTGCGCTGAACAATTGATCTGTTTTTGAGTTTAGGTTTAAAAGAGTTTCCCGCGAAGTAGCTTCTCAAAGATAAGCTTAATCATCGTTCTTAATTAAACAGAGAAAAGGCGTTTCTCAAATGATTCATTTTAATATCCGTTATATAATTGAGCCGTCCCATGGGAAAGCCAACAATCTGCATAGGCGAAAACAAAGACGCAGATCAGCTTCGCGGTAACCGCGAAGCTGATCAGCGCCTTTGTTTTCGCCACTCGGATAGTATAATTCCTCTTCTACTTAAATCCAAAATTTCAAGCTTCTAGCTTTTTTCTGTGCTTGTACAGGCCGGTTTGTGTCGGGCCTGTTCGGAAACCACATTGTTGGTTTTCCCACGAGGCGGCTCATATAGAACTGTCGTGTTTACAGTCAGACAATGTCGCCTTCAAACATAGTAGCAGAAGCAAATCAAGCTCTCGAAGCATATATAAGACTAGCTCATAAAAGTTTATAAAACGTAGGGGAGACCGGGGTTGAATGAATCACGGGTTGAATGAACCAGGGGCGATAACTTTTGCTAAAACAATATATTTCAACTACCACCTATAATATTAAATGCGCACGGTGCTTATCTACTTTTCAGATAAATTTTCGAAACTCATACTAAGAGCTGTGTTTATAAATCATGGTAAAAACTGTTTTCTGGTACCCCAAGCAATTTTTCGTCACAAAACAAGTTCCTCGTGTATTGGAGTAAAATCTTGTGGCAATGTGTCTGTCCTTAAGAAACACTTCTCTTTTTATGCAGATGGAGTTCTCACAATAATATGGCATGTTTTCTGAATAAACATTCACATTATATAAAATTCAGGGGTCTGCGATGGACCGGGGTTAAACGAACCACCTCCAATAACCACTAGTTTATGATAGCGGGCGTACATACATGAAAGTATGCATCCACAAATTAAGTGAACCAAACATATGTTCTGTCACCACTAGAAAAGCAGCTGGTTTTCATTGAAAATAAAATTTGCATACGAAGATAAAATAAGTGGCTCATTCAACCCCATAAATGACACAATCCAGTCTATTGCAATGTTATTACACACCGCTAATATATAGGAAAGTAAAATATTTCATTTAAACCTGGGAAATTGACGTACAGCGAACATTTGACTTCATTTTCTCATGAAGGCACCGTATAAAATTTGGTGGCCATCCGACCACTATTTCATTCAACCCCAAGAGGGTGGTTCAATCAACCCAAGGTCGGGGTTGAATGAACCACGTTGACCTCGTCATTTTAAACCGTTATCCCGCATTGAATAGAATATATTACCTAGAACTGCATAGCTTATATCTGAGCCGAAAGTGATCCAAGATTATATCTAAAAGTTCTGTGTCCACATCATATCTTGCACCACGAGTCAACAAAAATGAAAAAAGTGGCTCATTCAACCCCGGTCTCTCCTATTTTTGTGATATGGGTATTGTTTTAAATATTTGACATTTTCCATATATTGAAACTTCACAGTCTAATTAGTCTACGAATAACAGGCTAAGAAATCTATACCAACAGAGTAGCCACGGTTTTTGTAAACAAATATCAAGTAAGGCATATTTGTATACCTTGTCCAAGGCTTATCTTTTATGGAATATTGCCATGATTACCTCTTCCATTCGTTTTCGACAAAGAATTCGCTTGAGATGCAGTTAGCTAGGTTTGATATTACGAATGCCATTTTAGCTCACCTGAGCTTAAGAAGATATGGTTTACCATTGGTCATTTATCATCCTTCATCGTTGTCCGTCCACCATTTTCAAAATCTTCTCCTCTGAAAGAGCTTGGTTGATTAAAGCGAAATTTCTCGTGGAGCCTCTGTGGGAGGGTGGAACAAAAGTTTTTGGTTATAAATGATCATGGTCACATGAACACGATGGTCTCCATGCCCATACATGGTAAACACCTATAAAAATCTTCTCTTGATTCCAAACCATAGATCTTGAAACTTGGAATGTAGCATCAGAGACACTAGCTCTACAACTTTAGCCTTTATATGACATTGACAAAATTAAATCATAGCCTTTATATGACATTGACATATTCTACGAAAAGGTCAAATGTTGAAGCCATAGGGGTTTTCACAACCGTGGCCCAGAATATGTACATGTACGTACATAAAGGTCGATTATCAACAAATGTACAAGTACAAATATAAGAGATAACAAGATTATGATGATAAAATCATATCATCGCTTTAAAACGATTTTAACTGACAAACAAAATACATGGTTAACTTTTGGATTTTAATCACTACTGGGGCTGAATTCAACGGTTTGTGTTTACATGTACGTTCATTCTGACCTTAAAATAATAAACTATGATGTCAGATATAAGGTATGGATATACAAACAGAACTGAGATTCCTTGTTTCTTGCAAACACAAATATAACTTGAACTATGAAAAGTGGTATGGATTCAAAACCGTTTTCTACGAATCTTCCTACTCATACATTTGTTGTCCGTGTGGATTTCAGCACGAGTTTCTGGATTATATAGAAAATAATGGCAACATTGATGAGAATATATTTGCAAAAATCGTTAGGAGCATTGAAACTGGAAGATGTCCTCATACAGACTGTGTGCCAAATGCGTGGGTAAGGGACACGGGGCTCACTGCTTTGCTCATTGCAGCAGGGGTAGGGGCCGAACCAACACCATTTACCAAAATGTTTGAAAAACGTACACTCAAATCAGGTTATATACAAGCAGGAATTTTCAAACAGAACATGTATGAAATAGCTTTCAATAAGAGGAACTTCAAAAACTGTTGTTACTACTTTCAGCGTTATTTTAATGATTATGTCCTTCACTATCCAATTCTAATTGGTAGTTTTCCTGGAACAATACCAACACTGTACAAACCTATCAAAACTGCAGAAATTTACCAGATTGTTCACGAGCCATGCCTTGAAGCATTTGTAAAATCAGGAAATAAAATGTTACTTGAAACTGCTTTGGGACTGACTGGGAAGTTTGGGGAGATAATTCAAATCAGATACTGCAGAGAAAGTGAAACATTTCATTACATGATGAAACATAACTTAATAGAGTTTGTGGAAATGTTTGTAGAATATGTTAAACGAATTGATGACCCATCATTGGCTGAATATTGCATGAGATATGCAAGCATGTATAACTTGTCAAATACAATGAAGAACATACTAGCTGAAAAGCTTCCAAAAATTAAACTAGATGATTCAGGGTTAGATGTAATAAGTATTCTCAAGAAACAGAATAAATGCCTGAAGAAACTAAGGAGGGAAGCTATAGAACACAATCAACTGGAACAAGAATCAGACAATAACAATGACTTTGCTGCAACTGGAGAAGACTTTTCTGAAATGGTTGAACTTTTGGAAGAGTTTCATGAAGATTTTAGGACTGATATAATTGATGCTATGAAACAGATTCCAAATGTGAAGAGAAAGTGTGTGGAGTATATCGATAAACATCTAACAGATATCTCAAAGAAACCTCATATTCTGAAAGAAATTCTAGACCTTCGAGTTGGTATGGATGACTGTACAAATGCAGTTGAACACATGATCCTAGCTCGCATTATTGACAATCTTAACTTGTATACAAGCTGTGTGCGTGATACGGTAGAACTACTTGTGACTACACGCAAATACTTGGAGCACCTAAAAGTGTTTTCTCATGGACTTAGGCAAGACGTATGTACCTACAGAATGAGGCCTCGTAAAACTGTTTCAGGGATATACAGAGCCGACTTAAAAGAACATGGACTTTTTGTAAGGGAAAAAGATGATTTTGCTCTGAACTTTGCAGTTCCATTCTTACTACACTGTGGAATACCAGCAACCAAAGATGTGCTAGAAGATGCATTGAAAGCAGATTTACACCCTGCTGAGCATGCTTACATTGAGCAGTATTTAAAAAACAAGAACCAAACACATGCAAGTTGTAACGGGAATTTTGCGACAAACCTATATTCAAATAGATATACCGACACTGAAGAATATATTGATAAACCTAAACCACTTCAGATCATATGTCGAGAGGTTATACATGCATATCATAAGGGAGCAGTAGCCTTCTACTTGGAGCAATCAAGCTGTCCTGAACCTATCAAGGATTTTGTACTCCTTAGGAATTTACAACATTGTGGCTCTGATGCTCACATGGAAGCCCATAAAAGAGAAAGGGGATGTCAATATTGCACTTCTATACCTCATAACTCTAAAGGAAACCTAAAAAGTTCTAAGAAAGTGACCAAAGCTTCAGAAAAATGTGTCACATGCTAGCACTCTACTTTATTATTAACTGGGACTAAGACATGTTACATGCTTGCTCTCCTGTTTTACATATATTGAACTTCAACAGGGACCTACATCTGTGTTGTAATCTAAACACCAGGAAAACATGTCCGTGCAATGTATACCCCCTTAAACCCCACTTTTATATAGCAAAACTGGGGTAAGCAGGGGTATACCTATTTTTCTTATTTTTGCTCCAAAACATAGATTGTGGGTACCCACAATCTATGTTTTGAGCAAAAATAAGAAAAATATTAAAAATTGTCTACTGAAAATTTCCATTTTTTTACAACTTAAATATCTCTGTATATTGCGTGGGCAAGTTTTCGTAATGACATACTAAGTACCTGCTGAAAAAAACTAAATGTAAACAACAGTTTAAAGTAGCCATTATCATTTGAGCCACCTCGTGGTAAAACCAACAATGTGGTTTCCGAACAGGCCCGACACAAATTGATCTGTACAGTCACAGAAAAGAGCTAGAAGCTTGAAATTTTGGATTTAAGTAGAAGAGGAATTGTACTATCCGAGTAGCGAAAACAAAGGCGCTGATCAGCTTCGCGGTTACCGCGAAGCTGATCTGCGCCTTTGTTTTCGCATATGCAGATTGTTGGTTTTCCCATGAGGCGGCTCATTTTGTTTATGAACATGACAAAGCAATTTTTGCATGTGTGCCTTATTAGTATTGTATTTTCTTACCCAAGTAAACAACCCCTTGTAAACGTTCACCTGATCTGGACAAAAAAGGTCACTGATGAGGGCGTATTGCAACGGGACCACCTGGTCGAGTGTATACTCTCTTTATATCGTTGTCAGGATAGGTGACCAGTCACAATTGAATTCACTAGGAATTCTATGTGGATCCGACCTGGGCTGATAGCTCTGCTATTTGGGAGTGAAATAACACCGAGCCATTCTTCGGTTTTCTTAATTTATTCCATGTTTCCCTTAACAAGTAGATGGTTGAATCATGAAGACATGTAGCAAATAAAATTAACAATTGACGTGTTATGGACCGGGGTTATGGATACACCGTGAACTTTACTTTACACATAATAACCTTATTACACAGAAATTTATTCTTAGATGTACAATTATACATATAGTTTCAGTCATATAGTAAATGAATTAAATTGACTTGATACTTGAGTGTAGTTGCAAAATATGTCAGGAAAGTTGTATAACTTAGTCTATGACTCCTTAGCTTATGGGCTTAACCTTGTCAATTGCAGTTATACAACTCAGCGTCCTAAATGTGTAATCATACTAAATGATTCAGTAAAAACTACAATTCTTAATAATGAGTAATAATTCAAGCCTATGCTTCAGAATACCGATAGGTCTACTTCCAATACAATTACACTCTCGTGAACATTCATATGGAAAAGACTTAACTTTACACTTATTCTTTTATAGGATGACAGTAACCAAATTCTTAGGTTCAGTATTATAATGCCGAAGTAGGGAAAATCACCACTATCCAACCAACTCAGTCTAACGTCATCACTGAGTCCATTATGAGTCGTAAGATTCCCAACACAACAGTCTGTTGGCATACTGTCTTTATCTGCCAAGGTGAATGTCCCCTACGTAGGCTGAATACGGAATGCTTAATTGTCTATATAAAATGACACCTAACTAACAGCAGGCAACGCCAACCAACATTCATACAGCCAGGCGCATACCAATGCGCGCCTGGGTTATCTCCGAGGTTGGTGTCTAGTTAACGTAGTCAATGTTGCATTGTTCTTCAACATGCGTAAGAGCAATATTTCTAACAAAGATCAATCAATTAATACTTTAAACATATACGTGAGATGCAATATAATAATAAATCAAGTCTTAGTTTTGTTGTCTTAGTTTCCGTATTAAAAATGAGAATTATCCAAGCTAGGCTAAGCTAAATTCGTCTAATTAATGCATCAGACTCATAACACAAAAATCTTAATTGTGTTTACAGTTCGTAGCTAATACTATTGACAGTTTGCAAATCATCATCAACACGCTTTAGATAAGCGAACAACACTACAACAAACCAAACTGTCAATGCATTTATGCTACGCCAGGGTCTAAGCCTGAGTCTACGCCATAGTCTACGCCTGGGTCTACGCCTAGGTCTACGCCAGAGTCTACGCCTTACTTGGCTGATCGAGGCGTGTTGCGTGGCGCAACCGTTATGTACGCTTAGCTTAGCTAATTAAATATATGGCGACAATATTTAGAAAAATATACTTATAATAAGAAATAATAATTAGAAAACGTGCCAAGTCCGCATGAGAACTATTAATTTAAATTTAAATAACAAAGGAAGTAGAAGTTCCACCCTGGGTCCCACCCAAAATGAGAGCACCTCATGCACCAAGATCGGCACCTTTGTTGACACATTCTGCCTACAAACTCGTAAGTTTGTCCACCACGGCGAATCAACAACGATCTAGGCGCAGATGCCTCAGCATTTTAGGGAGAGACCCTTCAGCGTGAGTTGCCAGCCAATTCGCAACTGCCGCACTGCGTCTAGGATTTCCTATTTATACCCACGACCAAACAAGTGCCTCGCGCTGTGACGTCAGAATTTCTGTCGTCAAAATAACGTTCGGAACCCTCGGATATCTACGTTCAACACGACTAAAAATGCGGCGAATGACAGCTTAGAAATAGAGTTTTGGAACGGGAATCGATGCAAAATACAGCCACAAAACACAATTTAGCAGAATAAGAACGGTATGCTTAGATTATTTAGAGTATGCTTGATTTATTCTGACCGTCAATAACCGATGTCATCGCTTATTTACTCGGGAAAACCGATGCGAAGTTGGCACATATTTGGTTCGGCCCTGGTTCGTTTCAAGTTCCATTTTGATACTCGTAAACAAATAAAATACAAAAGCTTCTAAAATAATGGTGTATCCATAAGAATTACAGAAAATAGCCAGTGCCGTTACAACAGCCCCCTCCCTTAAAATGACATGGTCCCCATGAAGAACGTAATGTAAGTATAAAGCTTGGAAAATTGGATCAAATCATTCATTAGATACGAAACGAATCAATATTTAAAGGAGGCTACTGGCTATTATGCTGTAACTTAAACACGACTTAATTAATGTTATATATTAACTCTGAGACACCAAACAATATTTGAAGCTAAATTATGCTTTAACAGTTGTCTGTAGAATATCAATCTATTAGATTTCAGTAAAAATCAAAACTGAGCCACGCGATAAACATTTACAACGTCACTCAGAATTTGGACCTAAAGGAACCCCTATACTACTATCGACAAAAAGTGCATGTCTTGTCCAGGGATGAACGTCGATGCTGGTTAATCGAAATTCATACAAGAATCATGGCATGCAAATTAACAAATGTGTCTCATAGTTGTAGTCCTAGTTATAGTACTGATTGATACACGTCTGTACAATAATTTACAAACTTTGCTCATTTATACAGTGTAAACAGTACATTGGCTGAATTTCATTTTAGTCAACAATGACACATACTAGTTTATGGGTTGCCAACATATCAGAATCCATAGGAAACAAATTATTTGATATCAAAGGAGAATGTCACATGTAAATGACTGAATTGCACTCCTTAAGTGTTATACAATGGCAACAAGATCTATATAAAGCCTGTTACTCAAAACATAATTTTGAATTTTTTTACACTCTCACATGTACACTTTAATATGTATCATTTACTTAAAACACTCACACTTCTGTTTACAGTTGGTTATAACATTAACGAGAATGAAATAAGTTGTTTAGATCGTCTGACCATACATTTTTACAAATCGTAAGCCCCTTAATACGATTTACTTCCATTTGGATTGCTTCAAATGCAATACACAACTATTCTGAGTTGTAAAAAGAGATGTGAAAATATTCTTGAAAGGTCGAAATGTATGAGCACAACACATTTGCTACTATAACATTTTCATTTGAAAATTCAAAATTGATTCTGACTTTATAAGAAGTTATACCACTTTTACCTTGTAAATTCTCCATTTAAATGTTCAATAGTCACATCAACACATATGTTATGTATTACCTTTCATACTCATTTTAGTATAATAACTATTAATAATTTTATTGCCTGATGAAGAAAACAAAACACATTGTAATGATTTATCTTAGAAAGAATACTTTAGTATAATATTTTTTTTAAATACATGTAACATTTACGTCTGCACAATGTGTCATATACAAAGCAATTTGATAAGTAACATTCTTAACTAATCTTAATCTAATTCCAGAGTCTTCTAGTGTTGTTTCTTCACCGTAGGATGCTTTGCGTATTAATGTCTATTTTATATGTTCATCACGTTTCCGAGTTCTGTTCCATATTCCTCTCCTAAAGTGTCCATTTTCATTCACTAAATTTATATTAAAGTTTATGTTTATAATGCATGTTATTTCACGTAGATTAATATAAAATACACATCCGATTTATTAATGCGCGATAACGCGGGTCTTTCAGATGTCGTCTTCAATATAAGTGTCCCCATCCGGTCGTCTTAGCCCATATATGGATATGAACTACCAGCAAATCATCTAGTTCATATATGAATATGAACACCAAGCGTCTTTTAGTTTGTCTATAGAAAACAAACAACAACAGCCTCGGTTGTTAAGCTACGGTCAACATAGGATCCTTTATAAATCTGTTTTAATTTTCAGATCAATTTTCACAAACTTGTGAAACTCTTTGCCCAGTAATATTTATATATTCATTTTCCATTTCAGGTGTTATCTCCGGCCTCAAACATTTTCAAAATTGTCATAAGTGTATGGATGATGACCAGACCTTGTAATTATTCACCTTGTGTTTTCTGCATACGCAACAGCTTGATTCGCTGCACATAGCTGCGTCAGGAAGTGCACATATATATATATCTACTACGAGATATCATCATTAATTGTCATTCTATATGTTCTATATGTACATGTATGTCTTTAGACTCACGGTCCACTTAGTCACCAGTGGACAGACTATGCTTTATGTTCAGTAATAAAAGCTCAGGGAATAACTGATATTTGCTATCTTGCAGGCTTTAACTTCTTTATGCTTGTGTATTACTTTTCCCCTAGGTATCTAACTCCGAGGTATAATTTAGCATAAGCTAAACGAATATTCGTCTGCTTACTGTTCTACATAGAAAGTAACAGACATCATTCACTTTATATAATATGTCCCGTTGTATGGGCAGCATATCACTATATCCGTTTTGGTTTAATGCAGCATTTGTGCTTTATATTTTCTTTTTAACCCCCTTCCAGGTTATCAATGTTGGGTATACACCAACGAAAATCATGGTACATTTATGTGCATGTAATATTACCGTAATTTTGTCAAATTCGGTCTCAGCTTAAATAAGCAACAGTTACATTTAGCGTAACTGGATTAGGAGGACAGCTGGCATGAGAAATAAGTATTCATGATCATCATTAATCCATCATTCATATATCTTCGAAGCGCTTATCTTGTATGTGGTTATTATTATTCTGTCCCTTGTAATCCATTCATGCCAGCAAATTTTGAGTTCTTAACTCAAATGTGCCACCGTAGACCGAATCTAATCTTCATCCCTCTTAACTCGGATGTTACAAACGGTTTGAGACAGAGTCCTCCTTCTGCCTCAAACAAATACTTCCTGTGTAATAACTTAACACCTTTTTGAACCACCACAGGAAGACGTAGATTGGCCAAATCCACGCTTGGGCTGACTAATACGCTAAAAATACTTTCATTCCGATGATCAGCATGGGTGGTCCCAGTTTGGAATGTTTGGACATTCAGTCTCGCAAAGACACCTAGGATCGTCAGAACGAGCACCCAATGTAGCAATCACGCCAGCGTAAACTACACCAAACTCAAGGGAAGTACCCCCAATCTCAAGCAAACATCCAAAGGATTTCTCACTAGCCATGCGATTCATCCAATCTTCCCGATAACATAATATTCTTATACAGCAACAACAATGTACTGGTCGACATAAAAAAAATAAATTTAGTGAGCTTTTGCCTCCGCCCCAACACACACAGAGCGAGTCGATGCATGTGCGGAGTGAGGAACCCCATGACAGGATATTCCATGTGACTCTTTTTCAGAGGACACCTCAGCTGCTCCAAGTCCGAAATAAGAGGTAGAATGCGCATTTCCACCAATAATATAGTCGCCAGTTAAAGGGGGGCCCCTTTAACCCAGGATTCTTATCCAGGTCAATATATGCACTATCAACGTGCTTCTAAATGGTACCATCAAAAGAAGTGTCCTTGAGATCATTTACATCAAGGTAAATGTCCCTAGTGTCACCCCTAATGCAGAGCAGAGCAACTTTGTCACTCCTTACTTTCCTGGTTGTAACAGATTTCTGTACAACATCATTCCACCCTGCATTTAAAGTCAGCATTTTTCTCCGGAGAATATCTTTCTTCATATGTATCACAATAACCACACAAATCCTTATAAAATATAAATGGTCTACGGTGCACTGAATCTACTTTGTTGAACACTTGCCTGATCAGTGAACAACTCTTACAAGGGTCGCAATTAACAGGCGCGATAAACCTCCATTTTTGTAGATTCGTCATTTTAAAACGGGGTTCACCTACCTGCACGGTGAACAACGTTAGGAAGGGTCACATATTACAGGCGTAATAATCTTCATTTTGTCTTATCATATAAGCACATGTACCATATAAATTACAGCTAACCACAGTTTCTGTAGATAGTCAACAAATGTTTGCGTCCAGGCTTTAACGCTTTCATCTTCATTTTCCATAAGATGATTTTACATTTACTTTGAGTCACGGCAACTATGTTGCTCTGACAAATTGGTTGGATTCCTTTTAAATGAATGCTAAGTCGCATTAATCATCGAAAGCAGGGGTTTCTTACCCGCGAGTGGTAAGCATATCTACCCTAGTTGTCATGCAAGCATAGACAACAGTTCATCAGTCACGGCCATCACAGGGTCAAGGACCACTCCAGAGGTAAGTAACATTACGAACGTCTGGAGTCAAAGGCGTCAACATTTTCAGTTGCTCTCGGCAGCCCTTGAAAGCCTATATTCATTCTCAACAAGCAATCCATTTAAGAATCCATTATTTACTGCTCCTGTTTCGTCCAAAATATACATACCTTCTGCACTTCATATGCCATAATTGCGACGATGCCGCAATGAAGCTAGTATTCAACTCGCTCATCTCACAAGTGCATGTAATATTTTTTTATACCGTATTCCTGACTTATAGGCATACATCAATGTTTAAGCAAGTAACAATCTTCATTCGAAGATTGTCAGCTTTGAAAAGTATCCACTTCATGACATCTCAATACTTCTGATTATTCTGTAGTATACATCGACTACGACATTTTTATAACACGATGACATCATGTTATAGTTTTTCTTGTTACTTGATACATGTAAAAGATTTGTTTATTATAGCATAAACTATTGACTGTTACATGTAGTTCGCTCCCACAACAACACTGATCAAACACCAGGATTTAATAACTTTCAAAGAGGCAACATCAGTTGGTACAAGACCCAATCAACAGGCTAACAACCAGGCTCCTGCTATATTTTAGTCATAGTACCCTTTATATGCCGATCAGAAAGTTATAAAACTTAAATCATTCTTGTTTTAATAGTATCCGCCACTCCTGACACCAAATTGCAACGGGACCACCTGGTCGAGTGTATACTCTCTTTATATCGTTGTCAGGATAGGTGACCAGTCACAATTGAATTCACTAGGAATTCTATGTGGATCCGACCTGGGCTGATAGCTCTGCTATTTGGGAGTGAAATAACACCGAGCCATTCTTCGGTTTTCTTAATTTATTCCATATTTCCCTTAACAAGTAGATGGTTGAATCATGAAGACATGTAGCAAATAAAATTAACAATTGACGTGTTATGGACCGGGGTTATGGATACACCGTGAACTTTACTTTACACATAATAACCTTATTACACAGAAATTTATTCTTAGATGTACAATTATACATATAGTTTCAGTCATATAGTAAATGAATTAAATTGACTTGATACTTGAGTGTAGTTGCAAAATATGTCAGGAAAGTTGTATAACTTAGTCTATGACTCCTTAGCTTATGGGCTTAACCTTGTCAATTGCAGTTATACAACTCAGCGTCCTAAATGTGTAATCATACTAAATGATTCAGTAAAAACTACAATTCTTAATAATGAGTAATAATTCAAGCCTATGCTTCAGAATACCGATAGGTCTACTTCCAATACAATTACACTCTCGTGAACATTCATATGGAAAAGACTTAACTTTACACTTATTCTTTTATAGGATGACAGTAACCAAATTCTTAGGTTCAGTATTATAATGCCGAAGTAGGGAAAATCACCACTATCCAACCAACTCAGTCTAACGTCATCACTGAGTCCATTATGAGTCGTAAGATTCCCAACACAACAGTCTGTTGGCATACTGTCTTTATCTGCCAAGGTGAATGTCCCCTACGTAGGCTGAATACGGAATGCTTAATTGTCTATATAAAATGACACCTAACTAACAGCAGGCAACGCCAACCAACATTCATACAGCCAGGCGCATACCAATGCGCGCCTGGGTTATCTCCGAGGTTGGTGTCTAGTTAACGTAGTCAATGTTGCATTGTTCTTCAACATGCGTAAGAGCAATATTTCTAACAAAGATCAATCAATTAATACTTTAAACATATACGTGAGATGCAATATAATAATAAATCAAGTCTTAGTTTTGTTGTTTTAGTTTCCGTATTAAAAATGAGAATTATCCAAGCTAGGCTAAGCTAAATTCGTCTAATTAATGCATCAGACTCATAACACAAAAATCTTAATTGTGTTTACAGTTCGTAGCTAATACTATTGACAGTTTGCAAATCATCATCAACACGCTTTAGATAAGCGAACAACACTACAACAAACCAAACTGTCAATGCATTTATGCTACGCCAGGGTCTAAGCCTGAGTCTACGCCATAGTCTACGCCTGGGTCTACGCCAGAGTCTACGCCTTACTTGGCTGATCGAGGCGTGTTGCGTGGCGCAACCGTTATGTACGCTTAGCTTAGCTAATTAAATATATGGCGACAATATTTAGAAAAATATACTTATAATAAGAAATAATAATTAGAAAACGTGCCAAGTCCGCATGAGAACTATTAATTTAAATTTAAATAACAAAGGAAGTAGAAGTTCCACCCTGGGTCCCACCCAAAATGAGAGCACCTCATGCACCAAGATCGGCACCTTTGTTGACACATTCTGCCTACAAACTCGTAAGTTTGTCCACCACGGCGAATCAACAACGATCTAGGCGCAGATGCCTCAGCATTTTAGGGAGAGACCCTTCAGCGTGAGTTGCCAGCCAATTCGCAACTGCCGCACTGCGTCTAGGATTTCCTATTTATACCCACGACCAAACAAGTGCCTCGCGCTGTGACGTCAGAATTTCTGTCGTCAAAATAACGTTCGGAACCCTCGGATATCTACGTTCAACACGACTAAAAATGCGGCGAATGACAGCTTAGAAATATAGACCAGGATACCAGGGCTCCTTCTTGTATTCCATATATTTCATACAGTGGAGCCCCGGCTGTAAATGGCGACAAAATTCATGAATTGCTCCTTGTTTCAGAGCGTCACTTTCAAATGTTGATTTACCTTGATTCCCGAGTCTATCTGTCTAGCCAACATGCTGTTTGTAAGCATTGATCATTTATCTACAACTATGTCTAAATCAATAAATTGAAATCTAATTATGGTAGCAAGTATGTCTCCAATAAATCTTAGACTGTCAAAATTCTGCCACCCTCTGTTTCGACCACGCCATTGAGTGAAGGTAAATATCCGAGGTCATCGATTGTTGTTGTTGTCGTGGGATTTTCCGCTGCGCGCGCTTCTCAAGTTTCGGCTTTTCCAAAAATAGAAGGGAAAAATACATGCAGATTATAAGATCGGAAAAAAGGTCTCTTTTACAAGAAATGAAGTTCAGACAACTTGAAACTGAGGTAATCAAAGTTTCGTCTACAATAAAGAACTCACTTTGACACATCGGGCTCCAAAATTCGCTTCTGTTATCGTAATAAAAATGATTATTATCGACTTCATCGAAACACGTGTTGACAGCCGAGCAAAACATGGCGGCTGACGTCATCGTCGCATCATCGGTTTTGGGCGATACCATTCGAAACATGGGGAAGTAATAGAATAGAATTGAATAGAATCAAGGACTCTCCGGTAGCAAAACTGTTTACAGAGTCACGGTCAGAATTTGAATAGAACAATACTGGAATATTATCAGATTATCGGAGTTCCTCCTCCTGATTTGTAACTTCGACCCTAGCGTATTTCTATAGGACAAACTAATAGTGAAGTTAGGGACACCTAGGTCCATATAGCTCTACGTATCTGTACACAAGACACTGCATGGGTGTGAGATCTCCTCAGACGATTATTTATAATATTTATTTATTTATTTATTTAAATAATCTCTTCACACGAATGTGAAGTGAGGGCACGAAGTGTATCCGCTACAAAAACTCTTGACAACACATTCCGCTATAAATACATGTAAATAGAAGATACAGAATTCGAAAAAAAATAGATCTAGGTTGAAAGATACTTTTTCTGAATTTTTAAGTGATGCATTCCAATGATTGGTAGACTGAGAGAATCAAGTGGGTCTCACAGATTGTGATTCAAAACACTCTAAATCTATGTTACATAATGGCGGTCGTTTGTCGACATATGATGGGTATTGTAATGTATTAATCTACATCATTTGAATAGCTCCGCCTTTATGACCTTATAGATATTTGGAACTACTTTATCTCTCACGCGCTCTGCATGCTATGATTATTGGCATCATTCATACTTTAGATTTGTAGTAGTAAACAATAAAAATGTAACCGTTCAAAAACTCTTATTATTGTCTTACCCACATAAGACACTACAGGTATGACCCAGTGCTGGCCCAATAATATGAACGGCAAGCAAGTGACGCGGCCCGGGTTCGAATCCACGACCTCCCGCCTCGAAGCTAACGCTAACATTTTATCTAAATCAGTACGGAAAAGCCACACTAACAGAAACTTGCAGAAAATTCGCTGCACGGCGTAGTTTTGTCGGCAGTGCGTTCCATCTGCATGGTAGCGGTTAAGGCTCATGAGACCTCCCCTCCCTTCTCCCCCCAGTCTCCAGCTGAGAGAGAGAGAGAGAGAGAGAGAGAGAGAGAGAGAGAGAGAGAGAGAGAGAGAGAATTACTGCTGTATGTCCTCGCATGTCATATGACTTTGAGACTAAAGATATTTTGACTTGACTTTGGCTAATAATCGCCTCACTCTTTCAATACGTGGATTGAATGTTCTATCCGAAAACATGGCTGTTAATTAATTACCGTGCCTAACCATTCGGTGTGTCTAGTGTGGGTCCGAGCACCACACGGAGCACATGTGACCAAGGACACTCTATCTCGATAGAGTGTCCTTGATGTGACGCACGCCGCCAAAAGCCATGCTTTTTTTTTTTTTTTTTTTTTTTTTTTTTTTTTTTCGGGGTTCTCTCGATTTCGTCCCACTGCCTACCGATTGAGCTGAAATATATAATCTAGAAACAGAAAGAATGCAAAACTGAATATATAAAAACATATCTAATATGCCACCTCTGTGACAAGTTCGGCATCGTCCATAAAAGTAATTACGATACCCGTAAGCGGCAATGTTCACATGTTCATCGTCCCGTTATTAAAATGCAGAACCAAAATCACATTTGAAACGACATCTTAGCATTTTTTTCGTTGAAACAAACATAAACATTTCAGTATTTTGTCCGCCAAAATCACGGACTGCAATTGTCTGGAAGGCGGAAAAATGTCTTACGTCTCACGCGCGGATCCAGAAAATTTTCTCCGGGGGGGGGGGGGGGGGGTCCAAATTCCCAGAAGGGGTCTGACGGAAAATTTCAACAAGGCAAAAACTAATAATCTGGCAATTCTAGATCCGCCCATGCTACTCAATTAACCAGTTTTCCTGGGTAGGCTTATACGTAGAAGTAAACCAGCGAATCTGATGGCTTTAAACTTTTCCTAAACCTTGGTTGAATCAATGTCACATAGAAAAGTCATTCTACTAAAACATATACTAATGCAAAAGCTCGAAAATTATCACGAAAATGTGCCGGAATTGCAGGATCGCCGACCCGTTAATATTAAATAAAGGCAAATCGAGGCATTTTTTAATTACGACTTCGTAATCTTTCCATTATTTTGATGAACTCTCGACAAGATTAATCAGTTTCATTATTGTCTTTGGCATTGCTGAATAACGCTTCCTTTGATCCAAATCTCCGCCCCACCCCCTTCGAGATATCTGAATCGAGAGGTGTTGAGTTCGATCCCCTACGCGGGGCGCAAGGTATTGTGCCCATGTGCAGGACAAACTTACCCCACTGTCACAGTACTGGTTAACACATAGGAAGCCGTGGTTTCGTCCCTACATACCTGAAAAATTGTTGACTGGGACGCTTTAATAAACTTTAATACAAACACAAATTAAAACAAAGAGCACGAGTCATGAAAAAGAGGATCATGCAGAGACGTCACTTTTCTGCAACATTTTCCTCGTGATTCTTTCATAATTATCATGTATAGTAGGGCCTATTTATTTATCTATCTTATCATTTTTAATTAAATTAAGAATTTCTTATTTCATTTATTTTTTTCAATGTCAAAGCCTCCATAAAATCAATGCAGTTGAAAAGAAATCTTACTTTTTCACAAAGGTCAATCACCCTAAAGAAGTTTGAAATATATCCAAGATTTCTTTTTATGAAAGGGGTGTAATCATGAAAATGCTACAATTTGTTACCTTGTACTGAGTGAAATGTATTAATTTCACGTTTTTTCTTTAGCTCACCTGAGCCGAAGGCTCACAGGTGAGCTTATAGTATAGTAGTCGAGCCGGCGTTCGTCCGTGCGCCCGTCCGTCCGTGCGTCTACATTTTCA
Source organism: Rugalucina vietnamica (assembly GCA_964017185.1). Classification (NCBI taxonomy): domain Eukaryota; kingdom Metazoa; phylum Mollusca; class Bivalvia; order Lucinida; family Lucinidae; genus Rugalucina; species Rugalucina vietnamica. Next base: position 73,296,865 of record OZ024869.1, on the reverse strand, counting down.
AACTTGAATATTTCTAAGACAACAAGTCCAATCGCGATCAAATTTTATCTAAAGCATCATTGAGGAGGGGGGAAGGTTGCATCAGGTTTGAGGCCAGGTCGGATCAGAACTCTGGTTTCCATGGCAACAGATAGCTCCCATTGAGTTATAATGGGGAGAATGTTGTGGCCACTCTAGCAACTTCATTTTTGACTGGATCTTCTTCATTCTTGGGAATAACAAGGACAACCATAACATCTCGGATAAGTTCGAATTTCGGCTAGGTTCGATCACAAATTGCAGAGTTAGCTGCCCTTGAGCGTCTGGAAAAATCCCCATAGACTTATAATGGAGAAATGTTGTGGCCACTCTAGCGCCATTATTTTTCAGTGGATCTTCTTCATTCTTGCAACAAGGACAATTATAATATCTCGAATGGGTTCGAATTTCAGCTAGATCCGACCTCTGACTGTGGAGTTAGCTGCCCTTGAGTGTTTGAAAAATCATTATTTTGTGTTGTGGCCACTCTATCGCCTTCAATTTTGATCGGATCTTTTTCATACTTGGAAGTAACAAGGATAACCATAACATCTCGGATGAGTTGGAATTTAAGCCAGATCCGACCCTTGACTGCAGAGTTATCTGCCCTTGACTGTGTGAAAAATCAATATTTAGTGTTGTGGCCACTCTAGCATCTTTGTTTTTCAGTGGATCTTCTTCATTCTTGCAGGTAACAAGGATAACTAACATATCTCGGAGGAGTTCGAATTTAGGCCAGATCCGACTTCTGACTGCGGAGTTAGCTGCCCTTTAGTGTTTGAAAAATCAATATTTTGTATTGTGGCCACTCTAGCGCCTTCAATTTTGATCGGATCTTCTTCATTCTTGGAAGTAACAAGGCTAACCATAACATCTGGAATGAGTTCGAATTTGAGCCAGATTTGACCCTGGACTGCGGAGTTAGCTGCCCTTGAATGTTTGAAAAACCAATTTTTAGTGTTGTGGCCACTCAAGCGTCTTCAATTTTGATCAGATCTTTAAAAAAAAAAAAAAAAAAAAAAAAAAAAGTCCAGTGACTGTACTTGTTGACTCTCAGGTGAGCGATCGTTGCCCTTGGGCTACTTTTTTTTTAAATCAGTTTCGCGTCCCTTTCAAGGTTATTTCAGCTCATATGAGACGGGCCAATCAGTGAGTGGGGAGAAAATGGGAGAACCTCGAGAAAAACCATCTGGCACACCCGCAAGCAGAGCTTAGCTTGTCTCACATGTGGCCAGAGCGGGGCTCGAACCCACACCAGACACAGCGGTGAGATGATCGGGTGATTAAGAAACAGCGCTCTTAACCGTTCGACCACGGGGGCCGCCCACGTGTTTGTTTGATTGATACTATCAGAACACAACAGTAATTTATTTCCTTTATTTTTTTCTCTCGCGAATATGCAGTTTGTAAACTAAGAAAGAACAAATAAAGTTTGTAAAGTTGGAAAGAACGATTAAGGCTGCATATTATTTGGATCCCACCAGGAGTTTTAAGGGTCTGAGGAGAAAGGGCATTATTTACATTGAGCTCGGGAGTAAACATTTTGGGGTTTTAGGGTGGATGTATTTGAAAAAAAAAAAAAAAAAAAAAAAAAAAAAAAAAAAAAAAAAAAAACATTTTAGGGAGGTTGGGAGAATGATCATTTTTCTTCGAGGCGGAGGACCCCCGCTCCTGGTTCTGGTAGGGCCTCATTATTATACAAAGTCACTTATATACCATTGCATTTTTACTCATACCATACCTATTCCTACACAACACTACAACACCCCACGCCACCCGGTGCCATCTTACCCATTAAATTCCACCCCACCGTACCTTATACCTACATATCCTATTCCACCCACCGACACCACCCTTCTCTACCATTTATTTATTTATTCTGTTTGTCTATCTTATTAAAATAACTTCTCATTTGTCTATCTTCAAGAAAAATTGTCTGAGACTGATTAAAGAAACGTGAAGACTAATATGAACAAAATGAATGCCTATGTTACATTTGCCCAAATCGCCGTATGACTGCTTGGTCTGCGATTTTCCCAACGATCTGTTAGACACCGTAGGTGACCATGGGCTATGACCTCTGTGGTTACAGTACATACAGGCGTCGTACGATTTCTTAATCCGACTTTCGTCGACCTTCTGAGTCAAAAACGCGCTTGGAGATCGTACGGAAGTCGCAGGGTCTCCGCAGGCTTTAAGTGGAGATCGTTCGGAGTCAGTGCGATGTCCGTACGGCGTCCCTAGAACTTCTAACTGAGCCTTTGCGGTCTCCCTACGACCGCCGAACGATTTTGTTCGGAGTCATTGCGATGTCCGTACGGCGTACTAGAACTTCTAACTAAACCCCATCAGTCTCCCTACGATCGCCGTACGATTTTGTTTCACCAAATTATCATACAAAAATCGTGCGGCGACCGCACGATCAGCGCACCTGGTGATCATGGGCTCATGACCATAGGCTACGGCTTTCGTCGACGTTTTGAGTCAAAAACGCACTAGGAGATCGTACGGAAGTCGCAGGGTCTCCGCAGACTTCAAGTGGAGATCGTACGGAGTCAGTGCGATGTCCGTACGGCGTCCCTAGAACTTCTAACCGGGCCTTTGCGGTCTCCCTACGATCGCCGTACGATTTTGTCACCAAATTATGATACAAAAATCGATCGCGGCGATCGCAAGATCAGCACACCTTGTCTCAGTACGGCGCACGTGCCATCCCAGATAGCAAGGATACGTTGGGCCCACGTTGGTAGTTGGTGGAAATGTGGGCGTGGATTTGTCAACATTGGACCCACATCGGTCCAACATAATATAGCCATCTAATTGGCTTATAAAATTTATTAAATAACGTTGATATATTACAAATATCTTGAGTTTCTCCATTCAGGCTAACATATTAAGTTAGTCATCACATTTTTATAGACTTTTACTCTTCAAGAGTACATTACATCGAACCAATGTCGCTTTTATGTTGGAAGCAGAACATAATTGTATGAAAAAAATACGCAATAATTAAATTAGGGGTTTAATTCTGAAACACTTGAAACACGGTAAACATTAATTGAAATGATCCAATAACAAAAATGGGACCATTTTAAATTGATGCATTGGTAAGGTCGGTTAAACGTGGGCTTTCTGACGCTTTGCCCACATTACAATTTAAGATAACATAATAATTCCAAATATTAATGAAGATAAGAAACAATGACAGAAACTAAAAATATAAAACAGTATAGTTTATATTTCTTTTAAAATGTTTGTCATGTTTGGTTGTCATTAAATGTTAATTTTCTTAAAATATGCAATTACACCATTAACTACATTTACACCTAAATGTAATGAAAAAATCTTTAAATAACTATGCAAGACAACTTAGACATGTATGCTTACTTTTAACTACTCCCTTTAAGCTGCATCTCTTGTGCAGTGGGAGTAACAGTCGTGCTTACAAGCACGCTGGTCATCTTCATAAGAGGATGCAAAATATGAACACCGTATTAGTTATAGAAATAAGTAATAAAATATTAACTAATCGCAATGATGAAATTATAAAAACAAACGTTGGCTCGACGTGGAACCCACATTCAGGCATATGTGGATCCGATGTGGAGCCATCATGAGGGTTCCATGTCGATCCCACGAGCAAACTTGCGTTGGGCCCACGTGGACTGCCGACGTCGGACCCACGAAGTGAATGTGGGCGGTCAACATCGTGCCCACGTGGTTCCAACATATCATTGCTATCTGGGATGTCATGACGACGTGCACTCTACGTGCTACACACACACACACACACACACACACACACACAAAGGATAAAAAAAGAATAAAAAAAACCCCAGACTATTAGAAATCGTACAGGCTATGGACACCGCCGCGTAGAATCCTAGGTAAATCGAAGGGTCACCCTGCGGCGACCACATGAAAATGCTAAAAAATGACATCATACGATAATTACAAGCTAGTGTAGACCAAAAGTAACCGAGGCATAAGTAATGAAATATATTTATGAGGGTTAAGACTAGGGATGAGATATACATGTAATTGGGACCGATTTCTTTGGTATGAGAGACGAAACAACTACGGTGTAAATGAAAGGTAAAACCGGACGAGGGAAAAACGAATTGAAACGTCATGGGTGCGAAACGTCTAGTTTCTTTTCTGATTTCCCCTTTTCCGATAATGGTTTCTTCCGCGCCATTCAGCATCCGGCGTGTAACCAAGCAACCGGTCCATCACCATTTACGATCAGCTGTTTCCGAAGCTAAAGAAAGCAGGTTAGACTCTGACCGTCAACCTATCGCATGTACCCGTGACGCACAATTAATTAGCAGATTACTAGGGGTGATTAATTGGCCACGTGCTTTTAATCGACAACGTAGCAACTCCATTGAAAATGGCCGCTCTAGGCGCCTTTTTCAACGAGTCGAACAAATGCAACAATTACAATGGTCAGGAGATTTTATAGATTTTCAAGGTAAGGCAGCAAGAAAGATAATATATTTTTTAACAAAACGGCTAAATAGCATGGCGATTGTGCAACGGACGAAAATACCATGATTATTTTTCCAAGACCGGGCAAGACCGATTGGGGATTCCCCTGATCGGTTTGTTGGCAAGACTACTTAGAAATAGAGTTTTGGAACGGGAATCGATGCAAAATACAGTCACAAAACACAATTTAGCAGAATAAGAACGGTATGCTTAGATTATTTAGAGTATGCTTGATTTATTCTGACCGTCAATAACCGATGTCATCGCTTATTTACTCGGGAAACCCGATGCGAAGTTGGCACATATTTGGTTCGGCCCTGGTTCGTTTCAAGTTCCATTTTGATACTCGTAAACAAATAAAATACAAAAGCTTCTAAAATAATGGTGTATCCATAAGAATTACAGAAAATAGCCAGTGCCGTTACAGTATTACCCGAAAATGCACAATATGGCTTACACTATCTACTTTTGAATGTTTTACTGCTCCCAAAGGATCTAACGTACAATTAATTGCAAGACTGTTCAATCTTACTAACTTCAAAAGACCAAAAGAAAAATATAATCTGCACTGTGGATGATGTATGGGGAGACTTTTTAGGGCTGCCACACCGCACAATACACATCGCAGCAGCCCATTGATTTCTTGCAGCCTCAATAGGTAGGGTACAAGTTTTGTGGAGATACAGGTGAGACCTCTTGAGACCTTGTGACACTAACTTTGCAATCAAGTTCTCCTCGTAGCCAAGGAATCTCCATTCAAAATTAAGATTTGAATAGCCTTGCTGTTTGGGACTGAATCTTTGAAATGAGCCACCTCGTGGGAAAACCAACAATGTGGTTTCCGAACAGGTCTGACACAAACCGGCCTGTACAAGCACAGAAAAGAGCTAGAATCTTGAAATTTCGGATTTAAGTAGAAGAGGAACTACATACTATCCGAGTAGCGAAAACAAAGGCACGGATCAGCTTTGCGGATACCGCGAAGCTGATCTGCGTCTTTGTTTTCGCATATGTAGATTGTTGGTTTTCCCATGGGGCGGCTCAAATTCAAAATGAGCGGCGGAATAACAAAACCAACAACTTGCATAGGCGAAAACAAAGGCGCAGATCAGCTGTGCAGTAACTGCACAGCTGATCAGCACCTTTGTTTTCGCAACACAGACAGTATTTTTCCTCTTCTTCTTAAATCCAAAATTTCAAGGTTCTACCCTGCTTCTATGACTGTACAGACAGGTTTGTGTCGGACCTGGTTGGAAACGCAAATTGTTTGTTTTCTCATGAGCTGGCTCAAATGTTGTATGGGGAGCTTGAAGACACAACACAGGAAGTCTAATTTCTTGCTCCGATGCTTTACCACAGGACCACTATGCTCCAACACATTGAAATAAATGAGCTGCCTCGTGGGAAAGCCAACAATGTGGTTTTCAAACAGGTCCAACACAAACCAAGCTGTACAGCCACAGAAGATGGCTAGATGCTAGAAATTTTGGATTAAAAAAGTAGAGGAGTTGTACTAAACCAGGGTTGCCACTCATTTTCCATTTCAAATTCCCTGACTTTTCAGTTTTCCAGATGTGAGCCGTCTCGTGGGAAAACCAACAATGTGGCTTGGCGAAAACAAAGGCGCAGATCAGCTTCGCAGTAACTGCGAAGCTGATCAGCGCCTTTGTTTTCGCTACTCGGATAGTACGATTCCTCTTCTACTTAAATCCGAAATTTCAAGCTTCTAGCTCTTTTCTGTGCTTGTACAGGTCGATTTGTGTCGGACCTGGTCGGAAACCACATTGTTGGTTTTCCCACGAGGCGGTTCATGTTATTGATGGCATTTGGCCTCCCATTTCAGCTCTTCAAAGCCACCCAATCTTCCAAAGCACTTTTAGGTAAGATTTTAAAGAAACCATCATGTCTTTTTGCATCCTGGGCCCAGTTGTTCAAAACTAAGGACGCCGTTAGTTAACGTTTCGTTAAAATTTCAAACATTAATATTACAAATACACTGTTATTTTTTGTTGAAAAAATAACAGTGTATTTGCTACTTTAGCTGATATTTGCTTAACAAATTTATGTCTTAACGATATCGTTAAGCTAACGATGCTTTGAACAACTGGGTCCTGTTGTTCTCACTGTTACTTGTGTAGAAAAATAAGGCTTTTACATAGTGACAGTTCCATCTCCCTATACAGCACTATCTGTAGGGATCAGGCAAAAAAAAGCTACTTCCCCTATGACATGCCTGTCCTTGTGATCATGAGTGTACATAAAAATGAAAGTGACATTATGTAGGCTGGGGTCTGGGGGCCACCTGGCCCCCAGTAGCTCTCGGTTAATTGATGTTATCACCCATGATCTTTGCTTTTCCTGAGGTCACTTAACAATTTCTCATCATAAAACAGCATGAAACTGGATTTAATACTGAAGAAAAAACAAGGCATCATCGGGACAAAACATGGGCTTACTTGTAAACCTCCCAAATCATTGGTACAACAACCAAATTATATACCTAACAAACAAAATGTGTAATTTAAGAAAAATAATCATTTGAAGAACAGCCTTTAATTGCTTTAATTGTTAAAGAAATTCTGAGCAATGAAAAGCCATTGAACAAAAAATATCTTTTTTTTTTGGGGGGGGGGGGGGGGGGGGGGATTTGAAATTCCCCGACTTTTACCCCTTTTTGCAAACTTCCCTGACTCAAACCAGAATTCCCTGACTTTTCCCTGACCTGAAAAAAAATCATTTTCCAGACTTTTTCCCTGACCGTGGCAACCCTGCTAACCATGTAGGGAAAATGAAGGTGCTGATCAGCTTTGCAGTACTGCGAAGCTGATCTGCGCCTGTTTTCGCTAGGCTAAATGTTGGTTTTCTCATGGCGTGGCTCATTACTGCCTTAACAAGGATCAGGGAAGATTTCTTTAGTGAGATTGCCCAAGAAATTTTCCAAATCTCAAGTTCTAGCCACTTAAATGAAGTTTTTTGCAGTCAAAAAGTAAGTTTCTGTTGTATAAAGACATGTAATTATGTGTGTAAGTGAATAAGTGACTTCTTTAAAAATTTGACAAAATCTTTGAATTTAATATAGGAGCATATAGGAAATGGGAAACTTTCCTATAAGTCCATGTTCCCCCCCCCCCCCCCCCCCCCCCCCCGCCTTGCCCAACCAAAATGTTTTGAACACAACTGTATTTTTGTAAATGGCATATTATATCAAAATGTCATGTTTGGGCAAGGGGAAGGCTGTCAAAAAGCCCAAATACCGATAAATGGGCTCAGCTCCATTATTTTCAATGTACCAAGGCTATGGAAATATACTGTATATGTATGTTCTACCTGAATGAACAGACTGTCCTATTTTAACAGGTATACACCAAGTGTACACGTTATAATGCATATAAATATACTGTGAAAAATATGTTTATCAATTTTTATGGTTTATGTTTAATTTGAGATATGCCTCTGTGGACTAAAAATCTAACGTCACTACAGCACCACACGATTGGTCTTACCATAATTTGATGCATGAAAGCCATTTTCAGTAGAACTTCAATAATGTCTACAAAATATGTCGGAGTCACTCTTCAAAATAAAAGTTGCTTAATTTATTTTGCATAGCATATTTAAGGTACAGGCATTTGCATAAGTGATGGACAGTGTTATTTATAGTTATAAATCTGCTGAAGATGACGTACATATTATTCGTGTATAAAACGTTTCTACCCTAAATTTTAGGTTGCAATAAGCATATTGTTCATAGTATTTTCTTAAAAAGCTATGGCAAAAAATATGTTTTCTGACAAAATAATTTTTTGAAAAAATCTGACCCCCTCCCCCTTTGACACAGATTTATAGTGCAGGTATCTAACACAAAGAGGTTTCCATCATGTTGTTGCATTTATCAAATGTTCCATTTTATGGGGAATGCAACACACATTCTATACAAATAACACAGAAGCTGCCAGAAGCACTCAAACTTGGGGCGGGAAACATATAAAGTCTTCCCTGCTCCTTTTGGGTCTGTTGTGAGGTTTTTCATGACAATATCAAACACTATTGTTGTAACCAGACATCCATAAATGAGCCGCGTCATGAGAAAACCGCATTTTTGCCTATGCGAAAATAAGGCCCAGATCAGCTGTACAATAACTGCACAGCTGATCAGCGCCTCTGTTTTCCCTACACCGATAATTCAATCCCTCTTCTTTTTAAATACGCAATTTAAAGCATTTAGCCTTTTTCTGTGACTGTACAGGCCAATATGGATTTGAAATATAATGAAACAATTAAAATAAACATTTATTTTCTCTTTATTTTCCACAAATCAGCACAATTATTTCAGTTACAAAGTAAAACAATGAAATTACAATGATACCTAAATATTTGGACTTTTCAAGAATGCTGAAAACACCCTAAAACTTGTTTTTGATGGATTCTAACAGGAAATAATGCCTCTTATGACAAAGATATAACAATTTTTTTTTAGCGAGCAGTGAAGACCCCAAACAGACAGCTCCTCTTCTCTCAGTCTATAGTATTTGTTCAGATATGTCAGTCCAAACATTTTGGATTTTCATGGTATATCCGACCACATGTATTTGAGCCGCGATGTGAGAAAACCGGGTCTCGGGGTTTCCGACCAGGTTTGACACAAATCGGCCTGTACGATCTCAGAAATAGGCTAGAAGCTTAAAATTTTGGGTGTAAGAAGCAGAAAAATTGTACCATCCCAGTAGCAAAAACAAAGGCACTGCACAGCTGATCTGCTCCTTTGTTTTCGCATTGGCAAAAAAATCGGGTTTTCCCTTGCACTGCTCATATTATCCATTGTGAAACAGGTAAGTCTATTCTAATGCCCAAATAGCATTTTTAAACTTCCATGATTTATGTATTCAATAGTCAGTCCATTTTTATGAAATTTGTATCTGACAGGCAGCTTGTCTAAAATCCATTTCCACATTAAGCTTAGTGAGGTTCAGATATCCATTGTTCTATGAAGACGTCATAGACGTCAAAAGCACCTTTGCAGATACTATCATGTATACACAGAACAGGGTTCCCACGGAAAGTATAAAATAACTTTCCATGACTTTTCCATGATAACTCCATGATCGGAGTCAAATTTCCAGAACTAATTTTTCTGTTTATTTATTTATTTTTCCAAACTGGCATTTCATAACAAAATTCCATGATTGTTCCATGACATTTCATCATTTTTCAAATTCCATGACTTTTCCATGCATGGATTTTTTTCAGCCATCTTCCATGTTTTCCAGTGCCCATGGAAACCCTGACAGAAGAACAAGATAACTTATCAGGTGTCAACTGTTGCCTCTTTTTGCACATTTTCACACAGTGATAATGATCAAGTTTTGTTGAAACTATTGCCACATCACGCAGCCTGTTCTTGCATATATGTTCTGGTCAGGGCTCTTAATTCCTGTAAAGCATAGTCCTCCGGCATTGGTAAACTACTGATATAAGGGGCCAGCACTCTGAAATATAAAGGATAATCACTGACATTAAAGAGTCAATAGACAATATGAATTTTGGTTTGCTTCCAATATAGTTAGTGAGCTAGGCCCTGATTTTTTGCCATTTGTTACCAGTCGAGGGGACTTAATCTCTTGGCACTTTTTGATAAGTTCAATATCTATAGATAATATTTCAGCATGATAGCAATCTCAGATCGGTAGCTTAAGACCTGAAAAAGATCAGTCTTACCGGTACCTTGCAAACAAGAAGTTTTTGGGCTAGTTATTATAAACATGCCCTAGGTAAAAGATATATTTGTATTTCAAGCAGCACAAAGCAGCCCTAGCATTTATAAGAGGTCAGTTTATGTCTACAAATGATTGACATGAATTTAGAACATGATAATTCGTGAAAAACTATAAAAATGCATGCTCAAGGGTAGGATTACCCCACCCACACCCATTATTATACCAACTTATTATTTGTGAAAACTTTCATGTTTAGAAATTAAAATAAATATTTCCCTCTAATATCCTAAATATTTGAATATCATTTAGCATTTCCTACATTATTGTTAAAATAAAAATATCTAAGTACATCATTAAATTTGAATATTCATGAGTATAGTAAAATATTACAAATATTGGAGAACAAGTCATGAATCCTTGAACTATAATGCAGCCTTACCAGCACATTTTTATGTTCCAAGCAGTTCATTTGATCCCTGAAATGCCTAAAATGTTAAACATAATAATTAACGTATTAGCACTATGTAGCATGTTTCGTTTCCATGGCAACCATAAATGCGCACTGGGATGTACAGGTCTACAAACGGATCATACACCTGCTGATACTTATCGTAGACCACCAAACTTCATTAAGAGCTTGTATAGATATAGCCCTATTTTCAAATGGTAAGATATTCAAATAATTTAATTTGCATATTCGTGAATATTAATAAAATGATACAACTACAGAGGTCCAAACCATCATTGGAGCATTTTTCATATGAGTGATACAATTTGATAAATTTCACCAGAGCATAAACTTTTTATGTCATATATCTCATTTGGGTCCCTCCCAGTGGGGCCATGAGAAATAAAGGGGCTGCTTGTGCCTTCATACAAAGCTTATAAACGACTAGGAAAGTGGTTCAGGTCAAACCATCCATACATATAAGCCTTAGTTGTCAAGCGGTTTAATATAAGTATGGTAGGCATTTAAATTGATGAGTACAAAAAAAAACAACTTTGGACCACTGAAGAGTTTTGCAGGAAAACCAAGTGACCGTGTCTAAATTGGAGAAAAATTTAATATTCAATAATCAAGGTGTATTTACATTTCATGTAACTTGATTGCTTTTGGCTCTTGAATGTGTATATAATGATTTCTAATGCAATGTACTAATGACATATTGAGTATTGACTGAATGACTTCTAATACTTAGTATATGAATAAAAACTTTATAAAATGGATAAAAGATAACGAAAAAACTAAGGGCTTTATTTAATTTTTTTTTCCATAACTCAAGTGTTAATGGTGATAGAGTGCTAAGAATAGTATCATATCATTGCTAATATACTGTACTAACAATGGATTGGTTGGAATAGATATATCTGACTTATTAATTTGAGAAAAATCATGAAAATACAAAATTTCAGGAGAAGAATTAAATAAGCTTTAAGCTTCCATTCTTATCCTAATTTGTATTGCATGTAAATGTATGATTTATATATGTATGTGATTTATTTGAATAAAAATGTTTAAACTAAAATACAAAATCTAAGGAGGTATAGTGACAAAAATGCTTATAATTCAACTGCAAGCGGCCATGGAGAGCTAAGATTAGTAGCAAATGATTGCTAATGCAATTCATTTATGTCATATGGGTTTAAACAAACATATCTGACTTCTAATACATAGTACATGTATATGAATAACAACTATAAAATTGGAGAAGAAATCACAAATATCTTAAGGGGTAGGCTTACAAAATATCTTGTAACGCGTGTGTTAATGGTCCTAGAGAGGTACGAATAGTATCAAATGATTGCTTTGACAATGTCCGTAAGATATTTGAGTTGGTATTATCATATCTGATTCCTGCTACCTGCTATATGGATCAAAACCTAATAAAATGAGGAAAATCGCTAACAAACTAAGAAGGTTTACTTACCTAATTGGTTGTAACTTAACTATAGAAAGCTGAGAATAGTGTCAAATTATTGTTCAGACAATGGGCTAGTGATATATGGGCTAGTGTAAACTTATCTGACGTCTACCAAGTAGAATGTTAATGGAAACCTTATTTATTGGAGAAAACTCGCGAAAAAACTTAATGGGTATACTTACAAAATCACTTATAACTCAACTGCTAATGGCCCTAGTGAGCTAAGAATAGTAGCAAATGATTGCTAATGCAATTTACTAATGATATGTCGGCGTAATAAAACATATCAGACTTGTAATACCTTGTATATGAATAACTACTGTAAAATTGGAAGAAAAATTACAAATAAACTAAGGGGGGGGGGGGGTAGTCTTACAAATTCTCCTGTTACTTGTGTTTTAATGGTCCTAGAGAAATACGATAAGTATCAAATGATTGCTTATGCAATGTTCTAAGAATATATGAGTTGGTAATAACATATCTGATTCCTGCTACCTAGCATATGAATCAAAACCTAATGAAATAGCGAAAAATCGCGAACAAACTAAGGAGGTGTACTTACCAAATCGCTTGTAACTCAATTGCAAATAACCATAGAAAGCTGAGAATAGTATTAAATTATTGTTCAGAAATGGGCTAGTCACATATGGGCTAGTGTAAACTTATCTGACGTCTACTACGTAGAATAGTAATGAAAACCTTATTAATTGGAGAAAACTCGCGAAAAAAACTTAAGGTGGTATACTTACAAAATCGCATATAGCTCAACTGCTAATTGTACTAGAGAGCCAAGAATAGTAGCAAATGGTTGCTTACGTAATTCACCAATGATTTATTGGCATAATTAAACATATCTGACTTGTAATACCTAGTATATGAGTAAAAACTTTAAAAATGGGAGTAAAAATCACCAAAAAACTAAGGGGGTAGTCTTTTAAAATCTCCTGTAACTCGTGTGTTAATGGTCCCAGAGAGCTATGAATAGTATCAAATGTTAACATATACAATGTTCTAATGATATATTAGCAGATATAAACAGATCAGAATTCCTGCTACCTAGCATATGAATCGGAACCTAATAAAATGTGGGAAAAATCGCGAACAAACTAAGGGGTATACTTACCAAATCGCTTGTAATTCAACTGCTAATGGCCATAGAGAGCTGAGAATAGTGTCAAATTATTGCTAAGACAGTAGACTTGTGATATGGGCTAGCAGATTTGATGTGTACTACCAAAAACATAAATACAAACCTCATAAATTGGAGAAAAATCATAAAAGAAACTTCAGAGGTATACTTCTAAAACAATTTATTACTCAACTACGTTTTGTCCTAGGGAGTTCAGATAAGTTTAAGATGAATGATAATCGAATGTACAGAAGATATATTAGCTTCTATAAACAAACAAACAAAAAAAAACAAAAAAAAAAAAAAAAAAAAAAAAAAAAAAACAAAACAAACAAACTTGACTTCTTCTACCTAGTATATGAATCAAAACCTTATAAACTCGAGGATTATCACGAAAATAAGTAAAGGGGTATACTTAAAAATCTATTATATCTCAATTGCTAATAACCATAGAGAACTGATAATAGTGTCAAGTGATTGCTTAGACAATTTTCTAATGACATGTTGTCAGGTAAAACTGATATATCATTTGTAGCCTATAATGTAATTTAAAAAACAATCACATTTATATACTATATATTGGAGAAAAATCAGTTAAGCTAAGGGGTATGTTTTATTAATGTTCATGAATATGCAAACAAGATGATTTGCAAATGATATAAATGAATGTAAAGTATTTGCTTCAACTCTAGTTTTAGATTAGTTCGTTCCAGTTGCAGCCAAGATATACCGGTAACCAACTTTGTTGTTACATCTATGCCCAATTTTATGAATTCCAAAATGCATAAGTGCATACTATCAAGTAAGAACTTGTAGCAAGGCTTGGTATCATTTTATTATCCACTTGTATTTGTTTACATTCATATTTCAATACTGTGCGACAAAGAAAAGAAGACGGTATACTTAAATGTGTCATTTTACAGCACATTTGCACTTACTTGACCTTTGACATTGCAGTGACCTCCAAGGTGGGAGTACTTGCTCTCTAAAATGCTTAGAGATTCAATGTTGACTATTGTAATAGCAAGTATATGTAACAGATATATTCTAGGTTTGGATTTTGCATGAAAATAATAACATTTCCTTGTCAAAAGTTAAAATAATACATTTTGTTCCGAAATTAGGTACCTAACGAAAAGTGCAATTTTGGGACCATAAGCTACCGATCTGTGATTGCTATCATAATTATTTTTCATCAACACATGCTAAACTAATAGAAAATTAGTATTAGATTTAGTCCCCTTGACTGGTAACAAAAAATTGTCTGGCTCATGGACTAATATGGCTATGGCATCAGGAAAACATGTCCATGAAAAGTATACCCCAACTTTTAACTCCACTTTTATATAGAAAAACTGTGGTTTGCAGGGGTATACCTATTTTTCTTATTTTTGATCTAAAACATAGATTGTGGGTACACGTTAGAACCGCCTCCTAACGTGTACCCACAATCAATGTTTTGAGTGAAAATAACAAAACCAAACATTTTCCGAAATTTTCAAATTTTATTGCTAAAAAAAATCTCTGTATCTTGCATGGGCAAAATTTTGTAATGCGAAGCATGAAGGTTCTGCGGTAGATCATCAGACTCGATGCCCCCACGTGGACAGGCAAATGAGCCGCCCCGTGGGAAAACCAACAATGTGGTTTCCGAACAGGTCTGACACAAACCGGCCTGTACAAGCACAGAAAAGAGCTAGAAGCTTGAATTTTGGATTTAAGTAGAAGAGGAATTGTACTATCCGAGTAGCGAAAACAAAGGCGCTGATCAGCTTCGCGGTTACCGCGAAGCTGATCTGCGTCTTTGTTTTCGCCTATGCAGATTGTTGGTTTTCCCATGGGGCGGCTCAAATGCTCACATGGCTAACAATAAGCCAAAATCATTTCGACTGTGTGAAATGAATGAACCTACAGCCCCTTTCACTCAAGTTTGCTGTTTGAGCATTTAGGTCAATCAAATTTGTTCACTCGAGTTTGCCGTTTGTTTGTAACTTTTTATTCTATTTTAGAACTGAAACAGTGTCACAGGTGCCAGGTGGTCTTAACAAGTAGCCCAGGGGCAACGATCGCTCACCTGAGAGCCAACAAGTAAAGTCACTGGACAAAGTAGTTGGGGTTTTTACCATATATGGGTATGATAGCCATCTTGGTCATGTGACCTTGAAACCCTACTTACATCAGCAGGAGAGCTCTTTTCTGGATTGTGTATCCTCTTTTCTGCCATTTTGGTTCACTTGAAAAAATCATCTAACAAGGTCAGGGTCCTATAATGACCCCGAAGGTTGGGCCATATTTGACCCCAGGGGCAAGATTGGCAGGATTTATGTAGAGCAACACATGACAATGTTGTATATCAAATATACAAGCTTTGTGTCATGCTGTTGCAGAGAAGATTTTTTCACATATTTCCATTATAAGTCTATGGTAGATAATGACATGCCTGGGGCGTGGCCTGTATGGACCTGGCAGAATTTATAAAGAGGAACACTATACATTGCTACAAACAAAATATGAAAGCTCTGGGCCTTGTGGTTTCGGAGAAGAATATTTTTTATGTTTTTCCCATGACGCCCCCGGGGCGGGGCCCGTGTGGACCACAGGGGCACGGTTGGCAGGGTTTATAAAGAGGACCACTATACATTGCTACTGACAAAATATGAAAGCTCTGGGCTTTGTGGTTTTGGAGAAGAAGATTTTTTGTTTTTCCCATTGTAAGTCTATGGGTGCTAATGACCCCCGGGGCGGGGCCATTTTTGACCCCAGGGGCATGATTGGCAGGATTTATATAGAGGACCACTAAACATTGCTTCATACAAAATATGAAAGCTTTGGGCCGTATGGACCCCAGGGGCACGGTAGGCAGGATTTATAAAGAGGACCATTATACATTGCTACACACAAAATATGAAAGCTCTGGGCCTTGTGGTTTAGGAGAAGAAGATTTTTTTATGTTTTTCCCATTGTAAGTCTATGGGAGCTAATGACCCCCGGGGCGGGGCCATTTTTGACCCCAAGGGCATGATTGGCAGGATTTATATAGAGGACCATTAAACATTGCTACACACAAAATATGAAAGCTCTGGGCCTTGTGGTTTCAGAGAAGAAGATTTTTTTATATTTTCATCATGACGCCCCCGGGGCGGGGCCCGTGTGGAACACAGGGGCACGGTTGGCAGGATTTATAAAGAGGAACACAATATATTGCTACAAACAAAATATGAAAGCTCTGGGCCTTGTGGTTTCGGAGAAGAAGATTTTTTTATGTTTTACCCATGAACCCCCCGGGGCGGGGCCCGTATGGACCCCAGGGGCATGGTTGGCAGGATTTATAAAGAGGACCACTATACATTGCAACTGACAAAATATGAAAGCTCTGGGCCTTGTGGTTTCGGAGAAGATTTTTTTATGTTTTTCCCATTGTAAGTCTTTGGGAGCTAATGACCCCCGGGGCGGGGCCATTTCTGACCCCCGGGGCATGATTGGCAGGATTTATATAGAGGACCACTAAACATTGCTACACACAAAATATGAAAGCTCTGGGCCTTGTGGTTTCAGAGAAGAAGATTTTTTTTATATTTTCATCATGACGCCCCCGGGGAGGGGCCCATATGGACCCCAGGGGCACGTATGGCAGGATTTATGAAGAGGACCAATAGACGTTGCTACACACAAAATATGAACGCTCTTGGCCTTGTGGTTTCAGAGAAGAAGATTTTTATATGTTTTTCCCATTGTAAGTCTATGGGAGCTATCCGTTGCCATGGAAACCAGAGTTCTGATCCGACCTTGCCCAAAACCTAACACAACCTTTCCCCCTCCTCAATGATGCTTTAGATAAAATTTGATTACGATCGGCCATGTTGTCTTAGAGATATTTGAGTTTGAAAATGTGAACGGACGGACGGACGCACGCACGGACGGACGCCGGCTCGACTACTGTACTATAAGCTCACCTTGTGAGCCTTCGGCTCAGGTGAGCTAAAAATCTATTCAGCATTTATCTTTAGCAGGGCCGTCGCCGCCTTCTAAAAAGTGGTCCGGCGAACTCGAACAAGATCAAAGGCAAGAGAGGGGGAGAGCATGAAAGCCCCCCCCCCCCCCCTTCTCGTGACGGGGGGGGGGGGGGTGGGGGGTGGGGGGGGGGGTGGGGGGGGATTTCCCCCGAGAAAATTTTGATTTATTAGTGCTTCTGAACGCGTTCTATATGTGTCTTTGTTTTCGAATTTCACTAGTTTTTGTTGACAAAAACGACAGATATTCAAATATAATATGAAAAAATAAATTGACAATTCTGACATGAATTACCAAATTTTTGGGGGGTTCCAGACAAACGGCCCCACCCATTGGGGCCATGAAAAATAGATAGCCTGCTCGTGCCTCCAAGCAAAGCCTGTTATCGACTTGCCGACCATCTGATTACTACTTATATAGAGCTAAGTCGGTCTAAGCATGACCATGAAACGTGGTTTAATCAAATCATCCATACTTGTTCATTTAAACTTAAGTTGTTTGCATGGGTCCCACCAAAGGGAGGTAATATCCCGTCATGATCCTAGCCGTAGACTGGGACGTAAAATATCAAATCAAACGAGTTTCCAGTAAATTTGAACAATTATTGTATGGATATTTTTGGAACATTTTTTGTTTTAGATTTGGGTATATTTTTGGATTAATGTGACAAAATAAGAATATATTTTAGGTTTTAAAAACAATGTTTGCCCCTCTTTGAATCTCATCAGGTGGTGGCAAAACAATTTTATTACGACTATTTCATAGCGTTTCGCTGAACAGAATCTAATGAACAAGATGGCATTTCAATGATAGTACTGGTTTTTTACACGTTTTATGATTCCTAAGTTGTTTATTTTCACACCTTTGCCTCGATGACACAAGTCTCGAGTGGTGATAATAATTTCATCAATAATTAAGACGAAACTCGTATAATGATGCGATTAAAGAATATTAAAGGTAAGCGGCGGTCGATTAAAATGGTACGGCGGATAGCATGCTCGGCCCTAAAAGTGGTACGGCGCTCGCCGGACCTGCCGCACTGGCGACGACGGCCTTGTTTAGGCAATGATGCCTAAAGATGTCACCTCTTCTGATAACCAGAGGACCAATGGTCCTGAGAACGCTCACCTGAAGCCTGATCCTGGAGTATTAAGTCATCATGAAATGACCTTGACCTTGAATACTCACACACCTTTATTGAATTCATAAGTTGTCTGCATCTGCAAAGATTCAGGTCTCAGGCTGCAATAGTTTCCAAACCCAGTGATTTCTGAGAAAACTATAATTTTAATTTTGATATTCAAATGACCTTGGGTCAAGGTCAAGAAATGACCTTGGCCATCATTAATTACTTACCTTCATTGACTCCATCAGTTGTCTGCATCTAGCAACTTTCAGGTCTCAGACTGCAACAGTTTCCAAAATATCCATTGTTTTCGCCTTTTCCCATGAAAAAGCCTATGTTTCCAAAATTGACCTTGCCGCAAAATAGGTCAAGGTCATCCTATGGTCAGCATTTGATCAAACTATGATGGGCTGGAGTCCAAAATGCTACATACAAACTTTCGCGAAAATTGGCCTGCCGGTTCTGGAGAAGAAGATTTTTGAGTGGTTTTACCATATATGGGCGTGGCAGCCATCTTGGTCATGTGACCTGGATTTCACGATCAAACTTTCGTCTCCCCTACCCATGGATGCTCCACATAAAATTTCACTTTGATTGGCCCAGCAGTTTCAGAGAAGAAGATCTGTGAAAAGTGTGTATGGACGACAGACTGGCCAAGGTCAAGAGATGACCTTGACCTAAATTAATCATATACCTTCATCTACTCCATTAGTTGTTTGCATCCACCACTTTTCAGGCATCAGGCTGCAATAGTTTTCAAAAAATCCATAGTTTTCACTTTTTCACATGTAAAAGCCTATGTTTCCAAAATTGACCTTGCCGTAAAATAAGTCAAGGTCATCCTAGGGTCATCATTTTATCAAACTATGATGGGCTGGAGTCCCAAATGCTACATACCAAATTTCATGAAAATCGGCCTGCCGGTTCTGGAGAAGAAGATTTTTGAGTGGTTTTTACCATATATGGGCGTGGCGGCCATCTTGGTCATGTGACCTGGATTTCGCGATCAAACTTTCGTCTCCCCTACCCATGGATGCTCCACATAAAATTTCACTTTGATTGGCCCAGCAATTTCAGAGAAGAAGATCTTTGAAAAGTGTGTATGGACGACAGACTGGCCAAGGTCAAGAGATGACCTTGACCTAAATTAATCACATACCTTCATCTACTCCATTAGTTGTTTGCATCTACCACTTTTCAGGCCTCAGGCTGCAATAGTTTTCAAAAAATCCATAGTTTTCACTTTTTCCCATGTAAAAGCCTATGTTTCCAAATTTGACCTTGCCGTAAAATAGGTCAAGGTCATCCAAGGGTCATCATTTTGTCAAACTATGATGGGCTTAAGTCCCCGATGCTACATACCAAGTTTAGAGGAAATCGGCCCACCGGTTCTGGAGAAGAAGATTTTTGAGCGGTTTTTAACATATATGGGCGTGGCGGCCATCTTGGTCATGTGACCTGGATTTCGCGATCAAACTTGAAATGCCACTACCCAAGGAGGCTCCACATAAAATTTCAACTAAATCGGCCAAGCGGTTTCAGAGAAGAAGATTTTTGAAATTGTGGACGACGACGGACGACGACGGACGGACGCCGGATCATGGCCATCCTATTAGCTCACCTTGTGAGCCTTCGGCTCAGGTGAGCTAAAAACATTGTAATTGTTTGGTTAAAGCACATTTTTATTTCAAAATTCTTTGCACAACATATACAATGCATATTAAGAACACACATTTGTAACATGATAAGAGACAAAAGCAGAATTTTATCAATTTAAGCAGTTACCTGATCGGTATCTACATGGCAAAAACTCCACATAGTACCTAAGTTAAAAATTTCACTCAAGTTTGTCGTTTTAAGGATCATTTAAGTTTGAAACTGTCACTCAAATCAGCAGATCAATCAATCCAGATGTCTTTGTGGACAACATGAAAAGAAACTCAGATCTTCGGAACACATGGTCTTCTTGTGTGATGCAAATGCTCAAACTGCAAACTCAAGTGAAAGGGGCGGTATGTTTTTCCTGGATTTTAGTTAGAGGCATATCAATAGACTAAGTATGAATCTGAATGATCACTGGAATATATCAAGACTGACTTTGTTTGATTTTCAGAGGTCAAAGTCTGTCTTAATCTTTATTACCTGATTGAAGGTCCAGGTTCCCCCCTTATATCACTCTGTATGGTTAGTATAAGCTTGAGCAGGGTAGCAGCCTTCTTTGACATCTCTGCTTGACATAATCTGAAACAAAAACACAGTAATTAGAAAAACTACTTTTGTAACATGTATAAAATCATTTAAATAAATCATTCATAAAAATTGCACCACTCACTGGCAGCCAGAGCACCAGTCTTCACCAGTAAACTACTGTTAATAATACAGTACTGTTAATAATATTTTAACCTTAGAACAGAAAATGGGTAAACAGTTTTCATGATGTAACAGATGATAAATATGTATGACGTTAATGTGTGGCATTTTGGATACCGGTATCTAAATGACTTTTACAACCAGCAAGTCTGAACGTAAACAATAAACTCATTTAAGCCTGGTGTCCCATCTGGGGCTATTCTGTTTGCTTAGAGAGTTTTTATCGAAAAAATAGAATAAAATTTAAAAATCACTCCTTACGCCCCTAAAAATAAAAGTGGACTGACTAAAATGATAATGATGGGAAAATCCATTCGTCAAATATGATTTAAAATAAGTACCTGAGCCGCCACGTGGGAAAACCAACAATCTGTATTGGCGAAAACAAAGGCGCAGATCAGCTTCGCAGTAACTGCGAAGCTGATCAGCGCCTTTGTTTTCGCTACTCGGATAGTACAATTCCTCTTCTACTTAAATTCGAAATTTCAAGCTTCTAGCTCTTTTCTGTGACTATACAGGTCGGTTTGTGTCGGACCTGTTCGGAAACCACATGGTTGGTTTTCCTACGAGGTGGCTCTACCTGTCTTTAGAGTTCCTGCACTGTAAACTAGCAACATCCGTACACAATGATTTCACCTCTGGTAACAGTCTGTCCAGCTCATACAGGTCCGGGTCTTCTCTGTTCTGTAAGGGAGACATTTCAATAATAGTCAATGGTTTCTGGTATATAGAGGATCTTACACGAGTGGTCATTTCATATGAAATTTATTAAACAAGCCTTTGGCGAGTTTAATAAATTTCATATGAAATGACCCCGAGTGTAAGATTCGTTTTATCATATGACTTTTAAAATAGGATTTTATCGCCCTCAAAGTGGACATATTTTCAATGAAAATTAACATTGTTGTTACGGACGTCGTCAATGACGTTATGTATTCCCGCATAAGTGTTATTACACGTGTGGTCATATGATTTTTATGACATGACGTTATCCACTGGAAAACAGCGACGTCATATGATAATAGGGAATCCTAGGCATACAGTGCAGAACAATGTCAGACTAATCCTAGGTTAATATGCCTCTTTATCATATGACGTCGCTGTTTTCCAGTGGATAACGTCATGTCATGAAAATCGTATGACCACACGTGTAATAACACTTTTGCGGGAATACGTAACGTCATTGACGACGTCCGTAACAACAATGTAAATTTTCATTGAAAATATGTCCACTTCGAAGGCGATGAAATCCTATTTTAAAAGTCATATGATAAAACGAATCTTACACTCGTGTTCATTTCATATGAAATTTATTAAACTCGCCGAAGGCTCGTTTAATAAATTTCATATGAAATGACCACTCGTGTAAGATCCTCTATTTACTGTCATCAGTCTTTTAATAGTCAATACTCAAAAAGGCTCACTAAAATGAATGCTGTTGAAAAAGGACTGCAATATTTTGGGTAGGAACATTTATTTGTTCATTTTTCATTTTAAAAATTCAAATGTAACCAAGCTTGTTTGATATGATCAGTATAAAATAATGTGATTGAAATAACCTTACCTCATGTATGTGTTTCATACTTTCACAGATGTTGATGTATTTCAATAGGACTTTTCCACCCAGATTCCAGTTCAATATTGTCCTACATCTGTCGGGCATAGAAAACTCCAATAGGAAACGCTTCAGGTAATCAAAGTTTTCTGAAAATGGAAAATTGAAATTGGGAGTAATATCTATTTCATTTTTTACAAATGAGCCGTCTCGTGAGAAAACCAATAATGTGGTTTCCAAACAGGTCTGACACAAATCAGGCTGTACAGTCACAGCAGATGGCTGGAGGCTTGAAATTTCCGATTTTAGAAGAAGAGAAAGTGTACTATCCATGTAGCGAAAGCAAAGGCGCTGATCAGCTTCGCGGTTACCGCGAAGCTGATCTGCGTCTTTGTTTTTGCATATGCAGATTGTTGGTTTTCTCATGAGGCAGCTCAAATACTTTTCCTTTACTGCGAATACTTTTGAATCAACATGGCATGTAGGAAAGCAGATTAAGATAAATCAACGAAGGAGGCCATATCCTGAATACATCACATCAGGAAAACATGTCCATGCAATGAATACCCCCTTAAACCCCACTTTTATACTGTAAATCTGGGGTACGCAGGGGTATACCTATTTTTCTTATTTTTGCTCCAAAACATAGATTGTGGGTACTCGTTAGAACCGCCTCGGCGAGGCAGTTCTAACGTGTAACCACAATCTATGTTTTGAGCAAAAGTAAGAAAAATATCAAAATTTTTCAGTGGAAAATTTTCAATTTTTATTGGTGTATCATCACTTCCCAATTAAACAGAGAACACTATTTTTTTTGGGCTCGATTTTGACCTCAGACGTGTCAAAAAATCGACGACGAGTCCATGAAGTAGCACATGGAAGGTAAATCATACGAAATGCAGCAAGTGTTCTGTTACACTTCGGTGGCACGCACAGTAAGTATTTGTACTGTTACAATCTGAATACCCTATCACCTGCTACTAAGTAGACTCGTCGATCTGTTGACACATCTGAGGTCAAGATCGAGCTATACTGATAACTATTATGCCGCTCGCTCCCCTTTCGAGTCATGTCTTGCCTTCTTAAAGCGCAACTGAAACTGAGCCTTGCAAACAAGGCAAAAATGCTCCACATAAAATTTGGTTTTGTTTCGACACACAGTTTCAGAGGATGTTTGAAGATTGTGGTCAACAATGACAATGGAGCAAACCGGGTAACAAACTCTGTGTATGCTAGCATTTGTGTACATGTCATACGTTAGAGAGTGTGTTTGTACTGCACATGATTTCGGAAATCATGCATTGCTATATTCATATTAAACAAAAATGTTTTACACATATCCTATCATATGCCGCATAGTATAATAACTGTTAGGAATATTTTCTTTATTTGAAACATTTGTCAACATTTAGAACATTTCGGAAATTTAAAATTTTCAAAGTGTTCTCAGTGACCAGATGAAGATAATATGCGAAATTTTCTTCAGTTATACAATCAATTATGTGTGCTGCATATGATAGGATATGTCACATGAGCCGCCTCATGGGAAAACCAACAATTTGCATAGGCGAAAACAAAGACGCAGATCAGCTTCGCGGTAACCGCGAAGCTGATCAGCGCCTTTGTTTTCGCTACTCGGATAGTACAATTCCTCTTCTACTTAAATCCGAAATTTCAAGCTTCTAGCTCTTTTCTGTGCTTGTACAGGCCGGTTTGTGTCGGACCTGTTCGGAAACCACATTGTTGGTTTTCCCACGAGGCAGCTCAAACATTTCACAAATGACTCGGGCAAACTTCACCACAAATTTTCCGAACTTAGGTTTAGTCCGAAATGTTAAATTTACTTGTGACGTCACTGTTGTGTACACAAATGATAGCATACACCGAGTTTGTTTCCCGTCAGTGTATAAGCTCACTTTTGGAGCTAATAAGACCTATCGAAATCGTCTACAAATCCAGTCCTGCCTTTGCAAGGTTCTGTTGAAAATGAACCAGGCAAACAAGACAAAATGCCAAACGAGTTTTGATTTGAAACAAACTCACCATGTATAATAGCATCAGCTGCAAGGTGTTTTAGCACTATGTCATGACTACGATTCCACATTCCAGCCTTCATTAAGTGCAAGGCTTCATCATGATGTTTTCCCTCATACTTTGCCCTCAGAGCCTAAAACAAATATAATTTTTCGTTAATTTGCCAAATTAACCTATATTTGATGAATGGATTTTCCCATCATTATCATTTGGGTCAGTCCACTTTCATTATTAGGGGCATCAGGAGTGATTTTGATTTTTCATTCCATTTGTCGATGAAATATCTCTAAGCAAACAGAATAGCCCCAGATGGGACGCCGCTTTCTGCGGCGTCACATCTGGGGCTATTCTGTTTGCCTATGTCCCATAAAAGGGACGCCAGGCTTAAATGAGTTAACGCACAAATGATAGCATCTAAGCACTATGTTGTGGCTACACTTCCACAGCCCTGCCTTCACTAAACACAATGCTATTAAAATTGTTAGGTCTTTGTTCATACTTGGTTCTCAAAGCCTGAAATTGACATAAATTGATGTTAATGTAGCAACCAAACATTCCCCATCTTCTGACACAAAAATTAAGGGGAATTATCATGGCTCCCAAAATGATTATTTTGCTAAAAATCTATTTAAGTGACCTCATTATAATTAAATATGTTTCCATCTATAACACAATCCCTTCTATGGGCCTCAAAAATAGAGTTATCATGAGGTTGATCTGTATATGCTGACTAGATGATCAAATGCTTTTTTGGGGCGTTTTTTGCTGAAAAATTTGAAACTCTTTTGCAATTGCAAGGCCAGTGGCTAAACCACAATGTCATGGATAAGTCAATTTTTGACTAGTTTATAGTTAGAAGGTCTACCGGTAAACATTATGGGAACATTCAGATACCTTTGCATGGTGGATCCAGTGTGATGGTACATTCAGTTTTTCTCTCAACAGTTCTTCCTTCTCAATATAGTCATCATCTGTTGACAGGGACACATGCCGAATGAGGATAGATCGCACTGCATCTTCTCGACTACAATAAATTTAAGATATGAGCCGTCCTGTGAGAAAACCAACAATTTGCATAGGCGAAAACAAAGACGCAGATCAGCTTCGCGGTAACCGCGAAGCTGATCAGCGCCTTTGTTTTCGCTACTCGGATAGTACAGTTCCTCTTCTACTTAAATCCGAAATTTCAAGCTTCTAGCCATCTTCTGTGACTGTACAGCCCGGATTGTGTCGGACCTGTTTGGAAACCACATTGCTGGTTTTCCCATGAGGCGGCTCATATCTAAAAACTGGCAAAGCCCAGGGATCAAACCAACAATGCCTGGTTAACAAGGCCAGTGGCATGACCACTATGCAAAACAGACTTCTATTTTTACCTTAATATTCTAGATTTTTTTTTTTTTTAACTCATTCAAGATATGTTGGTTCCAAAATGTATGCATTAGAAGCTATACAAATGCCATGAATATTTCCTACCTGAATGAGTCAATCAATTCTTAGGTCTGTAAAAGCTAGATAAACGCAACTAAAAGCACTCAAGGGATCGAAACGCCATTTTTTGCCGCATTTGTAGGGTCGAAACATCATGTCTAACATCAATTTACGTCAGAAAACATCATTTCCTGCGACAATTTGCAATATTATACCAAATAACATTGGTGTTTTAGGCACAAAACTGACGACAAGCAAAAAACATACTGATTTTGATGACTACTACTTTGTTCACCACTTAAAAGCAGAAAAACAAATCTGGTAACTAGGGACTTTATCATTGTCTACCTGTAGTTATTAAATTTTTATTTTATTTAAAAAACCTGTAGTGAATTCTGTTATACCAAGAAAATGACAAAAAAAAAAAAAAAAAAAAAAAAAAAAAAAGTGTTTGAAAAATGTGCTTTATGTTAATGTAAATGCATCATTGCTCTAAAATTTGACGATTTTGAAGGCCAATATCTCGAAAACAGAAAAAGAAAACAGAAACCAGAGGACCAATGGTCCTGTAAACGCTCACCTGAGTCTGCTGCATATACCAATAAACATGTTTGAATATTATGGTATTTAACCCCAGTGCAGGGGCAGATGAAGCCCTTGGGTCGTTTTCTTTTTTCAGAATAATCAATATTCTGTCCATTTGCCAATTTCTTGCTGGCTTTTCCCTTCATATGACATTTTAACAGTTTTTCCCATCCAAATGCATGGGCAACCCATGTTGACCTTGCCATAAACTTGGTCAAGGTCATCACAGGGTCATGATTTATATATACATTGTAGTACTATAGCCATGGATGCTTCACGCCAAGTTTCATTGAAGTCAATCTATTGGTTTCAGAGAAGAAGATATTTGAAGGGTTCTTACCATATATGGGCATGGCGGCCATCTTGGTCATGTGACCTAGATTATTAATATATACATTGGTTCCCCCATCCTATAGATGCTTCACATAAAATTTGGCTTCAATTGGCCAAGTGGTTTTAGAGGAGAAGATGTTTGAATATTACGGTAATATACATGTATATTGCCCCGGGGTGTGGGCATATGAGTCCTTAGGTCCATTTTTTTTCAGAATCATTAATATTTAGTCCTACTACCCATTGCCTGCAAGATTTTCACCTCAAATGACTTTTAAGTTTTCCCTATTCAAATGCATTGGCGACCTATGTTGACCTTGTCCTAAAATAGGTCAAGGTCACCACAGGGTCATGATTTATATACACATTGTAGTACTTCAGCCATTGGTGCTTCATGCCAAGTTTCTTTGAAATCGGTCCACCAGATTCGGAGAAGAAGATTTTTGAAGGGTTTTTACCTTATATGGGCATGGCAGCCATCTTGGTCATATGAACTAGATAATTTATATATACATTAATTCCCCCATTCCATAGATGCTTCACATAAAATTTGGCTTTGATTCGCCAAGCGGTTTCAAAGAGAAGATGTTTGAATATTATGGTAATATACATGTATATTGTCCCGGGGTGGGGGCAGATGAGCCCCTGGGGTCCATTTTTTTTTCAGAATCATAAATATTCAGTCCTACTGCCCATTTCCTGCAAGACTTTCACTTTAAATGACATTTTAAAAGTTTTCCCTATTCAAATGCATTGGCGACCTATGTTGACCTTGCCGTAAAAAAGGTCAAGGTCATCACAGGGTCATGATTTATATACACATTGTAGTACTTGAGCCATCAATACTTCATGCCAAGTTTCTTTGAAATCGATCCACCGGTTCTGGAGAAGAAGATTTTTGAAGGGTTTTTACCATATATGGGCATTGCGGCCATCTTGGTCATGTGACCTGGATTATTTATATACACATTGATTACCCCTTCCTATTGATGCTTCACATAAAATTTGGCTTTGATTGGCCAACCGGTTTCAGAGGAGATGATGTTTGAATATTATGGTAATATACATGTATATTGCCCCAGGGTGGGGGCATATGAGCCCCTGGGGTCCAATTTTTTTCAGAATCATTAATATTCTCTCCTACTGCCCATTTCCTGCAAGACTTTCACTTTAAATGACATTTCAAAAGTTTTCCCCATTAAAATGCATTGGCAACCTATGTTGACCTTGCCGTAAAATAGGTCAAGGTCATCACAGGGTCATGATTTATATACACATTGTAGTGCTTGAGCCATCAATGCTTCATGCCAAGTTTCGTTGAAATCAGTCCACCGGTTCTGGAGAAGAAGATTTTTGAAGGGTTTTTACCATATATGGGCATGGCGGCCATCTTGGTCATGTGACCTGGATTTCTTATATATACATTGGTTCCCCCTTCCTATAGATGCTTAATATAAAATTTGGCTTTGGTTGGCCAAGCGGTTTCAGAGAAGAAGATCTTTGAAATTGTGGACGGACGACGGACGGACGGACGACGGACGCCGGACGGACGGACGCCGGATCATGGCCATCCTATAAGCTCACCTTGTGAGCCTAACGGCTCAGGTGAGCTAAAAACATCTCGAAAAAGAAATTCTACCATACCATGTGGTCAATTACGTACATCTGGTTTTAAACTAGAAATTGGCTGCAAGCAAGGCTTTCAGTATACCCCCCGCAAAATTATCTGAAGCTGGCCAATAACTTCCTAAGTCAAACACGCAGAAAATTTGTCAAAGATATCTTCTTAGCATTATAATTCTTCATATACATCCTCAGTATGCCAGTCACATCTATAAGATATTCAAAGAATGTATTGAAAGCTTGAGGTTGATTTCACTGTATGCACTATGATCATTATTGTTTATCATGAGAAATGGTAAACCAGAGGACCATTGGTCCTGAGAACGCTCACCTGAAGCCTGATCTTGGAGTATTAAGTCATAATGAAATGACCTTGACCTTGAATACTCACACACCTTGATTGACTTCATAAGTTGTCTGCATCTGCAAAGTTTCAGGTCTCAGGCTGCAATAGTTTCCAAACCCAGTGATTTCTGAGAAAACCATAATTTTAATTTTGATATTTAAATGACCTAAGGCCAAGGTCAAGACATGACCTTGGCCTTCATTAATTACTTACCTTCATTGACTCCATTAGTTGTCTGCATCTAGCAACTGTCAGGTCTCAGGCTGCAACAGTTTGTTTTCGCCTTTTCCCATGTGAAAGCCTATGTTTCCAAAATTGACCTTGCCGTAAAATAGGTCAAGGTCATCATAGGGTCATCATTTCAACAAACTATGATGGGCTGGAGTCCCAAAGGCTACATACCAAGTTTCATGAAAATTGGCCTGCCGGTTCTGGAGAAGAAGATTTTTGAAAGGTTTTTACCATATATGGGCGTGGCGGCCATCTTGGTCATATGACCTGGATTTCGCGATCAAACTTTCGTCTCCCCTACCCATGGATGCTCCACATAAAATTTCACTTTGATTTGCCAAGCAATTTCAGAGAAGAAGATCTTTGAAAAGTGTGTATGGACAACAGACTGGCCAAGGCCAAGAGATGACCTTGACCTATATTAATCACATACCTTCATCTACTCCATTAGTTGTTAGCATCTACCACTTTTCAGGCCTCAGGCTGCAATAGTTTTCAAAAAATCAATAGTTTTCACTTCTTCCTATGTAAAAGCCTATGTTTCCAAAATTGACCTTGCCGTAAAATAGGCCAGGGTCACCCAAGGGTCATCATTTTATCAAACTATGATGGGCTGAGGTCCCCGATGCTACATACAAATTTTTGTGGAAATCTGCCCACCGGTTCTTGAGAAGAAGATTTTTGAGTGGTTTTAACCATATATGGGCGTAGCGGCCATCTTGGTCATGTGACCTGGATTTCGCGATCAAACTTTCGTCTCCCCTACCCATGGATGCTCGACATAAAATTTCACTTTGATTGGCAGTTTCAGAGAAGAAGATCTTTGAAAACTGTGTATGGACAACAGACAGGCCAAGGTCAAGAGATGACCTTGACCTATATTAATCACATACCTTCATCTACTCCATTAGTTGTTTGCATCTACCACTTTTCAGGCCTCAGGCTGCAACAGTTTTCAAAAAATTCCATAGTTTTTACTTTTTCCTATGTAAAAGCCTATGTTTCAAAATTTGACCTTGCAATAAAATAGGTCAAGGTCATTCAAGGGTCATCATTTTATCAAACTATGATGGGCTGAGGTCCTTGATGCTACATACCAAGTTTCGTGGAAATCGGCCCACCGGTTCTGGAAAAGAAGATTTTTGAGTGGTTTTTACCATATATGGGCGTGGCGGCCATCTTGGTCATGTGACCTGGACTTCGCGATCAAACTTTCGTCTCCCCTACCCATGGATGCTCCACATAAAATTTCACTTTGATTGGCAGCGCAGTTTCAGAGAAGAAGATCTTTGTAAAGAGTGTATGGACAACAGAGTGGCCAAGGTCAAGAGATGACCTTGACCTATATTAATCACATACCTTCATCTACTCCATTAGTTGTTTGCATCTACCACTTTTCAGGCCTCACTCTGCAATAGTTTTCAAAAAATCCATAGTTTTCACTTTTTCCTATGTAAAAGCCTATGTTTCCAAATTTGACCTTGCCGTAAAATAGGTCAATGTCATCCAAGGGTCATCATTTTATCAAAATATAGCAAAAGTGAGCAAAGCTCACATACCCCCGGCAGTAGCCATCAGAGTCATACCACTTTGAGACAAAAAGCAGATGACAGCAAAAGGTATACATCTAGTCATCAAATGAACACCTAGGTGTACTGTATGCTTCTACAAAGATAGAACATGAAGGTATCTTCTGGTGCAGATTTGTTTAAAATTGAAGAAAATCATAGAAACAAAGTTCACACAATCAGAGAGAAAGAAAAATAAACAAATAAAGGGACTGATAAGCAGGAGATGGCTGATTATTTCTTACACAATACAACTTACCATTCCCAATGTTTGTACTTAATTTCACCTTCCTAATTCAAACAGTTTCTGAGAAATTTTTGCCAGAAATTTTCATATTCATTAAACAGGAGTGACAGATGGAAAAATACAGTGGAAAAAAAATGAAAAACAAATACTGGCCCTCTGATTTTCTCTTACACAATACATTTGGACACTGTCTAGTTGTATACAAAATTTGAAGAAGCTGGCATAAATAGGAGCTGAGAAATCTGTTACAGAAATTTCAATCAGAGAGAAAGAAAAATGGATAAATAAAGGGACCGATAAGCAAGAGATGGCTGATTCTTTCTTACACAATACAACTTACCATACACAATGTTTGTATTAAATTTCATCATCCTATGTCAAGCAGTTCCTGAGAAATTTTTGACAGAAATTTCCCTATTCATTATACAGGAGTGACAGATGGAAAAACTACAAAGTGGAAAAAGAATGGAAAAACAAATACTGGCAATCTGATTTTCTCTTACACGATACACTTTGACACTTTCTTGATATATACAAAATTTGAAGAAGCTTGCATAAATAGGAGCTGAAAAATCTGTGACAGAAATTTCAATCAGAGAGAAAGAAAAATGGACAAATAAAGGGACCGATAAGCAGGAGATGGCTGATTCTTTCTTACACAATACAACTTACCATACTCAATGTTTGTACCAAATTTCATCATCCTATGTCAAGCAGTTCCAGAGAAATCTTTGACAGAAAAAAAGTTTACACACACACACACACGCACACAAACATCTTCACAGAAAATCCAAAAACTATATACCCCCTATATACTTCGTATATGCCGGGGGTATAAAAAAATAATATTCATGTACTGGTCATTTGATTTTCTCTTACACAATACACTTAGACACAGTCTTGGTGTATACAAAATTTGAAGAAGCTGGCTCATATAGAAGCTGAGAAATCTGTGACAGAAATTTTAATCACAGAGAAAGAAAAATGGACAAATAAAAAGGATTGATAAGCAGAAGATAGCTGATTTTTTCTTACACAATGAAACTTATCATGCCCAATGTTTGTACTAAATTTCACCTTCCTAAGTCGAGCAGTTCCTGAGAAATGTTTGACAGAAATTTCCATATTCATTATACAGGAGTGACAGATGGAAAAACTACAAAGTGGAAAAAGAATGGAAAAACAAACACTGGCCATCTGATTTTCTGTTACACAATACACTTTGACACTGTCTAGATGTATACGAAATTTGAAGATGGCATAAATAGCAGCTGAGAAATTTGTGACAGAAATTTCAATTAGAGAGAAAGAAAAATGAACAAATAAAGGGACTGTTGAGCAGGAGAGGGCTGATTCTTTCTTACACATTACAACTTACCATATCCAATGTTTGTACCAAATTTCACCATCCTATGTCAAGCAGTTCCAGAGAAATCTTTGACAGTAATTTCCATTTTCATTATACAGGAGTGACAGATGGAAAAACTTCAGTGGAAAAAAAATGGAAAAACAAACACTGGCCATCTGATTTTCTATTAAACAATACACTTTGACACTATCTAGATGTATACCAAATTTGAAGAAGATGGCATAAATAGCAGCTGAGAAATTTGTGACAGAAATTTCAATCAGAGAGAAAGAAAAATGGACAAATAAAGGGACTGATAAGCAGGAGAGGGCTGATTCTTTCTTACACATTACAACTGACCCTAGTCATTGTTTGTACCGAATTTCATCATCCCATGTCAAGCAGTTCCAGAGAAATCTTTGACAGAAATTTCCATATTCATTATACAGGAGTGACAGATAGAAAAACTACCAAATGGAAAAAGAATAGAAAAACAAATACTAGACATCAGATTTTCTGTTACACAATACACTTTGACACTGTCTAGATGTATACCAAATTTGAAGATGGCATAAATAGCAGCTGAGAAATTTGTGACAGAAATTTCAATCAGAGAGAAAGAGAAATGGACAAATAAAGGGACTGATAAGCAGGAGAGGGCTGATTCTTTCTTACACATTACAACTGACCCTACTCATTGTTTGTACCAAATTTCATCATCCCATGTCAAGCAGTTCCAGAGAAATCTTTGACAGAAATTTCCATATTCATTATACAGGAGTGACAGATGGAAAAACTACAAAGTGGAAAAAGAATTGAAAAACAAAACACTGGCCATCTGATTTTCTGTTACACAATACACTTTGACACTGTGTAGATGTATACCAAATTTGAAGAAGATGGCATAAATAGCAGCTGAGAAATTTGTGACAGAAATTTCAATCAGAGAGAAAGAAAAATGGACAAATAAAGGGACTGATAAGCAGGAGAGGGCTGATTCTTTCTTACACATTACAACTGACCCTACTCATTGTTTGCACCAAATTTCATCATCCCATGTCAAGCAGTTCCAGAGAAATCTTTGACAGAAATTTCCATATTCATTATACAGGAGTGACAGATGGAAAAACTACAAAGTGGAAAAAGAATGGAAAAACAAACACTGGCCTTCTGATTTTCTGTTACACAATACACTTTGACACTGTCTAGATGTATACCAAATTTGAAGAAGATGGCATAAATAGCAGCTGAGAAATTTGTGACAGAAATTTCAATTAGAGAGAAAGAAAAATGGACAAATAAAGGGACTGATAAGCAGGAGAGGGCTGATTCTTTCTTACACATTACAACTTACCATACCCATTGTTTGTACCAAATTTCATCATCCCATGTCAAGCAGTTCCAGAGAAATCTTTGACAGAAAAAAAAGTTTACACACACACACACACACACACACACAAACATCTTAACAGAAAAGACAAAAACTATATACCCCCTATATACTTCGTATATGCCGGGGGTATAACTATGATGGGCTGAAGTCCCCGATGCTACATACCAAGTTTCGTGGTAATCAGCCCACCGGTTCTGGAGAAGAAGATTTTTGAAGTGTTTTTACCATATATGGGCGTGGCGGCCATCTTGGTCATGTGACCTGAATTTTGCGATCAAACTTGAAATGCCACTACCCAAGGATGCTCCACATAAAATTTCACTTTGATTGGCCAAGCAGTTTCAGAGAAGAAGATCTTTGAAAGTGTGTATGGACAAGAGACTGGCCAAGGTCAAGAGATGACCTTGACCTATATTAATCACATACCTTCATCTACTCCATTAGTTGTTTGCATCTACCACTTTTCAGGCCTAAGGCTGCAATAGTTTTCAAAAAATCCATAGTTTTCACTTTTTCCCATGTAAAAGCCTATGTTTCCAAATTTGACCTTGCCGTAAAATAGGTCAAGGTCATCCAAGGGTCATCATTTTATCAAACTATGATGGGCTGAGGGCCTTGATGCTACATATTAAGTTTCGTGGAAATCGGCCAGCCGGTTCTGGAGAATAAGATTTTTGAGTGGTTTTTACCATATATGGGCGTGGCGGCCATCTTGGTCATGTGACCTGGATTTCGCGATCAAACTTTCGTCTCCCCTACCCATGGATGCTCCACATAAAATTTCACTTTGATTGGCCGCGCAGTTTCAGAGGAGAAGATCTTTGAAAAGTGTGTATGGACAACAGACTGGCCAAGGTCAAGAGATGACCTTGACCTATATTAATCACATACCTTCATCTACTCCATTAGTTGTTTGCATCTACCACTTTTCAGGCCTCAGGCTGCAACAGTTTTCAAAAAATCCATAGTTTTCACTTTTTCCCATGTAAAAGCCCATGTTTCCAAATTTGACCTTGCCGTAAAATAGGTCAAGGTCATCCAAGGGTCATCATTTTATCAAACTATGATGGGCTGAAGTCCCCGATGCTACATACCAAGTTTCGTGGTAATCGGCCCACCGGTTCTGGAGAAGAATATTTTTGAAGTGTTTTTACCATATATGGGCGTGGCGGCCATCTTGGTCATGTGACCTGGATTTCGCGATCAAACTTGAAATGCCACTACCCAAGGAGGCTCCACATAAAATTTCAACTAGTTCGGCCAAGAGGTTTCAGAGAAGAAGATCTTTGAAATTGTGGACGCCGACGGACGGACGGACGGACGACGGACGGACGGACGCCGGATCATGGCCATCCTATAAGCTCACCTTGTGAGCCTTCGGCTCAGGTGAGCTAAAAATTGACTAAGTTAAAGAAAAGCTGAAAATTTGTCAAAAATTATTTTTTCAGCATGAAAATTATTTATGCACATCTAAAATATATCTGGAACAAATCTACAAAGAATTTAAAAGAAACACTGAAAGCCCTAAGAGGACTTGATTTCACAAAGTATGCACTACCAACCATTATTGTATACAAGCAATGGTCAAGAAATGGCTATGTTGAAAAATGATGTAAATTTGTCAAATATCACTTTTTCAGTATTATAATTATTCATGCACATCTTCAATATGTGTGGAACATGTCTGCAAAGTATTGAAAAGAAATACTGAAAGCCCTAGGAGGAGTTGATTTCACAAACTATGCACTACCAACCATTATTGTATTTAAGCAATGGTCTAAAAATGGCTATGTTAACCAGAGGACCATTGGTCCTGAGAACGCTCACCTGAAGCCTGATCCTGGAGTATTAAGTCATCATGAAATGACCTTGACCTTGAATACTCACACACCTTTATTGAATTCATAAGTTGTCTGCATCTGCAAAGTTTCAGGTCTCAGGCTACAATAGTTTCAAAACCCAGTGATTTATGAGAAAACCATAATTTTAATTTTGATATTTAAATGACTTTGGGTCAAGGTCAAGAAATGACCTTGGCCTTCATTAATTACTTACCTCAATTGACTCCATTGGTTGTCTGCATCTAGCAACTTCCAGGTCTCAGACTGCAACAGTTTCCAAAATATCCATTGTTTTCGCCTTTTCCCGTGTAAAAGCCTATGTTTCCAAAATTGACCTTGCCGTAAAATAGGTCAAGGTCATCCTATGGTCATCATTTGATCAAACTATGATGGGCTGTAGTCCCAAATGCTACATACCAAGTTTCACGAAAATTGGCCTGCCGGTTCTGGAGAAGAAAATTTTTGAGTGGTTTTTACCATATATGGGCGTGGCAGCCATCTTGGTAACGTGACTTGGATTTCGCGATCAAACTTTCGTCTCCCCTACCCATGGATGCTCCACATAAAATTTCACTTTGATTGGCCCAGCAGTTTCAGAGAAGAAGATCTTTGAACAGTGTGTATGGACGACAAACTGGCCAAGGTCAAGAGATGACCTTGACCTAAATTAATCACATACCTTCATCTACTCCATTAGTTGTTTGCATCTACCACTTTTCAAGCATCAGGCTGCAATAGTTTTCAAAAAATCCATAGTTTTCACTTTTTCCCATGTAAAAGCCTATGTTCCCAAAATTGACATTGCCGTAAAATATGTCAAGGTCATCCTAGGGTCATCATTTTATCAAACTATGATTGGCTGGAGTCCCAGATGCTACATACTAAGTTTCATGAAAATCGGCCTGCCGGTTCTGGAGAAGAAGATTTTTGAGTGGTTTTTACCATATATGGGCGTGGCAGCCATCTTGGTCATGTGACCTGGATTTTGCGATCAAACTTTCGTCTCCCCTACCCATGGATGCTCCACATAAAATTTCACTTTGATTGGCCCAGCAGTTTCAGAGAAGAAGACCTTTGAAAAGTGTGTATGGACGACAGACTGGCCAAGGTCAAGAGATGACCTTGACCTACATTAATCACATACCTTCATCTACTCCGTTAGTTGTTTGCATCTACCACTTTTCAGGCATCAGGCTGCAATAGTTTTCAAAAAATCCATAGTTCTCACTTTTTCCCATGTAAAAGCCTATGTTTCCGAAATTGACATTGCCGTAAATTAGGTCAAGGTCATCCTAGGGTCATCATTTTATCAAACTATGATGGGCTAAAGCCCCAAATGCTACATACCAAGTTTCATGAAAATCGGCCTGCCGGTTCTGGAGAAGAAGATTTTTGAGTGGTTTTTACCATATATGGGCGTGGCAGCCATCTTGGTCATGTGACCTGGATTTCGCGATCAAACTTGCATCTCCTCTACCCATGGATGCTCCACATAAAATTTCACTTTGATTGGCCCAGCAGTTTCAGAGAAGAAGATCTTTGAAAAGTGTGAATGGACGACAGACTGGCCAAGGTCAAGAGATGACCTTGACCTAAATTAATCACATACCTTCATCTACTCCATTAGTTGTTTGCATCTACCACTTTTCAGGCCTCAGGCTGCAATAGTTTTCAAAAAATCCATAGTTTTCACTTTTTACCATGTAAAAGCCTATGTTTCCAAATTTGACCTTGCCGTAAAATAGGTCAAGGTCATCCAAGGGTCATCATTTTATCAAACTATGATGGGCTGAAGTCCCCGATGCTACATACCAAGTTTCGTGGAAATCAGCCCACCGGTTCTGGAGAAGAAGATTTTTGAAGGGTTTTTACCATATATGGGCGTGGCGGCCATCTTGGTCATGTGACCTGGATTTTGCGATCAAACTTGAAATGCCACTACCCAAGGAGGCTCCACATAAAATTTCAACTAGATTGGCCAAGCGGTTTCAGAGAAGAAGATCTTTGAAATTGTGGACGACGACGACGACGACGGACGGACGACGGACGGACGCCGGATCATGGCCATCCTATAAGCTCACCTTGTGAGCCTTCGGCTCAGGTGAGCTAAAAATGCTGTAAATTTGTCAAAAATTAATTTTTCAGTATTATAATACTTCATGCACATCTTCAATATGTGTGGAACATGTCTGCAAAGTATTGAAAAGAAATACTGAAAGCCCTTGGAGGAGTTGATTTCACAAACTATGCACTACCAACCATTATTGTATATAAGCAATGGTCAAAAATGACTATGTTGAAAAATGCTGTAAATTTGTCAAAAATTATTTTTTCATCATTATAATTCTTCATGCACATCTTCAATATGTATGGAACATGTCTGCAAAGTACTGAAAAGAAATACTGAAAGCCCTTGGAGGAGTTGATTTCACAAACTATGCACTACCAACCATTATTGTATATAAGCAATGGTCAAAAATGACTATGTTGAAAAATGCTGTAAATTTGTCAAAAATTATTTTTTCATCATTATAATTCTTCATGCACATCTGCAATATGTGTGGAACATGTCTGCAAAGTATTGAAAAGAAATACTGAAAGCCCTAGGAGGAGTTGATTTCACAAAATATGCACTACCAACCATTATTGTATAAGCAATGGTCAAAAAATGGCTATGTTAAAAATTGCTGTAAATTTGTCAAAAATTATTTTTTCATCATTATAATTCTTCATGCAGATCTTCAATATGTGTGGAACATGTCTGCAAAGTATTGAAAAGAAACACTGAAAGCCCTAGGAGAAGTTGATTTCACAAACTATGCACTACCAACCATTATTGTATGTAAGCAATGGTCAAAAAATGGCTATTTTGAAAAATGCTGTAAATTTGTCAAAAATTATTTTTTCATCATTATAATTCTTCATGCACATCTTCAATATGTGTGAGACATGTCTGCAAAGTATTGAAAAGAAATACTGAAAGCCCTAGGAGGAGTTGATTTCACAAACTATGCATTACCAACCATTGTTGAATATGGCAATTATCGAAAATTGGCTAAGTTCAAAATGCTGTAAATTTGTCAAAATTTATTTTTATAGCATAATACTTCTTCATGCACATCTTCAACATCTCTGGCACATATCTGCAAAGTATCAAAAGAGAATATTGAAAGCTGTAGGAGGAGTTGATTTCACAAAGTATGCACTATTAGCACTATGGCAAACATTCTATGTATAGGTATAAAAAGTCCCATAACTCTTGCAAAACTGACCCTTTGGCCCCTAAATTCATATCACACATGTGTTGTCTAATGGTGCAGGTGTGTTGAAAATTTGAAGAACATCGGGCAAAAACTACTTAAGTTATTCAGCAAAGATGTCAAAATGTTGACGGAATGACGGAATCACGGAATCACGGAATCACAGACAGGCTGAAAACAGTATACCCCCCTAAAACTTCGTTTTGCGGGGGGTATAATGAGCTGTGTCGTGAGAAAACGGGATTACTGCCTATGCGGAAACAAAGGCGCAGATCAGCTGTGCAGTAACTGCACAGCTGATCAGCGCCTTTATTTTAGCTACTCGGACAGTATAATTCCTCCTCTATTAAATCCAAAATTTCGAGCTTCTAGCCTGCTACTGTACAGGCCGATTGTGTCGCACCAGGTCAACGTCCCCAACACTGGTTTTCTCACGTCATGGCTCAAATATTCTTAGATTGACTGAACTTACCTCACTGGATTATCAATGTGTAGAGCTACAAAGATGGCCCACTCCCACAGTCCTATAGACTCTAGATGGGACACAAAGTTCATATGTAGGCTGGCGTGTTGGTAGGGGGAGAGGTGGGTGTACGCCAAACTCTGCAGGACTTGACTTAGGTGCCAGCTATAGATATATATAAAAAATTCAACAAAGGAAACCTAATTGTGGGCTTTCATATAAGTCATTTGTGGGGTTTCTATTAGACTATTTAAAGCCACAGGCAATCTGAGGCTTGACTTTTCTGAAAACAAACTACTATGGTATTGAATTACTTTGACCGTGAAAGCATAACGTTACTAATTGAGTGCATGTGCAGGCTGATCTATTCTTTTGTTGCTGTAAGCAGATCTCTCTCGTTCATCATTTTCATAAATCTGAAAATGAGAAAGTTATCTTTTTTGCTACAAAAAAATTGATTGTAGGTACTTGTTAGAAACGCCTCTGCGAGGCACTTCTAACTTTACCTTATTCTATGTTTTGAGTAAATATCAGAATTTTTCATTAAAATCTGCATATTACATGGGCATGTTTTTTGTAAAGATCACCTGAGTCTGTAATCCAGCTGACTTGACGTATACGACACCGGGTTCAGTATTCTCTCCATAGGGTGTGATCTCCAGCAGTACAGGGTCATCAGGTGATAGCAGGTGTCCTGTACATCCCCATCCCCCTCCCCCAGGTCTGGGGCCTCAAGATCCCCCTCCAGGTAGGGTGGGAGAGGGGGGCGGGAGTAGCAGCCAAACTCCCCAGTGCCTTGGAATGCTTTGTTGTACTGTTCTATGGCCGCTTGTATGGGAGCATCAACTTGACATTGAAACCTGTTTGAAAATGAAATTGCAATTCTTTGTAACTATCAACTGAATATTTGATTTTCTTTTTTCTTTTGTTTTTTTTGTGTAATGTCCCAGTCAACAATTTTTCGTTCATGTCAGGACAGAGCAGCTTCCTGTGTATTAACCTGGGCCCAGTTGTTCAAAACTAAATAAACTAACGATGTCGTTAGTTAATGTTTTGTTAAAATTTCAAACATTAATATTACAAATACACTGTTATTTTTTGTTGAAAAAAATGTGAGAATCCTTTGCACTGCAAAGGATTCTCACATTTTTTCAACAAAAAAATAACAGTGTATTTGTTACTTTAGCTGATATTTGCTTTAATAACAAATTTATGTCTTAACGATATTGTTAAGCTAACGATGCTTTGAACAACTGGGTCCTGTACAACAGAGAGATCATGTGACTCTAAAACACAAGCCAGTGCCAGTAGGGTTTGAACCTTTCAATCCAGAGTCTTACAGACTTACTGCGAAGCCGATCTGGGCCTTTGCTTTCGCATATGTGAAATGCTGGTCTTCTGAAGGCGCGGCTCAAATATTTGAGATAATGAAACATTTATTTCATTAGCAACCAAACGAGAGTAGCTTTTTCTATCTATTAACATTTTTTTAAAGAAACAGGCAAAATGACCTGCTTTCAACTGAAAAATACACATCTTTATTCACAGGGTACTTTAACAACATTTATCAAACTGCAAGCAAGAATGAGAGTACTGTCATACCACAAATGAAGAGCAAGAGATCTCTTCCAGTCCAGCCCCTCACAAGTGTTGACTGAGTTACCGGGAGATGAGAGCACCAGTTGCCCCGACAATAAACTGTAGATCTTTAACCGTGTCTCATTTATAAAATTGTCCACCTGAAAATATAGAGGATATAAGTTTGGATCACATACTCTTAAAGGGTTGTTTATAACTGTAAAGCAGAGACGCCATTTTTGAATTTGAATTCTATCTTGAAAACATTTTCCGTAACTACATGAAACTAACACTACAAAGGCAATAAGTCAGATATTTTCCAAGTTCACTTACATGTCTCACTAATCTGCTACACTTGAACCTATTGAAAACTATATTACAAATGCAAACTAGAATTTGTTTTCTATGTGAAAACTGATGTCTCCCCCCTTTCTACGTGCATGTCCAAAATATGCAAGCAAGAGTTATAAATCTTGTGCATCACATATCCTGTCATTCTGTTTTATAAGTGTACCAAGTTTCATTGAAATATCTCTTACGGTTTTCAAGTTATAGAGGGGGCACGAAAGTGTTTGGAAAATAAACAAAGGGAAATAACTCCAAAGATATGAAAGCAAGAGTAATGATTCTTGTGCATCATGCTTTATAAGTGTACCATGTTTCATTGAAAAATCTCTAATGGTTTTTGAGTTATAGAGCAGACACGAAATTGAATGAAAAAAAATCAAAGGGAAATAACTCCAATGATATGCAAGCAAGAGTTATGGTTCTTTAGCATGACACATCATCTCATCGTGCTTTATAAGTGTACCAAGTTTCATTGAAATATTTCTTATGGTTTTCAAGTTATCGAGTGGACATGAAATTGTATGGAAAA
The DNA here is from genome assembly GCA_964017185.1 of Rugalucina vietnamica. Lineage (NCBI taxonomy): Eukaryota > Metazoa > Mollusca > Bivalvia > Lucinida > Lucinidae > Rugalucina > Rugalucina vietnamica. Next base: position 73,255,371 of record OZ024869.1, on the reverse strand, counting down.
ATAATCAAAGGGGAATAACTCCAAAGATATGAAAGCAAGAGTTATAATTCTTGTGCATGACATATCATCTCATCATGCTTTATAAGTGTACCAAGTTTCACTGAAATTTCTCTTACGGTTTTCAAGTTATAGGGTGGACACGAAATTGTATGGAAAATAATCAAAGGGAAATTACTCCAAAGATATGCAAGCAAGAGTTATGGTTCTTTAGCACGACACGTAATCTCATCGTGCTTTATAAGTGTACCATGTTTCATTGAAATAACTCTTATGATTTTCGAGTTATAAAGCAGACACGAAATTGTATGGAAAATAATCAAAGGGAAATAACTCTTAAAATACTCAAGCCAGAGTTATGGTTCTTGTGCATGACACATCCTCTGATCATGCTCAATAAGTGTACCAAGTTTTATTGAAAAATCTTAAACAGTTTTCAAGTTATACAGCGGACACGAAATTGTATCGAAAATAATCAAAGGGAAATAACTCCAAAAATACTCAAGCCAGAGTTATGGTTCTTGTGCACGACACATCGTCTCGTCGTGGTCTACAAGTGTACCAAGTTTCATTGAAAAATCTTTAACGGTTTTCAAGTTACACAGCGGACACGAAATTGTATCGAAAATAATCAAAGGGAAATAACTCTTAAAATACTCAAGCCAGAGTTATGGTTCTTGTGCATGACACATCCTCTGATCATGCTCAATAAGTGTACCAAGTTTTATTGAAAAATCTTAAACGGTTTTCAAGTTATACAGCGGACACGAAATTGTATCGAAAATAATCAAAGGGAAATAACTCCAAAAATACTCAAGCCAGAGTTATGGTTCTTGTGCATGACACATCGTCTCGTCGTGGTCTACAAGTGGGACCAAGTTTCATTGAAAAATCTTTAACGGTTTTCAAGTTACACAGCGGACACGAAATTGTATCGAAAATAATCAAAGGGAAATAACTCCAAAAATACTCAAGCTAGAGTTATGGTTCTTGTGCATGACACATCGTCTCGTCGTGGTTTACAAGTGTACAAAGTTTCATTGAAAAATCTTTAACGGTTTTCAAGTTATAGAGCGGACACGATTTGTGACGGACAGACAGACAGACAGACGGACGGACAGACGCACGGGGAAAAACAATATGTCTCCCGACCCTGTCGGGGGGAGACATAATTCACAAGTTGTCAAACATATATTTTTTATCATTTCACCACACAGCCTGTAATCTATTCAATTCATAAATGAGCCGCATCATGAGAAAATCAACATTTTGCATATTTGCAAAAACGAAGGCGCAGATCAGCTTCGCAGTAAATGCGAAGCTGATCAGTGCCTTTGTTTTTGCTACACAGACAGTATAATTCCTCTTCTAACTATATTCAAAATTTTAAGCTTATAGCTTGCTTCTGTTGTTGAACAGGCCGGTTTGTGTTGGAACTGGTCGCAAACAACAATGACCAGTTTTCTCGCGCCACAGCTCAATTGATTCCTGATTGTTTTCATTACATTTATTGGCTGCTAAAGCAAATTAAATTACTGCCCTTTGTGTGTTATTCACTAACCCCTAATTCAATCCACTCCTCAAACTGTTTACTGAGCATCTGTCTGGGAAGGAAACTGCTGATGGCCTGAGCCAATAGTAACGCTAGTTTGTGGTCACCTGACCTCTGGGCCAGGTCACATGCTTCGGCGATCTGACGCCCACTCAGGGAACACAGTATCGCCTGGAGGTGACCTTGCTCCTGAAATAAGAAATGAGCCTCTGCATCAGAAAACCAACAACCTGCATATGCAAATTCAAAGAAGCAGATCAGCTGTGCAGTAACTGCAGCCTGATCAGCGTCTTTGTTTTCACTCCATAGATAGTCACAGTGTATATCCGAGCGTATGCAGAACAGACGGTTACGGAACGGACAGACGTTTACAGGAGCACGCGCTTTTTCGCGCCAAAAATGTTTTTCCATTCTTTTAAAGTGACTAATGCAAATATTGAGACCAAACTAGAGCAGATGTGTTGCATACATACCCGTCTAGTTGTCTGTGCTCAAGAGCACAATGATTTTTCAGGGGGTTCGCCATAACTGCCCAAGACGTGTGAAAAATGGCATATTTTGTAGTTTTTTGGCTGTGTGTCGAGATTGCTTGCAAAATAAGCCATTGTCAACCTTTTGGATTTAGTCCGTATGTAGTTAAATATGTCCTGAACCACCAGACATTAAATATTTTATATGTTTTTCAGTAAAAATAGCCAAGATTTTTGTTTTCTGAAGCGTATGGTAATTTCATGGTTACGGGGCGGTACAATCGTTTGTTACGGAGCGGAACAGACGAAATGACGCATTTCCATACGAAACGGAACAGACGTTGGCGAGCTTTAGAATACAGATAGAAACAGACGCTGTATAGTAGAAATGTAAGATACAAACATGTTTTAGCTCACTCGAGCTTTCTGATTCACTATAGACGGCAGAATTTTTACAGACCCAGCGTCTGTCTGTCCATCTGTTCCTCACCATCCTGCTTAGCAAATATTTCACCACATTCATAGGGAGAAATACATATGAAATGCCATCCGGTGGCTGCTAAAGTCCGGACCATCTAACAATAAAATAAGAAATCAAACAATTTTAACCCAGGTGCAGTGTCATGAACAACTATGCCATCTCAATCGGCCAGTATACAGTGGATCGCAGCTAGCTAGTGGCTGACAGTCGGTATTGTGTCCTTGTCACAGCTAGACGACACTAGCACTTCAATGAGTAATCAGGCAGTGGAAGCCATTTCCCGACAGGTTTTTGTCATGACATCTAAAATTCTAAATCCTTACTTTAATAAATGTTTATGGCGTACGTCATAACAACATGGATTCATTCGATGGTTCATCATGTTCATATTCCGATGCTTCATCGTGTTAATATGCACAAGCATGGCTAAATAGTAATAAACTGCGAGTAAATCAAATAAGTAAGATGCATGACAGAATCATATATGCTTACAAATCACGCCAAAGATTTTATCTCCCGCCGCAAGCTCCCTTTTGCGGCGTCTTGGCTGATTCTCACGCATCATTCATATATGGAAAGACTTTGGAATATATGACCGATGCTTTGGAGAGTACTCCCGCCGGTGTGTACGGAGGTGGGTGTTCGCTTGATGACTTTGCTTAAGGACTGAGTATGCAAACAGGGAACCTTTTCCTTTGACCGAAATTCTAGGGTCTCTTTATTACTAACGTATTCAGCACGAATGCCAGCCTTCCATATAGACCTCCGGTTAAAACAGACATGAGTCTTATTATCGGACCTTTTCAGACTTTTTTCAGTCTTTTATTTTAGAATTTATTGTTAGATATGCACTATTAGTGATATTATATTTAAAGGAGAAGAAAAGCCGTGATTGCCTCGTGATGCTGAGCACCAAGAAATCCATTGGTACCATTTTAATGCATTTGATATGGCGCGGCCTGGGCGAACCCACGACATCTCGCCCCCGAAGCGGGCGCTTTTACCACTGAGCTATCGGGACCTCTCCCCCCCCCCCCTCTCTCTCTGATCTGCTGTTTGCCCCCAAACAACTTTTTGTTTTCACAACATAGTCGATGCTATTCTGATACATGTACGATGCTGATCCAGGTCACCTGGTGTATTCCATCTGGTCACGTTCGAGTGCTACAATACAGAAGGTTGCCGCAAAGTGTTATATTTGACATCACAGTGTTGTTCATGTAGTATTCATGGCCGTCTGTGACCGCTCCGTATGCTGATTCGTCTGTTTTTTTCGTAGGCTACGTCTGTTCCGCCCCGTAACATACTGTAGATCCGGAAATATTCGCGAGAACTTAATTTTCGCTAATATTCGCGAATTGGTTACCTCGCGAATTCAAAGTTCTCGCTAATAAAGAGTTACTATAAACTTTATAGAAAACATGAACACTCATTCGCGAATTCAAGAACTCACTAATAATTCGGAATTAGAAAATTTGCGAAATAAAAGTCACGCGAAAATTTCCGAATTTACAGTAAACGAATCTGTAGACAGTTCCGCTCCGTAATGTTTTTGTTGCTATGCAACAAAATTCTGCTTAAACTACAAGGCTTCCATGCCGGAAATTATGGTGTTTTGGAAGATAGTAGATGGACATGCAAGGCCGATATAACAATACATTCGAAGCGCACAGTTTTGGATGACTTCGCTTGATGACTTTGCTTAAGGACTGAGTATGCAAACAGGGAACCTTTTCCTTTGACCGAAATTCTAGGGTCTCTTTATTACTAACGTATTCAGCACGAATGCCAGCCTTCCATATAGACCTCCGGTTAAAACAGACATGAGTCTTATTATCGGACCTTTTCAGACTTTTTTCAGTCTTTTATTTTAGAATTTATTGTTAGATATGCACTATTAGTGATATTATATTTAAAGGAGAAGAAAAGCCGTGATTGCCTCGTGATGCTGAGCACCAAGAAATCCATTGGTACCATTTTAATGCATTTGATATGGCGCGGCCTGGGCGAACCCACGACATCTCGCCCCCGAAGCGGGCGCTTTTACCACTGAGCTATCGGGACCTCTCCCCCCCCTCTCTCTCTGATCTGCTGTTTGCCCCCAAACAACTTTTTGTTTTCACAACATAGTCGATGCTATTCTGATACATGTACGATGCTGATCCAGGTCACCTGGTGTATTCCATCTGGTCACGTTCGAGTGCTACAATACAGAAGGTTGCCGCAAAGTGTTATATTTGACATCACAGTGTTGTTCATGTAGTATTCATGGCCGTCTGTGACCGCTCCGTATGCTGATTCGTCTGTTTTTTTTGTAGGCTACGTCTGTTCCGCCCCGTAACATACTGTAGATCCGGAAATATTCGCGAGAACTTAATTTTCGCTAATATTCGCGAATTGGTTACCTCGCAAATTCAAAGTTCTCGCTAATAAAGAGTTACTATAAACTTTATAGAAAACATGAACACTCATTCGCGAATTCAAGAACTCGCTAATAATTCGGAATTAGAAAATTCGCGAAATAAAAGTCACGCGAAAATTTCCGAATTTACAGTAAACAAATCTGTAGACAGTTCCGCTCCGTAATGTTTTTGTTGCTAAGCAACAAAATTCTGCTTAAACTACAAGGCTTCCATGCCGGAAATTATGGTGTTTTGGAAGATAGTAGATGGACATGCAAGGCCGATATAACAATACATTCGAAGCGCACAGTTTTGGATGAAAAACTGTACAAAACATTTTTGGCGCGAAAAAGCGCGTGCTCCTGTAAACGTCTGTCCGTTCCGTAACCATCTGTTCTGTATACGCTCGGATATACACTGTGGATAGTGCAATCCCTCTTCTTCTTTAATCCAAAGTTTCAATCCTCTAGTCTGCTTCTGTGACTTTACAGGCCAGTTTGTGTAGGACGTGATCTGAAACCGAAATTGTCCGTTTTCTCACCAAAAGGCTGAAATTTTTGTTGTGTGACAAATTAAAGCTTACATCCAAGTCAACAATAATTCAGTCATGTCAGGACAGAATGAGATATACCCCTTCCCAGCTTCTTTACCAGAATACTGGGATTAAAGTATCTTGCTTAGGGACACATTAAAGCAACAATGTGTGTCAATCTTGTGACCTCTTGCTTAGTCTGGCGGGTCAGCCGTCAAATTGAATTTTTGATACTTGATTGTTTATCATTTTGATGTCTTGACTTCCTTACATAGATGATTTCCCAAGTACTATCAATATCACTGCAAGCTGTTTTTAGACATTGATTTACGGGCATTCCTCAATCTGATTGGTTGATGAGGACATGTGGTTGATGAGGACATGTGATTTATAAGAACCAATCAGAAGTTCGCAATTAGAATTATCTCCCCTCTTGAGATGATTTTTTTTTAATAAAACTGTTGAAGGGAATTCTTTTAAAAAACATCAAAATAAACAAAATTTCGACATATCTTATGAATTTTCAAATGAAGGTATGTTTTCTATTTTGTTTTACAGTGTTTTACACCATTTGCTTTGCATGTCAACCAAAAATGGTTAATGGACAGCTTAATTTTTTGACAAGAAGCTGGAGTCAGACGGCAAAATGAACCATTAGGTATGATACTTTCATTTTTATGGCTGACCAGTCAGACTACCACCTCTTGCTCAGCAATATGACCCTTTACCACTGAGCCACCCCACCCCACTAGGAAATCTATGTTTGTATCCCTATCAACAATTTGACAGCATGGAGCTACAACTTTCTAGGGCCTCGTTTTTTCCTTTTTACTGTATACTGTGTCAATCTAATGAGTCTCGTACTGTGGGTCATAATCATTTTCATACCTTGTATTTATTTTCCTGTACTTCTCGCTTTATCTTATCCCCTGACACTGCTGACAACCAGCGTGAAAATGCCTCTCTTCTTGCATTATGATAGGTGTAACTGTCCTGGCCTATATCTGAAGAAAGCATACTTTCCAATTGTAAATATGACAGAAGAAACAAGTATGTCTACATTATTCTTCTTCATAGGGTATCATTTTTTTTTTAATTCAGTTTTATGACCCTTTCAAGATTATTTCAATTCATATGAGACAGGCCAATCAGTAGGTGGGGTGAAAACTGGAGAACCCTGAGAAAAATCACCTGGCACACCTGCAAGCAGAACTTGGCTTGTCTCACATGTGGCCAGGGTGGGGCTCGAACCCACACCAGACACAGCAGTGAGACGATCGAGTGATTAAAGAAACAGCGCTCTTAACTGCTCGGCCACGGGGGCCACCTCATGGTTTTCAGTAGCTTAAAGTTAGTAATTCACTGGACTGTGACAACTGAAGATTAGTTTGTGACTAGTAAGCCACACTTTCACTACAAAGATTAGCCGCATAATCCGCGTTTGCACATGTCACTTTATAGTTTTATTTTCACTAGTATGACAGTCGCAAGACATTTGAGCCGCCTCATGGGAAAACCAACAATCTGCATAGGCGAAAACAAAGACGCAGATCAGCTTCGCGGTAACCGCGAAGCTGATCAGCGCCTTTGTTTTCGCTACTCGGATAGTACAATTCCTCTTCTATTTAAATCCGAAATTTCAAGCTTCTAGCTCTTTTCTGTGCTTGTACAGGCCGGTTTGTGTCGGACCGGTTCGGAAACCACATTGTTGGTTTTCCCACGAGGCGGCTCATTTGTGACAGTGTCCTACAACATTCGCATGAAAGTCAGTTTTACTTTCTCGCCAGATAGTTGCGAGTCGTTTGCATTTTTTCTCAAGACTGTCAGGCGACAGAAGCACAATATTCGTGCAAGCGTCAATTCTGTCGTATAAAATTCTTGATTCAAAGACACAACCTGGCACCAGTGAGAGCTGAACCCAGGACCTCATGGTTAGAAATCTGGGCCCAGTTGTTTAAAATTAATGGTGTTGTTAGTTAACGATTCGTTAAAATTTCAAATGGCAATATTACAAATACACTGTTATTTTTTGTTGATAAAATGTGAGAATCCTTTGCATTGCATTTGCTTATGTAGTCGGCATTTACTTTACGAGTTGAGGTCTTAACGATGACGTTAAGCTAACAAAGTTTTGAACAACTGGCGCCTGATAATCTGATACTATATCATGTTCCTCTCCAGTTCAAAGCTCTTGACAATATTGCACTATAGTCACTCACCGAGGTCTTTAAACTCTGGCATATTTCCCCACAGTGCCACACAGAGATCCCAGACCATACCCATCTGTTGTATACTGGCCTCATCAGGGTGGCCTCCTGAAATGTTACAATCTAGACTCAGACCTTCAGCTGTTGTTTACAATCTCCACGCATACACAGTAGCATTTCAAATGTGTCACACAGCCTCAGTGTCAAGCGAAAACTAACGGGGGAAAAAAGTTTTACTTTACACATCACATTTTCAAACACGAAATTCACTGTGAAAAACTTAATCCTGCTCACCCTCACTTCGCATACTTTTCATAGAGATATTAAATTTTGTCTCCAGGTGATGTTCCTTAAGGAAAGTCTCTGATTTCCTGTTTTAAATCCATAATTTCTGTAAGATTTACATATTCAGCAACGCTAAGCCAGTCAGAAAGTAGATATCCATGCTCACGCGCCAAAGCATGCGCCGTGATATCAAGGCACCCCAGTGACATCAAGGTCAAGTTCGGATGCACTCACCACGTGTCAACCATGTGTAATCCTGATTTATTCAATCAAAAATTGTTTTGATCAAATAGAACCATCAAGGTGTGCAACGGAAAGTAGTCGAGGTTTCGCAACCAGTTGCAATCATGTAACTAAATTTGTGGTCTCTAGACTAAATCAATTTTGTCTGAAACTTTGAATTTTCATCATTTAATACTGTAGATCCGGAAATATTCGCGAGAACTTAATTTTCGCTAATATTCGCGAATTGGTTGCCTCGCGAATTCAATGTTCTCGCTAATTAAGAGCCACAATTAACTTTATAGAATACATAGACACTCACTCGCGAATTCAAGAACTCGCTAATAACTCAGAAATAGAAAATTCGCGAAATAAAAGTCACGCGAAAATTTCCGAATTTACAGTAGTTCATGACTGCCCTAAAAATGTGAATTTGGTGATTAAGATTATTTCTGCTCATATGAGTAAGTGGTAAAAAAAACAACAAAAAACAAACACTTGGTTTACCTGCAAGCAGTTGGCTTGTCTCACATGTGCGCAATACTGGGCTCTAACCCACAAACGACACAGCAGTGAGATGATGGAATAATTAAGAGCAGTTATGAAATCAATGACCAGAAAAACTTGGACATGCGAGTCGCCTATGGAACAAAATGAGCTGCGAAGCGAGAAAACCGGCCCCCGGGGTTTATGCCCAGGTCCGACACAAACTGGTCTGTACAGTCTCAAAGAAGGCTAGAAGCTAGGAATTTCGGATGTAAGAAGAGTGATTGTACTGTCCAAGTTGCGAAAACAAAGGCGCAGATCAGCTGTGCAGTTACTGCACAGCTGATCTGCGCCTTTGTTTTCGCTAAAGCAAAAATCCGGTTCTCTCATGACTTGGATCAAATTCAACATGATGAAAAGGTATGAAGAGAAACCTCACCAATATTTTCCAGCTCCTGTTTATTTCTCTTGGCATATTCATGCAGGGCCTGTACCCCCGGTGAAGGTGTGAATACCGGGACATTTTCTTGTCTATCACTGACAGAATGGTCTAGCTGGATCTCCATCATCTCACGGTGGTACTGCTGTGAAGCATAAGCAAGGTTTTCACTTTATTACTATGGTACAAAATGACAAGTCATAGCTTTCAAAGGTCGTTTTCCTAATAAATCCATAGAGAAAATCTGAAATTCAACATTGTGCCCTAATTTGAGCATTTTCATCCTGCAAA